>OY747719.1:25156646-25489146 GCA_963556495.2 Valencia hispanica
TGTGCGTTTACAAGCTAAAGTAAACAAACTTTCGTTGACCAGAGATGTCACCAGAGGCGGACTGGGACAATAATTCAGGCTGGGAATTTGATACCATCCCAGGCCACCAGCACCCAATTAATGCAAAACACCAAGAGTGAGTTAGGCTGGGTGCCTACTAATGCGAGAGTGTAAAATGATGAAAGAAAGGCTGCACACACAGCTTTTTCTGTTTATTTCCCCTACAAAATAAATATTTATGTTCTGCTGCAGTAACCTGTACTGAAATCGCATAAACTGAAATTTTATCTCATCTACTACTAAACTGGTAAATGTACAGACTGCACCATTTAACTTATTGACATCAATCCTGGTAACCTATTAAAATACAGATAAAATATATTTTGGAGTAAGAATGTGAATAATTCTGAAATATCAGTTATAACCCTGTTCTGATTCCTGTCTGGTTTCTCCAAGCAATAAATCTCTTTCTCTCAGCAAGTTCTAATCTCTCCTTACCTGTGAAGACCCTGCATCATCTACCCTGCTGCTGGCCTCTGCTCCTAAGTCTCCTCCCTGACACATATTTTTCTATGTGGCAATAAAGATATGACAATGTGGAAAGAAAAATTTTGAAATAGAATTAGAACGAGTAGTGGTGAAATTACTTTGGAAATTTGCCTCAAAGTCCCTTTTGTGTCATTGATTTTTTTTAAAAACTTATATTCTCTTTTCACCTATTCAGACCCTCCCTGACCCTGCTCTGTCTTTTCTGACAAGTATTTCTTTCAAATATGATGGAAGCAGTAAAGTAGGCTACTGCACAGAAATGAAAGACGATTGGGTTTATTCCTAGCATGAACTAACAAGCAAGGGATGTAAAAAAGGCAACATTAGTATTGTTAAATAGCTTAACATATATTGACATGTATTCACTAGTCATCATTTAGCTAACATTATCTGCATGCAACAGCATAACTCAACTTACATAGCTTGTTTGGATAGAACCGTCAAAAACTTTTGCCTTATGCTGGGTCTGGATTGGCAGCTGAACATGCTGGTCTGCTCAGCAGAACCCACACCTGTCTGCGAACCTGTACGCTTAAGGTGCGTTTAAAGACGGTTAAGAAAAATAAGCTACGGTATATTAACGGATTAAACGACTGATAAAAAGGGAAGGGGACATGTACTCCGCATCTGTTACCCAAATGTTCAGTGGGGAAGATGCCCTAATGAGCCACAGGAAGGATTGTCTGTTTAAAGGAACTGTATGTAAGAAAGGTATTTCAATTAATCATAAAATGGCCCTGATATGTCACTAGACATTAAGAAATCATGTTCATTTGAAATACTTCACTGACAACTGACAACAGTAGTACGGCCAGGATATTGATATTGACATTTAAAAAGTGAAGTTGCACCGCTCAACTGATGTAGATGTTGTCATCTTGTCTTTTGGCCTGAAGCGACACCCTCCACCTATCTAGCAATCACGAAGTCAGTAGTGTTTCAGCATTGGGGTTACCAGCTCTGCTCTAATTACTACAGCTGCAGCTACAAAAGTGTTTTGGATAAAAAATGTCTAACATTACTACACCTAAAAGACTTCGTTATCATTCAGAAATACGTCGTGACAAAGTCTGAAATAAAACAAGGATTTGTATAGGAGATGCCTTTGCAGGATAGAGACGGGTGAAAACAAAGAAGAGAAGTACTTAATGTAAATGGGCATTTCAAATATTCATGACAGTTGAACAAAGTTATGCATGTTCGTGCAAAGTAACGTCACGTTAGCGCATATGGAGGAGGAGGGTCATCGAATTGAAAAGGCAAGGAATTGTTTGGGAACATTATTAACATTAGCGATGGATTATCAGAGCCCGTTTCTCTTTCATTATAATTAAACATAATTAACATAAAAAAAAAACTTACTGTGTAGGACTTGCCATTGGAATCTCCTTGTTGCAGCCTACGTTCCTGCTGGATCCTGCAGCCCATCTGGGAACCTCGAGTCAGGGGGGAGGGGGAGGGGATGCACCGCTGTACAGTAATTTGAAAGTGATTGCAGTATCAGTTGTGGCCACAATCTTACATACGACTCCTTAAAGAATCAAGCACAAACCGACCTGACGTCAGCCATTGCAGAGCGCACCGCTTCGGCAGCCAGGCCACCGGGAAATGTCCCGACGCTCCCGATGGCCAGTCCGCCACTGGATGTCACTGCATTGTTAGGGAGAAAAGGTCTACACCCCCTACTGTCCTGGTAGGGAATTGCTTCGCAACAACAGATAAGTATAAAAGGAAAACATCTCTGTCAATACGTGTGCAAATTTGCTGACGGAGAAGTATAAACTATGGTGCGTTCTATTTGTCTTGAAGGTGCGACTTGCAACTCAAGAGTGACGTCACATCCGTGTTGCATAACGAGTTACAGCGGGTTTTTGCGTTCTGTTTTGCACACAACACGACAGGTCGGAGAAAAGATGGATGCCTCCAGGAAACTCACTGTTGCGCTAGCTCTGAAAGAGTACAGAGCGCTAATATCAAAGTTTGTGGTTCATCATCAAAATATGGAAGAAGATGATAGCAAGCGGAGAATGTAAGTTCATGTTTCATCTTATTTGATTTTAGTCCATTATTGTTTTAACCGCTGTTTAAGCGAAAATTCTGTAGCTCAAAACTCGGCATTGTTGTCATAGCAACATGGAGCTTCTCAAGCCAATTTAAACTGCACAAGCTACAAAATAACTTATTAGGCGGAATTTAGCATGTAATTAGACTGTAGCGACATGCCTATGGGTAACCGTATACACTGCTATGTGTACAACTTCTACATTTGATTACAACAAAGACAAAAGTGCTTAAAATTGTAGAAAACCACAATGTTTACTTATGTGTGATGCTCGTGGTAGCCATTTTGGAACTAATCTCGGGGTCCTCTGAGCTTCGACGAGTTAACGACCTGTTTTTACGACCTCGGGGACGTTCTATTTGCTACTTCCGGTAAACCGACTTGCAAACCGAGTTCAGTGGACAAATAGAACGCAGCACTAGGCTTGAGTGCTCTGACGTGTTACATCAAGGTGCGCTGCAAAAAAACAAAAAAATAAATAAATAAATAAACAACAACAAAAAGCTGCCAGTAAAAGCAGAGACTGCCCAGTATGGCAAGCCGTTTTGGTAAAAACTTCACATCCTTTGTATAAACTGTTTTTTGTGCCAACAAAAGCTAATATGAAATTAGTTAAACATTTTCCCCTACTTGTTTGAACTTCTGCCAAACTATTTCAGGAATACTCTTACCACTCACTCATTTTTGCCTAGTTGTACCTTTGGCACACTAGTATGACTTGGCTTGGCACAGTACACTGGCCCTTGCGGCCCGAACATCAGACCGGCCCACCGGGAATTGTCCCGGTCCTCCCAGTTAGCCACTCTGGGCCTAATTGTTAAAGTACTCCTGTACCTTCTCAAAATGGCTCTATTTATGGTTAAATTAAACATATAGGTATGCTGTGTTTGCTAATTAGGTCAGGGGTGTCCTAAGTCCAGACCGTGGTCCATTTGCAGCCCTTGGGATAATTTTCATGTAACCACGATTTAAAAATAGTACAAATTCGGCTTGCCACCAAAAGCATTTAATGCAAATGGACACTTCTTGTGTGCAACTTTTTAAGACAGGTATTTTTGAAGCGAGCCTTTCAGTATAAATGCAGATAAATTAAACTCTTACTGAAATGAAAAATATTGAGTACAACACATTACATGTTATTTATTAATAAGATTTTCTTACTTTTGATAAAATCTCATAGTAAACAGGACCTCAAACATCCAGTGAGTTTTACTATACAGATTTAGCATTTTCAAAGTAAGAATGACCCATATACTGTTTTTGTTGCCGACAAAAGTTTTTTTCATATGACAAAGAAAACAGGACACGGTCCACCCCAAATTTTTTTACAATGTTCGCGTGATCAGGGAAAACATGCAAGACCCTTTTTATGTTTCAGATTTATAGATATATTTTCTACAAAAGTCAGACTACTTTGTTTATTTTTATTAAAATGTTACATTTTGTTTAATATTGAGTAGGTGACAATGATAGAATTCACAATAAATTTTGTTCTGCATTGCTCTACTTGTAAGAAATAAAGCATGTTTTGACTCGCGGGTATTTTCAACTTGCCAATTTTACCTTCTTTACACAAACATGACAATGCATGTATTGGTTAAGATTAAAAAAAAAAAAGTATTGGTGGCCACAGTGGCCTTTATTGTACAGTGGACAGCATAGAAAGGGGGTGAGAAGTGGGGAAGAGAAATTGGCAAATGTCCATAGGGTGGAAGTGAACTCTATATAACTCTACAGGAAGCTACTTATTATACTGAACAGTTTAAGATTAACAACTAAGAAGGACTTTTTATCAAATTTCTTGGGCAAAATATGAGTGGTGGTATACTTTTAGGTTACCTTTCCAGAAAGAGTTAAAGACTTTTTCGAAACTCAATCAAATACATTCTTAAACATATATTAAGTTATTATATTTCCTTTCTAAACATTTTACAAGCAAATGAAAGTTTTGTGTTGCTCTAAAATTTTGTCCTCATTTCAGCATTGAGTTGTGAACATCCTTTGAATTTGACTGGAGAAAAGCAACGTTAACGCAGCACAGCTTTTATTTGCATACAGTTGGCCCACCTGTTACCAAAAGATGGGCGAGGCACAGTTTGAATACTGGTCTTTTTCAGGGGAACAACCTGTTTTCCCAAAGAGTTGGAGGCAAGGTTTAATCACTCAATTTCAATCCAACTGACGGTTTGTCAGGGCACAAACTTTAAACAAAATACAGCTGCGGTTTCTTTTTTTTTTACCAGGAGTTATGCCTGGGGGAAAATAATAAAAACTAAGGTTTAATGAACCACACATTTCACTCATTCCCACCGAACAAACATTTCCCTGTAAATGTGCATGTTACCCTTTTCCTGCTTGTGTTGAAATTTTTGTTGGCAAACTAATCTTAGGCTTTGATACAAATACAATGTCATAAAGGCAGCATTCCACACCCACAGGTTATTTGTGCTAGTAACTTATTACAACACATAAGACCAGCAAAGCCTAAGAAATGTCTGCTTCTGATGACTCATGTTGTTTGTGCAGATGATGGTGTTCATTAAAAACAACTCCACCACTCCTGAATCTTACTAATCCTCCAGAAGTCTTGAGTGAATTGAGAGTTTTGATCTGTGATACCTCAAGCTGCTCCCATAAAAAAAAAAAAACATATTGGTTTTCTGGAATAATTCTTTTTTGCTAACTGACATTTCTTGCATTAAAGGTTTAGAGAATAGCATTTGTTGTTTTTAGATACATTTCCCCTGCTTTCTGTTGGTAAATAACTTTTCATTTTAAAATCCAAAATGTGTACTCTTTTCTAGACAAAATACAGAAACAATAAAGTTATGAACGTTTGTTGAAGCTCATCAGTTGGTTCAAATGTATATATGTTTTTCTTAGACAAAAGCATAAGACTGACAAGCATTGACCATACCTTTACTTTAACTGCTCTAATTAAGAACTACCAGTGTAATAACCAATATATTTATTCTTGTCATAGTTCTTGCTATTATACATACATTTAATGGTCTATTTATTTTGTCAATAACAAATGTACTCCGTACACATCTGGGTAATGAAGTATGTATTTTTGCTCAGGATTTTAAAAAGATACTAAGTTTTCAAAATGGGAATTGAAGTGAACATTCTGTAACTTTCTTTTAAGTTATTGGTTTTCTTTACCAGAAATGGGTGACTAGAGATATGCATTCATGACAAATAAATATATTATAATATACATATAAATAAATTGAAATAAATGGAATTCAAATAAATCTAATAAGGCTAATAAAACCAAGTATACTAGAAATCTAAGTATTGCTATGGACTCAGATCTAAATCTCAAATATCAGCCTACTACCATTTTTTAAAAAGAGGCCAGAATAAAGGGCTGTCTGGTTAAAAACAACTAAGGAAAAGCTGAGCTTGATTTAAATTGCTGTACATTAGAACTGGTGTCTTTACCCGTCTTTTCAAGGAAAGAAAATATTATTAAAACACTTATCAGGCAGCTGAAGCTCATTCAATATACAACAGTTAACAAAAATTGGCTTTGGTGTTTAAACAATGTTCAATTGCTTTTAAGGTGGCCAAAGTTTGCCAAGAAAACACCAACTACATCATGGTACAACCACTATCAATCTGAACCTTTGAAAAAAGGTTTAATACAGTTTACACTAGAATCAGACCCTACCATCTAAATGTTGCAGCTGAAGATGGGATCGGCCATGTAATAAGAGTCTCTTCCTTGTTTAATTTTGATGAGCCTGCGTGGACTGGCTGAAGAAGTGGTGACAATGTTCTTAACAAGAAGGGTGGCCCCAAATGAAAATCTGCTTGAGACCAAAAACGTTAGACCAGCCCAGCCCTGCCCCTCACACTGTCAGAGTCCCGTTTTCTCAGTGTGCCAGGATCAGAACTGAACAAGGGGAGGCAGTATTTAGTTTCTTTGTTCCTCAGCTGTGAGACCAGTCCACCGAAAACCTGAGATGGGCAGAAACTGTTGGCAAACATCAGCAAATGTCAAAGATAATTTTATTACTTGATTTTGATGATGTCTTATACATTTTCATGTGTTTCTCGCTATGTTATTTCTAGTCTTTGAATGTTTTTTGTGTATTTAAAATATTTTCTTTTTACCTCGGTTCCTTTAAAGCAATTTGAACTAACTTGTGTATGAATGGTGCTATACAAATATCGCCGTACCTTAACATTACCTATTATAATTAGACCTATTATACCTATACCTATTACCTTACCTTAATATCCCAGCCTTCACTTTGGGAATCATTGCTATAAAAACACCTACAGGCAGAGTACAAAGACTTTTACAAGTTTATTCTCTCTGATATCATTGATGCTTTTAGAGCACAGATAACAGGCCTTAATGGGGATGTCATTCAATTTACAAATGTGTTGCAGTGTGCAATCAGATTTAAATGCCAACGCGTAGGTGTGGGTTCAAATGCAGATATACTCCAGGTGATGGATGAAGCGTTTCACAACAGATGTTTTAGAGGTATAAACTGCTGTCACCAACATTTTAGCAGCATGCAACCCATTTGCAACTGCCTCATTTTTACCACCAGCTGCGCTGTTGTTGAATAATGCCCATCCTTGAGAATAAAGACGGAAAAAAGTACCCCCACTGGGAGGGCCCTGTATCTAGATTAGAGGGAAATCCCCTTAAAGGTATCATGCAGGCAGAATATTCTCTCATGTCCCCTCCTCCCCAGAACATCTCCTGTGAGACCACTGATTTAGCTGGCAGAAGGCTAGATCCTCTTTGTCCAGATACACATAGAAAACAATTCTCTGGTTGAATTAAACACCTCAGTGCAAAAGGAACAGTAGCTGGTCCCCGAGGAAACACTGCCACGTGTGGGTGTGTGTGAGAGAGAGATTTGAATGTCATATGTCTTACATGAGTGGTTGTTAAGGCTGACAGCTAGTAGCTTTGGGCTGTGAAGCATTTGCGCAGTCACACTCAGAAGCATGCAGAGAGCTCGGTGGATGTACTGTATGCCAGTGTCTGGAGTTTCCCTAGTAACAGCGGCTACTTCCACACTGTTGCTGATAGAAACAAAGACGAATATTTTCATGGCTACATAGCACATGCACACAGCATATGGCTTGTAAATGCACACAAACAGCATGTCGCCAATGTTTAGCAAAACACCCTGACACTCACAGCTTTGCTAACCAGCTTTTCTCACCTTAATTCACCAATACATAGCCATGTATATACGGAACTGAATCTAATGCATTTACACGCAAACGGTGCCATAGATGGCAAAGATCTCTCATCCACCTGACTTTGTCACAAACCACAAACAGCAGTGATAAATTGGCTGCCCCAGTACCCTGACTGATCAAACTCAGAAGGGAAGTCTGACACTCTTCTTTTCTCACTCTCTCTCACACACACAAACACAAATGTTAATTATTTTTTTAAATCACTCACCTGAGGCAACCTCAACCTGTTCAACATGTACTGAACAGACATAACACTCATTCCTAGGGAATATTTCAAAAGCAAAGGACTAAAGCAGCAGGAAAAGGGTGGATTTCATGTTTGGCAACAACAATGTCAAGCTTGTGTATATATATATATATATATATATATATATATATATATATATATATATATATATATGGAAAAGGAAAAATGTGTGTATTAATATATATACACACATTTTTCTTTTTCCATCTTGAATGTTTCTAAACCACTATTTTCATTAATTTACAAGTTATATTTTCAAATATTTAGATGTATTTTGTAGATTGTGGCTTAAAAACATCTACGTAATTAACGACGAGAAAAAACTGTTGGTGGAGAGAATAAAGGTAAAGAACAAAAATCTGTCCATCTGTTTAGTGGTAAGTCAGTAAAATCAGTGGCAGTTCATGCATGAATGCCAGCCTAGGTATTCTGTTCCTTCTGCACCAAGCACTGGTGGGTTTTGATTTGAGCAACCTGGCTTTCTGTCCAGTGCTGGTTGGCCTTAGTAATGGGAGTGGCATGAAATACGCACACAAAAGGTTTTGTCAATTGCACCCTGAAGGAGTTTTCTTCTCCTTGTTAGGATATCAGCTCAATCGGAACAGGCAGCCATCTGGTATGTGCTGATACTAAAGTTAGTTTTTGATTCACAGTTGCAATAATTTAGAGCTAACTTAAAGGGCAATGTTGGTGTGTTTTTTAAGGTGAGCAGGTTGCTTATGACAATTTGTAGTTAATATATTTACACTTTTAGACTGGTCAGACCTGAACTGAGTAATTCTATTTGGAGATAACAGAGATTCTGTAAAAACCAAATGTGATATCTACTGGAGTAATACTTTGTTTGTGAAACACAAAGGTGATTCTTGGCATTAGACTCCAGATTGAGATCAAAATGAAAATGTGCTGATGGGGATTGATCAAACCACGGTTAGTGGTTATGCTAGAGAAAGGGAATTCTTAGTTTGCTCTGAAATATGGTTGAAATCAATCCATCCATATGAATTAACAACAGATAATTATGTTTTAGTTCTTATTTTTTGTGATATTTTGTATATTATTATTCAAAGAAGTGGGCAGGTGAATCACCACTGGCACTTGGTTTTAACTATTTTTATACAGATAAGCAATGTAAAAATTTATTTGAGTTGCAATTGACAGGTACGTTGGTTTTTTTATGCTCATTTTACTCCCTGACACAGATGCACCCTTGGCAGGAAGCCACATATAAAGAACTGCTAGTGAATACAATTATAAGCTTAATATTTGCAGAAAAAATATTCTCATAGCACATGTAAAATTCTTAGCTTTAGTAGACTGTATTCTGGCACTGGACCCTATTTCATTTGCACACCTAAGCACACAAATCAGATGCAAGATCCGGATGTCAATGCTTCACATATATATGAAGTACATCAGCTTCACTGTTATTCCACACATGCTGCTTCACCTCTGTTGAATTAAAAAAAAATCTGCAGCTTTCCCATTACCATTGCTACAAACCGAAACACTTGGTGAATACTCAAACAAGCTGTGCTGTTCCATACAATCTTTTACAGACATTCTAATCTCCAGTACCTGTGCACAGTTAGGCTATCCTTTGTTAGTGCACACAATCCACGTAAGGACCAAGGTTTGCAACATGCTCTACAAACGCATGTCTCATGTCAAAACATGTCCACATATGTGCATCCTTGCCCTCTCCACTTATATTAAAGAAAAAGGAAAGCAAATACTGGTGTCTGATGAGGTGATTGATCCAACCTGATGAATAAAAGCCAGGAAAACAAAGCCATTGTCTAACCCTCACAGAAACTAATCAATAAAGATAAGCAGCTGTGTTGCTTAAAGAGAAAGATTACGACATTCTATGTACTCTGGAGATGTGAAATATGTGCTCAGAGATCTATGGGAAGCTGTAGAATCCTAACCAGTAAGATCTGAGCATGAGTTATAAAATGCCTTCACGGAATTAAGTGTAAACAACACTCCATGAAGCAGCCAGCACAAGCTGCAGGATTTTCTGTTTTGTGCAGATTACTACAAAGATGTGGGAAGTGTCTTTGGTTTGAGAGAGGTCATGAGGTATCTGAACATGAATATTTCATATGTTTGTGTGAACGTGCCAAATGGAGAGTGAAACATGGTTTATGTGCATGTGAGTAGCCAAACAAGACCTAATAGACCAGGTCAATTCTTTTCATATTTCAATCTTCATTTATTTGAACCAAAAAAAGAGATAAATCCACTAAACTGAAATACAAAAATAAGAGACTCAAATTTTAAAACCAATGTATGAATACAATTTACACATACATCCAGTGCTGTGAGCGAGATGACAGCATTGTGGAGAGAACAATATGGCAAAAAGAGGAGCTTGGTCAAGCCAAGATGCTTTGTTTAGGCAACTGTTGCAACCATTTGAGGCTGTCAGAGGTCTATGAATCATTAAGTGGCTCGAGTCTGTGTCGTTGGGTCTGTCCTGGTAGTAAAGCTAACAGTAAAAAAATAGAAGGGAGACATCCCCAGATCCCAACTACACCCATCCCCTCCCTCTACCGGTCTGCTCCGCTGCTGCAGAGAAGAAAGAAGCCAAACCCTCTTTCCCCAGAAATCAAAGAGAAATCAAACCGAGTCGTGTGCGCTGTGAAAAGGTGATTTCGCTTGTTCTGGGTTAATGGGGTTGATTAAAAATCGTGTGCATGGCTCAGCACGCGTCCTAACCATGCGGGGCGTTGTCTGTTTATATGGCCGCGCTCCCTCGTGTCTCAGTACTCTTCATCTTATTGGGAAATCCACAGTGCACCGGGGTCCGTCCTAAACAACCAGCCAGTCCCAAAACAACAGGTCCTTATTCATGTGTGCGCGTCTGGCGGGGCTTAATTGTGTGCGTATGCGTGAGGGTCCTGTTAGTGTGTGCGCCAAAGCGTGCGTCCATGCGCCTCGGTGAGAGGAGGCGGAGGATTTCAAACGGAATTCCTGATCAGTCCTTGTCTCCGGTCACCAAAGAGAGCTCTTTAAGAATTCCACTGGCGTCCACTCTCCGGCGCTCCCGGATCATGTCCTCCAGGCTCCGAAAGACCAGAGTGTGCACCCCGCTGCCGGACAGGTGCACTTTGAGGAAATATTGCTGCTCCGCAGAGTGCGCCTCCCCGCCAGCTTTGAATTCCCGTTTCCCGAAGCGGCACCAGGCAGCGAAACTTTCCGAGTTGGTCCAACAAATCTCCTCGCTCCTCAGTCCTAGGTGTCCCGAAGCGTTTTGCATCACCAGGTCTGGAGGAAGCGGTCGGAATCGGTACCGATTGTTAACTATTCTTCCGTGCCGGCCGTTGCTGATCTCCAGCAGACTGTCCTTGCGGATTTCGCCCTTGTGCAGGTGAATGACCTGGTCATCACGCTGGTAAATGACCCAGTGGGGTGTTTGCGCGGCGGCCACCAGCTCCAGCAGATCTCCTGGCTTACACATTGTCAGCAAAGTTTTGGCCGAGTACACGTTCAGGTCCTCGTTTTCCCGCAGCTTGGAGAAGATGCATTCCTGGGAGCAGAACGCCGAGTACTCCACCTCACTGACTGAGAAGGGTCCCTCCTCTGCGGTGCTGTGGTCCTTGGTAAAGCCGCAGTCGGACGGAGTGCGGTCGTCCACCTCCTCCTCTTCGTCAGAGAAGAAGTAGGCGACGCCGACCCGAAGTTCGTCCTTCTCCAGCCCGGACGGATCCCCCGTGGGCAGCTCGCTGTAGTTGAGGTGGGTGATCCGATCCAGTTGGTTTCCCATCAATGACCCGGCAAGGCAGAGGCATGGACTGCGGTGTCTGGGAGTGAAAGTGAGAGCACGGAAAGGATTGAAACACCGTCTGATCACAAAACAATGCCTTTACGCACAAAATCGATTGTAGCTATTCTAAGAAAACACCAAGGATCAGCGCGCACAAGGGCAAAAGCTGTCATATTATTGATCCACTGCCCCTTGCTCCATCACACTCAATAACAAGTCGTTACACCCGATGGGATGTAAGAAAGCCAAAACAAACAGGCAACTGCAGCATAAAAACTATGATTCACTTTATATAAAGGCCAATCTTTACGCACAGCAATAAACATGGAGAGCAGGGTGAAAGATGATACCTGTGCGCTCCCAAGGGCGAATGATTAGATATCCTTATGATCCATGAGTACAGAGGGCTGTTCAGTCCTCTGCTCTCCTTCTGTCTCTTCCTTTCCTCTCTTTCTTCTCTCGCTTCTCCTTCAGTGTTTGCAGCACGCACCGGGCGCTCCGGCTGCAGCGCGAAGCTCTTACTTCACTTCTTTCTGGCACCAACTCCACTTAAGTACCACGGAGAGCTCCGCCTACTCCGACGCGATCCGCCCTCAGTGGAGCCCTTTAACGTGTCCTATTACATCCGAACCAATGGGAACCCTCCGAGAATGTGCCAGTCAGTCAGCAGATCCAATTAGGAGTGGTCAGAGGCGCCTTGTGGCGATTGACGGCTGTTACTGTGATGTGGTGTTTTTGTTGTCAGAGAGCTGTGTTATTCTTCACATGATCAGCAGGCTCCCCGTACAACTTCAGGGTAGACTTTTATTCAGACGACAAAAGATGGAACAACAAACAAATAAGACATCACTTGGTTAACATAGTGCCCTGCAGAAATATTTACCCCCTAAACTTTATTTTTTTTAAATTTTTTTTTTACATGAAGTTACAGCAACAAACTTCCACATTTTTTGTGATTGATCACTCTAACGTGGAGCTTGATTGTAAATAGAAAATAAGGATACATGGTTTAAGACATTTTTCTACAAAATAAAAAGAGGAATTCTGGTGTGGATTTGCAATTAGGCAAGGCAAGGCAAGGCAATTTTATTTGTATAGCACACTTTCAACAGCCGGGCAATTCAAGGTGCTTTAAATGATTTGGAATATAAAAAACAAAAAAACAATGGAAATCAAAAGTAAAAGAAACACACATTACACATGATACACAATAAAGCAAGAGAAAGATAAAAAAAAGCAAGAGAGCATGAACAGATTTCATACATATGACATCAAGCATTTACTTGAAGGCAATTCTAAACAGATGGGTTTTTAGTCTCGATTTAAAGCAGTTCAGAGTTTCAGCAGCTCTACACTCGTCAGGAAGTTTGTTCCAGATAAGGGGAGCATAAAAACTGAAAGCTGCTTCTCCATGTTTCGTTCTGAGTCTAGGGATGTTTAGTAGGCTAGAGTTGGAGGACCTGAGTGGTCTTGGTGGTTGGTACCATGACAACAGGTCTTCAACATATTTTGGTGCTAAGCCATGTAATGATTTATAAGCTAGTAGGAGTATTTTGAAGTCTATTCTTTGAGCTACAGGGAGCCAGTGTAAGGACTTTAGAACTGGGGTGATGTGCTCTACTTTCCTGGTTCTAGTGAGGATGCGAGCAGCAGCGTTCTGGATCAGCTGCAGCTGTCTGATTGACTTTTTAGACAGACCTGTGAAGATGCTATTGCAGTAATCAATCCGACTAAGGATAAATGCATGGATGAGTTTTTCTAGGTCGTGTTGCAACATCAGTCGTTTAATCCTAGAGACTAGCCAACTTTACTCTGACACCAGTAAATAAAACTTAACTTCCTTAAAAATCAGCTCATTAGTGAGATCAGGAGAGGTTTAAAGCAGGGCTAGGTTACACTAACTTGACTGTAAAATTAGAGAACTGAAATTAAAACTGCAAGAGCATTTATTATAGAAGCAGCCAAGTGGCATGAGTGTTGCGCACTCCACACATCTGGTCATTGTGGAAGAGTGGTAAATGGACTTGCTTTATATAGCACGGACAATCATACTCAGCTCATACTCAGTAAGCAATTTGGGGTAAGGTGCCTTGCCCTGGTGCACATCAACATGTGTAGTAATCTACAATAGAACCAACAGCTTTTTGATTTCATATTGGCTATTCTTCTAGCCACAATTGCCTAAAGTTGCAAGAGTGGATAGTGTGCAAAGAGGGCACAAAATCGGCATGTTAAAACATGGTAGTGCCAGCATCATACTGAGGGGATACTTTTCCTCTGTAGCGAGAAACTGATCAAAGCTGATGAAAAGATGGATTGTTGTTGTAGTCTTTATTTCGAATTCATTGTACAGTACTGTAAAAAATAAAAAGAGATAAAATAATAAAATAAAAAATTCGAAAAGGAGTAAGTAAAAGTAAAACTTATGTTTCCTACCCCTTTTTACAGTTTCTTTCTTACAATTTCTTCTTACAGTATTTCAAATTTACAGTCACATCAAACATTTTTTAGTTATACTCACTTAGAGTGGACGCTTCTTACCATAAATAATCATGTTTTAAAGGCACAATAAACCAGTGTCATTTTATGATCGTTTTGTCATTTCCATTTCTACATCAATATCAACCTTTAATTTTATCATTATAACGTATATTTGCCAGTGCAGTGCATAAAAACAAAAAACAAAACATGGAGTAGAATGGGCCAGCTGTGAGAGGGCAGTACCCCCCACTCAACAAGCCCCGCCCCCAATTTCTCTAACCAATGGACATGTGAGTGATCTTTGCGTCCTACACTGTGTAGTGCAATAAAAGACGAGGTTTTGAGTCCACTAGGAGTGAGTGCCCCCCCAAGAGGACCACATCTCGCCAGCCCTGACTTACATTTGTTTAGTTTGAGCAGCGATGGCAATGACAACTTAGCAGCAACAACGGCCAGCTTCACTTCTTACATGTTCACAATTTACATCTTTCATCGTTATGGACTCTTTATGATCAAGAGTCGTTCATTACATCATAAAGAAAAAGATAATCCTCTGTCATCTGCCCCTCATTACTTTTGCATGTCTCTCTACAGCTTTAACACATCTTATACAAAAAAATACAGTATCTACATATTTACCTTATTTACAATATATTACATTATTTTTCCACTTTTCCAAAAAACACAACCATCAACTTATATCAGGATTCTCTTCTCAAGCGGCACTCTCATATTTGTTTAATATGGTAGTTTTGATTTGTTTCTTATAAACCACAATGCTTCTTGATTCTTTTATTTCTTTGCTAAGTGCGTTCCACAAATGAATTCCTTTCACTGAGACGGTCCATTCCATTACTTTGGTTCTGAATCTAGGTTTTTTAAAGATGTCTGTTCCTTTCAGATTATACTGACTTTCTCTTTTCTCAAAGTTCTTGGATGTTTGCTGGTAACATTTTACTATTGGCCTTATACAAAACCTGATAAATATTATAATTCAGAATGTCATAAAATTTTAACAGCTTGCACTCGACAAAAAGAAGGTTTGATGAATCTCGATATTTTTTATTGTTCACTATTCTCAGAGCTTGTTTTTGGAGAATGAAAATTGGTTTTGTGTATGTTTTAAATGTTGTCCCCCAAATTTCTACATTATTTATTGTGTTCAATAAAGAGAAGTCCTGGAAGAAAACCTGTCAGAGACTGGAAAAAACTTAGAGCTAAGGTGGTAGTTCAACTACTACCTGAAAATAACTTCAAACATAGAGCCAGAGCTACAATGGAATGGTTTACATCAAAGTGTTTTGAATATTGGCTGAGTTAATTAAGAATATAGGTCAAGACTACACAATTCCTGGACAAAGGCCCTTTCTATCCAATCTGGCGGAATTTGAGCCATTTTGTATAGAATTGAGGGTAAAAATGGCAAAGCTAGGAAAAGTATACCCTAAATAGTGTTAGCAACTGTAATTGCAGGGAAGGTGTCTCAGGAAAGCTGAATACAAATACAATTTAACCCCTTTTACAATTATGCACTACTTTGTGTTAGTCTATCTGATTAAATCCTAATAAAATACATGCAAGTTTGTGGTTTTAGCATGTTGAAATTTTTTAAGTACTTTAAGTACTTAGCAAGGCACTGTACATGCAAAGATTACTTTTATGATAGACGAGTTGCTTCCATCCTGCATTTTCTATGAGTGGCCTGCAAAAAATATTTTTCACTAGCAGATTCACTGACATCTGTCACCATATGAGGGTTGTGTCGCTGGTGGAGGGAGGGGCCTGCAGGTGTGTATTTGACAGCAAGGGAGAAATAAAACAAAGGACTCCGCAGGATGCTTTGTTCAAAAATCTGTAATATTACACTGATGTTGTGCCTGGGAACCAAATTAAGGCTGAAATGAAATGCGCATCACATTGCAGCTCGTGACTCACTTTTGCATGCATAATATATTAAACACTGATTGTTTTTTTTTGCAAGATGAATGTGAGTACACTTATTCCATCTCCTCTCTGAAGTGATGTCTCTCTTTTCATCACCACTGCCCACAGCAGATAGTCATCTTAGCATTTATATTAGACCCCTCTCCATGGAGATAATATTTCCTCTTCACACCTCAGTCTTGAAAATGTGTTGATCTTTTTTTTCTTCTGGCAGCATCTGGAGAACTGTGAGAAGTTGCTGCCATCCTTTTTTTCTTCTTCTCCCAGATGGTTGGAGATAGCAGCTTTCAGCTGCCCCTGGTCTTTGTTTCCATCAGTGACAGGCAGAGCAAACAGGAGGCTTTTTCACTAAGTGAGATATGATTGTACTTCCACACATGCCCATGCAGACCAAAAGGACAAAGTCAGATTTCCGTGTGGCAGTTTGCATGTCCTTCTTTGTGTTTACAGCTGCAAACCTGAGAGCAGGAGTGCATGTATGTGAGTGATTGCCTTTTTACTACCATGAAAGCAGGGGTGTGTGATTCATTTATGATGTATGATGCCCTTTGTGTGTATCAGTGCACTTTAACTCTGACTGAGAGTGAGAGAAACGCACTGGGCAGTAAATAAGATTTCTCATGGCAGTCCCACACGCATTGTGTCATGGGACCACCAGTAATGGCTTTGGCTACAGCTCTTCCTCTGTGCTTCTGCCACCTGTAATCTAAAATGAGTAGAAATTAGTTGCCTTTGAGGATACAAACTTCCCTGGACACCCACACACACAAACACACACACAAACACACACACACACTTCCCTTTCGACGTATTTTTTTCTTTTTTTACTTTAGCTTGTTTCCAACGTTTCCTCATACAATGGTATAGGCAATGGGTGTAATAATAGGGCAGGTTGCAGACAGTAGTTGAATAACTACTGAGACAGAGTGATATTTCACAACACCAATAATTAGATACGTCTCAATTGCCTAATTACTAACTAAATCATCTACTTGCTGTGCAATGCAAATAAAACTGCCTAACCCGCACACACACACACAAACAAACACATTCAGTTATTCACAGATTTATATACACATGACCAATAAATAAATAAATAAATAAATAAATAAATAAATAAATAAATAAATAAATAAATAAAAATGGAAAAAGAATGCAAGTCTGTTTTTTGTTCTTGGAGCCAAACAGCATCCTCATTCCTCTCATATTGCCGAGCCCCTTGCACACAGTCAAACATATCCAAAATCAGTCTGAGGGAGCTTCTGGTACACAGGAAATTCCAAAGCTATTTGTATGTACACATATATTTTAGGGTGCTTTCACACCTGCAGCATTTGATTTTATTAAAATGAACTCAAGTACGGTTCGTTTGAGCTGGTGTGAATGCGGACCAGTGAGATTTGGTCCGGACTAATGAACCGGACCGAGACCCACCTTTTGAGGTGGTCTCGGTCCGCTTCCAAACGGACTCTGGTGGGGCTCACTTCAGGTGTGAATAAGAATGAGCCAAGAATAAATCCTGGTCAAACGTGGAGTCGGGAGGAAGTCCAGTGCTTCATCGAGATTTGGTCGATGAATGTTGTAAATATAATATATTACGACCTCCACAACAAGAAGACTAGCGCAATTCATCTGTGTATGCAGAGTGTGTTTATTTCCGGGAGTTTCACCGCGTCTGCTGCTGGACAAATACGGAATGACTGACATCATATATCTTTTTCTTGTTTGTCTTTTTCTTCGACTTTCTTTTGGCAATTCTTGCTACAGCGCCACCAAACACAAGGGGGATATACATCATGTAAAATGTTTAGTTCGTTTGTCAAAAGTGCAATGTGAACACCATAGACTGTGGTGAACACGCATCGCACCAGCTCAAAGTTGCAACAATGTTGCAAAATTGGTCCCCAATCGTACCGAGTCCAGTGGACTAACAGGTGTGAAAGCACCCTTAGATTTCATTGGAAGAATGTTTTCTGGTCAGATCAGACCAGAACTGAACTCTTTGGAACTTGTTTGGTCACCTTGAGCACACCCTCCTCACCATGAAACACAGTGATGACAGCATTATTCTGTGAGGACACTTTTTCTGAAGCTGGTCAGAAATTATATAATGCTAGATGGAGTTAAATATAAATCAGTCCGAGTAAATAAATACTGTTAGAGGCTGTAAAAGAAGTCAGTCAGAGCTACAAAGGACTAATTTAGTTTGAAGCAAATTCATGTGTTAGAATGGTCTAATCAAAGTAAAAAACCCAATTCCATTGAGAATCTGCCACATGAATTGAAAATTGAAGTTCATGTCAAATCTAATGGGGTTCCGTAACTTCTGAAAGAATGTTGTGCCAAATGTTTTGTCTCGATATATACAAAACTTTGCAATAAAAACCATCCATCCAACCATTTTCTCTACCCGTCCATCCTAATGCAGGGTTGCGGGGGGGCTGGTGCCTATCTCCAGGGCTCAAGGGGCGAGAGGCGGGGTACATCCTGGACAGGCTGCAAGTCCATCGCAGGTAATAAAAACCATTCATCATTTTCTTCCCACTTCACAATTATGCAATACTGGATTGTTTTTGGTCTTTCACATTACATCCCAGTGAAAACTTGGTTTGTGTTTGTAACAAGAAAGCTGGTAAAAAAGTTCATGAAAAGAAAGGTGAATAGGCGCTGTAAATGTGTGCATTTTGAGAGAATACAGCACAGTGTATAGTTATAAACCCTTGAGGCGCAAGCACATGTATTTTCTTTGCTTTGCTTTAAAATAGAACGCTGAAGGGGAGCACGGTGGCGCAGCTGGTATAGCAGCTCACCTCACAGCTAGAAGGTCCTGGGTTCAATTACTGCCGGGGACGCTGTGGGTGCTGAGGGTGTGTTTGTTGCCCCGCATCATCAGCACCCACACCCTGGGTGGGGTTGGCAAAAGGGGCTTTCTGTGTGGAGTTTGCATGTTCTCCCCATGTTCCATTGAGCAGCTAATGTGAGCTACTCCCACAAAAACATGCACTAGTCCTGGGGCCAGGGCACCTGAGGGGATGGGGAGGATCTGGCTGGAATAACGTGATCCTTCCACACACTGCATCCAGCCGGAGAAACCCCACCCCGTCAGGTGAAAAGAAGGGCCTGCTCACTGCCCAAGCCTGAAGGGGGCTAGGTTCAGTGCGGGGCCCTCCCGGGGCTGGCAGAGGGAGAGCAGAATCTCAGGACTAGAACTATGTAGGAGCACTGGGTGATAAATGGGAAAAAAACAACTTAAAAAAAAAAATAGAACGCTGAAGACAGATTTTCTGTTCTTTGTGTCTACCTGTTTTGTTTTTGAGCTCCCTGCACTGAAGAACACATGGAATCAAAATCTCTTAGAGCTGCATAATCTCATTGTTATAAAAAAATTTTATGCAAGTGGAAATTTAGGTTATTATCATCAGAATAAGATCCATTTCCTCTCAGGGTTTCCTGTATAGAAACCCCAAGGGTGACATGAATTCCACTGTAAGCTCTTTTTTGTGATACGCTATTGATCCCTGCAGGAAAAATAATCCGTCTGCCTTCTTTTGCATGGAGGTCAAAGAGCAGGGTCAGCCGCAGAGCAGTGTCAGACAGAAATATTACTGCACTTGGCCACAGTGATTTCAGAGCTGTTGGAGACGATTGCTCAGTGTATGGAGTGGCTCTGTGATCTATTTGGTGAGGATCCAAACATAACAGTCAGCAGAACAGCCTGGCTATGTGCCAACAAAACAATACAGCAGCCTCAAATATTGCTCTGCGTTTTTCCTCTGTGACATGGACTATTATGTAAATGCTGGAGGACCAGTGTAACATTTTGGATGATGGTTGCTGTAAATTATGCTTTGCCCTGTGGATCTGCATGTAAGAATTCAGGAAATAGACTTCTACTTGTTCAAACATGATTTGGAATTAGAATGAGCTGATTATTTTTTACACTGATTAAACCCAAAATTTCATCTGATATCTCGGGGAATTAGTGCTATTTGATAAACATTAGATGTGAGGATGCAATATAAAATCCTACCATATAATTTATGACAATCAGGGTGTAGGCTTTGTAGTTTATAGCCTTCACATTAGTGGAATCCAACTCAAGTGCTCAAGAGACAGTGTCCTGGATGTTTTTTTATGTATTTTTGGTCCAACAAATCTAATAAAAATGTCTGAATAACTCCCTCAGCATATCATCAAGTGATCCCGAGTTAAGAACCATTCACTAAGTTCAGTTGTGGGAAACGCCTACAAGATGCAAGACACTGACCCTTGTGGACAGGCATCACTTTACATTATCCTCATATCTACAGTGACACCAAGGGGTTTCCTCTGAAGCTGTTTTTCTTGTTAAAATGATTGTCCAGACTTTTTAAAGTAAGGTTCTTTGAAGTTATTATCAGTAATAGCTCTCTTACCTGTAAAAGAAAGATATATCTCAATCCGTTGCGCAGTGGAACAGCTAGTCAAATGGCCACACTTTTTTAGCTAATTTTAGCTATTTGAAACCAATCAAACTGAAACTGTTTATATCCATTGGCTACAACACCATATACGGATCATTCTACGAAAACGTGCCATTTTATGTCCCTCAAACAAAAGTGTCTTGTAAAGCTGAAAATAACTATATTTTTTCAGAATTATTTAATAATTTAGTTATGTAATGTGAAAAATAAATTATTTACTTAAAAAAAAAAATCATCCTTTGTTGTTTTTTAAAAGATTTTAAGCAGTTTCCATACTAGGTATATTGCAAAAGCAGTAAAAAGGGTTTGTCCCTTTGTATGATTTATCTAGTATGACTGGATTTTTAGGATAAAAAAACTCAAACTATCATAAAAAATAAATACATTTCTAAAAAGCCTGAAGTGTTTGCTCATGAATTATGAAACAGTTTTATTTGAAATATTGTTAAAATTATGAAAAATAAAATTTTTACATTGGTCCCCATGTTGTCGTCAACCCTGTTACTTTTGGATAACCCCCCCCCTGGAGAAAATGAACTTTCCCAAAAGTTACATCATTTCCAGGAAGTAATATCATCTGCCTTTCAGGAATCTGATGGTGAAAAGACAAGTGAGTGTTGTTTTCTTTTAATCACTTTTCTTGCAGTTTTGCTCTGTCTGACAGAAGGGGACAAGGTAATTTAGTCAACCACGTTACCATAAAATCATGCATTAAAAAGTAATTCCATTTAAAATTAAAATGTAAATATTTAACAGCATTTTAACCTCTTTTGAATGCACACCTTGTGGTGTCATGGTGTCCACCACATGGCTAGTAATGGCTGCCAATAACATATTTTGTCCTTCCTGTTACCGTCAACCATGTTACTGTCAATCCTCTCATCGAATCCTTCATGTGTGTTCAACACTAGAATTATTTCTGTAATGCATAATTATTTATATTATATACATGAATATTACAAGAGCACTAATATCATCTGCTTAAAATGCATGTTTTTGCTGATTTTATCTGTTAGGATGCCTCTTTCTGCTGCTGAGAAACAGCGCCTATACAGGCAACGTAGAGATGCTGATCCTGAGAGATCCTTAATGTAAAAAAGGGGGCTTATATTTCATGATATATCATATTTGATCTAAATATTACTGTTTCATTATACAAATTAATTTGTTTGTAACAGGGTTGACATAGAACATATATCTCTGTTTATTCTTTTTAAAATAAAGAAATAAATAAGATGGCCTGAGATGGCACAGTATTTTTTTTAGAGAGGTAAGAATATACTTTATCCAAATAGATGCTTCAGGATTATAAAAATAGTACTTTGAAAATAAGATATTTATAATGCAAAATGGCACGTTTTCGTAGAATGACACATACACGGATATTAATATATTAGAGAGTCTGTGGTTAAGTTTGTCTCTGATTTTTGGTTGATCAACTTCCATGTTACGATGAGAAATTACATGGCACCTGATTTATACCTCGCTGTTTCTGTCCTTAAGAATGGCAGAAGCACACCTGTGTACACTGTGAGGGGCATGTTCTGAGATTTCACCTCACATCTTTATTTAACCAACGGTCCACATCAAACGGGCTGGTGATCGCCAAACAAGAAGAGCACCAGGATGGAGTCTGAAAGCTCTAAATGGGAAAACAGTAAGAAATAAATTGTTGTTAGAGTTGTACTCTTACATAGACTCCTCTGCTACCAGTACTAAAGTACAGACATATTTTATCTGTTACACAAGTACAGTTAAGATTGGGCACCTCAAAGAAAGGAGTATAACTCAAATATACATTCTTCACTTTTTGAGACATCTGCCACACAAAAGTGTACCTGAGGCTTGTAGAAACCAGATGTATCGAACCACTTGGTCAGCTGAATAAAGTTTCAAGCAACTGCAAGACCTAAAAAAGCAGAGGCATGCACCATCTTCTATGCCACTGCACAAACTAATGTAAAATCCAAAGCAAGGTATAAATGATTTTTAACATGCCTTTTCAAAAGATAAATAAAACAGATTTCAAAAAAATGTTGGAAATAGGAAATTCTGCTTAGAGATCGATACAACCTTGATTGAAGGTGCACATCCAACTTGGAAAGATGGTGGTTTCCTATGGCTACCACATGCAAAAAATTGTAAGAGTATGCTATGTTCACTTTGGTGTTTAAAAAAAAATCTGATTTAATCTGTTCCACAGAGTAAACTGTACACAACCTTTTTGTAAAAGAGTTATAGGGTTCAAATCCATCAAACATATTCTTGGAGTTATCCTGGTCAGTCAGTATGTCTACATGCACATTTAAATTGAGCTTTTGGCAATAATCAAGCTAATACCTTAACCAGAATGGGAGCCTTTATTCCAGTTTACATGTCACCCAGAAAATCGAATTATTGAATTGAGTGCATTCTACTCCATGATGGTAGGTAGTGAGATGCATCCTTTCACGTTGGCCTATTGCGTCACACAGAGAGTAAATAAATGCTGGTGGCAGTGAGGTAGATGGAGTAAAAGCAGGATATGCACAATGAGCAAAGAAATTGATGACAACAACACTGCAGCAGAGTACATTTTGTAGGTATTGTATTGTTTGATCGTGTTGCACTCGTTGTTGCCGCTGCATTGTTGTGTACCGGTGTTGTTATTCCTGCTTCTGTGGACTCGTCACTTCCTGAAGGGGCAGTACCCAGGCTGAAAGTAGCTCAATTTGGCGAGGATGCCAGTTTACATGCAGAGAAATGTGATTTCATAACCACATTATCTGGGTATGTTAGCTCAATTAATAGTAGGCCAGTTCAGTTCAACTTCTGCCGGACTAAGGTGTATTCAAGCATTTCAAAAGTCAGAATTCAGGACTAAAGCAATAATTTGGGTTTATTCTTACTGAATGTAAACGCACTGACTGAGTATGATAACAAAAAAATATATATTCTACCAGTTTTCACACCTGTAGCAGGAAAGCACTTGATTTCGTTGTGATTTCATTTCCAGATCCCTGTTCAGACTTCCGAGGGTGCATACATAGTACTCCTTACTGTTAAATGTGAAGCTGTTTATGTTTTGTTTCACTAAGAAATTAAACTGTGATTCAGCTATTATAACATTTGAATAGCAACTATTATGCTGTGAAGGTAAATCTCCTATCTTGCCAATCACATGAGAATAGAAATCATGTAAGAAAACAAACACAGAGGGGAACCAGCAGCTCATACGCAGACACCGTTATATGTTTCACACAGTAAACGATGCAAATGAAAGCAAAGCTGTTAAACTGTGCCAAGCGCAAGGGATAATTTATCTAATCTTTTTTTTTTTTTTTTTACCATTGCCTAAACATTGTTTTATTTATTCACATGTAACCACATGTATTTGCGGAAAATCTGTTTACCTGCCTATTTTGCATGCATGCCTGCATCTTTTAAAAGATCACATCATCTGTTTGCTATTCTCAGTGTGTTTTTTAATTGCCAACGTAATTTCTCAACAATATGCTATAGGATTGCTTTTTGTTTCACTTATTCTCTGTGTCAGCTCCTTTCATTTTGAGTTTCATAAGATATTGAACATGGGCCCAAATTACAGCATAAACAACCAGATCAATACAATTCCTGATGGAAATCAATCGAGCCTTCCCAGCATATGAATTGTGCTATAAACAGAAAATGTTTGGCATCGTGTCCAAGCATCTGTTTTTCCAAGCATGAGAATGAGAGACATTTTGAAATGGTGGATCTCACTGCAAGTGAAAATTGCCAAGGGGGTTGGTTTTGGGTTTGGAGGTGGTAAAAAGTTGTCACCATAAATTTGATGTTTTGGATCATAACAGCTTTAACAGACACTTGGAGTTATGCATTTTCATTCAAGTCTTTTTACTGGCCTGGTTTGCATCCACCCTGCTACATATGGCATCAATCTGTCCCTTGTGAGTCTGCAGGGTAAGACATTTGGGATATTTTGGCTGTGAAACAATTCTGTTGCCAGTCTGAAGGATTGAATTGGCAAAAAAGTGTTTTGTGTAAGACGGGTTCCAGAAATCTTCCTCCATGTTTTTCCAAACAGAACCAATAGTCCTGCTGTGATTTATTGCTTCTTTTGTTTTACTCTGACTGTTTTTGCGCAAAAATTACGACATGAAATATATTATTGGATGTCGGTGTTTTTTAATCGGGAATTTGTCAGTATATATATTTTTTGTATTCGTACCAGAATTCTAAATTTTCACTATATTTAAAACAGTGTTGTTTTTACTCAACTTTCTTGATTTTTCTGATGCTTCTTGAGTTGGATGTGTATTGGAGTTTGTCCATGTCTGATTCCTGTGTTTTGTTCCAGCTGTGTCTTCCACTGAAAAATGTGTCTTCAATCAGGTCTTATCAGCCCTCCTCAGACTGTGGGTTGTGACTCATTTCGAAGGCTGTTGTTTGACACATGTGAAGCCCATCGACATGGCCCTGAATGTTAACTTTCACAGATTTAACTCTCCTCCATCTTTGAGGCTATGCTACTTTAAAAGGAGTTGTACCATTTGGGAAACTGTGTGTGAGTATGCATAAAGGTAGGAATTCTGAATTCGGTTTTTGTCTGTAATAAACCTAGAAGAACATGATTAAAGATACTGCAATCATAAAACTCTTTGTACAAAAATCCTGTAAATTCACAGAAGCTTGTTGCTCAATAACCTGTGTTACAACATGAATCAATTGTGTCTGCTTTTAAAAACTATGGTTTGGAAATCTGTTGTAGCTGTAATATTTAACTCTTTATAGGGCTTTCATTGAAATAGTTAATTTAAACCACAGAGTGGTATTGTGGTATATAACACAACTTTCCTTCTGTTGTTACATTTTTCAAAGTTTTTTGTTTTCATGCAAAGAATTACAGATACTGAAGTGACCAAATTTAGTCACTTGCCCTGTTCTGGTACAGAAAGAAAAAATCCCACAACATTGTATGGGAGAATTTGCATAAAAAAATGCCAGTGTAGGTACCAGAACTGCTCGGTGCCCCGCACCTGCCTATGACATTGTATTATATGATTTGCTGGACACTGACATTATACTAAATGATTAGCTGGACGTTGGTACGTTGACATAGTGCACAGTTAAAAAAAATAAGTTTTTTGAATAAATAGCATGTACACAACATAAGAACAAATGAAGTATACAGAAGAATTCAACAGTTCATGCAAAAATGTACAATTATGAATTGTTATGAGAGCCTTTTTTTGATACACTGATATTGATTTTATGTATAGTTAAACATTTATAATCTGTTTAGGTATTCTAAAAAAACAGAATAAAATATCTTTCTGTCGTAAGGGAAAATCCATCAAAATACTAACAACGTGCTAAAATCTTTCAAAAGCAAATGTGTGAAGAAAACTCTACCAGAAAAGATGTGTCACGGTTTCTTGATGCACACTTGGTCCGCACTGGAACTGTTATTAACATTCATTTATCTTTTAAATGTTATCATATAGTGCTTTTTTTAATTTTTTTTCAATTTAGAATTTTGATGTACAACTTAACAAAATGACACTCCTATATATATATATATATATATATATATATATATATATATATATATATATATATATATATATATATATATATATATATATATATATATATATATATATATATATATATATATATGTTGCCGCAGAGCAACTGCTAACGGTTCCGAGGCAAGGTCAAAAAGCAGAGGGGAAAGCGGATCTCCCTGCCTGACTCCACAAGACAATGGAAAAGCTCTGGACCTGAATCCATTTTAAAGTATATGAGACTGTGGGTGTGCATATAGTATCTTTATCCAATGAATAAACTTATCACCAAACCCACATTTCTTGAGCGAGAGCATTACAATTGTGGCCAGTTAGTTTTCACAAAGTTTGTTGCAAAACTACTTTTAGATCTTTGTTTCAGTTCTTTCTGTGATTTACTGAAATATAATTACAAGCACTTTATACGTTTCAAAGGCTTTTATTGACAATTACATGACATTTATGCAAACAGTCAGTATTTGCAGTGTTGGCCCTTCTTTTTCAGGACCTCTGCAATTCGACTGGGCATGCTCTCAATCAACTTCTGGGCCAAATTCTGACTGATAGCAACCCATTCTTTCATAATCACTTCTTGGAGTTTGTCAGAATTAGTGGGTTTTTGTTTGTCCACCCGCCTCTTGAGGACTGACCACAAGTTCTCAATCGGATTAAGATCTGGGGAGTTTCTAGGCCATGGACCCAAAATTTCAGCGTTTTGGTCCCCGAGCCACTTAGTTATCACTTTTGCCTTATGGCACGGTGCTCCATCGTGCTGGAAAATGCATTGTTCTTCACCAAACTGTTGTTGGATTGTTGGAAGAAGTTAATGTTGGAAGGTGTTTTGGTACCATTCTGTATTCATGGCTGTGTTTTTGGGCAAAATTGTAAGTGAGCCCACTACCTTGGATGAGAAGCAACCCCACACATGAATGGTCTCAGGATGCTTTACTGTTGGCATGACACAGGACTGATGGTAGCGCTCACCTTTTCTACTCCGGACAAGCCTTTTTCCAGATGCCCCAAACAATCGCAAAGAGACTTCATCGGAGAATATGACTTTGCCCCAGTCCTCAGCAGTCCATTCACCATACTTTCTGCAGAAGATCAATCTGTCCCTGATGTTTTTTTTGGAGAGAAGTGGCTTCTTTGCTGCCCTTTTTGACACCAGGCCATCTTCCAAAAGTCTTCGCCTCACTGTGCGTGCAGATGAGTTCACACCTGCCAGCTGCCATTCCTGAGCAAACTCTGCACTGGTGGCACTCCGATCCCGCAGCTGAATCCTCTTTAGGAGATGATCCTGCCGTTTGCTGGACTTTCTTGGACGCCCTGAAGCCTTCTTAACAAGAATTGAACCTCTTTCCTTGAAGTTCTTGATAATCCTATAAATTGTTGATTTAGGTGCAATTTTAGTAGCCACAATATCCTTGCCTGTGAAGCCATTTTTATGCAATGCAATGATGGCTGGATGCGTTTCTTTGCAGGTCACCATGGTTAACAATGGAAGAACAATGATTTCAAGCATCACCCTCCTTTTAACATGTCAAGTCTGCCATTCTAACCCAAAGAAGGACTATGCAATTCATCTGATCACTGTTCATAATATTATGGAGTATATGCAAATTGCTATTATATAAACTTAAGCAGCAACTTTTCCAATTTCCAATATTTATGTAATTCTCAAAACCTTTGGCCACGACTGTAGGTATGGCTATGCAATCATATCAAATGCTTTGTGGGCATCCAACGATAGAATCGCCACCTCATCTCGAGGTCTATTATCAGCATACAGAACATTGAGAATTTTACGCACATTACAAAAAGAATGCGACCAGGTATAAAACCTGTTTGGTCAGGATGAATAACCTCTGCTACTTGTTTTGCCGGCCTGGTTGCCAAAACTTTTGTGACAATCTTCAAATCATAATTTAACACAGCAATCGAGCGATAACTTTCAGGTTCGGTTTCATCCCTACCCTTTTTCCAGACGAGGCTGATGTTGGCCTCAATGAGTGAAAGGGGGAGGGACTTATTGTTCCAAGTATCTAGAATCATTCTAAAAAGCAGAGGAAGCAGGTCCTTCTGAAAAGTCTTATAAAAGCCTGGGCCGAAACCGTCTGGCAGTTTCCGTAAAATCTGCCTCGAATCTACTGTATCTCTAAAAGCGGGTTCTAGTTGTGGAAGGGACAGAGGGTTAAAAAAAACTCCTCGAAATCCACAGGGGAAGCTTTAGATTTCGATGTATAAATTTCAGAATAAAACTCACGGAGTCTTTCATTAATCTTTGGATCTGTGAAAAGCTGGCCTGATTTACATTTAATCCCATAAATAGCCTGTTTAGTTTGTTCCCTTTTCAGTTGACCAGCCAGAAGCCTATGTGGCTTATCCCCAAATTCAAAATACTTCTGCTTTAGCTTTAGTATTAGAAGCTGGACCCTCTCACTCAGAATGATGTTATGCTCATATTTCAATTTGAGAATCTTCAGGTAGTCAGATTGGAGCAGAGACCGTTTGTAAATTTTTTCCGCCTTCTCGGATTCTTCTTCTCTATTAGTCTTTTGTTTCTGAGTTTTTTCACTCTGGACATGTAGGAAAGTATCTGCCCTCTAATATAAGCTTTAAATGTCTCCCACAGCACCGAATCATTCACAGCACTATTATCCTTAAATTCCAGGAACTGCGTAATATGAGATGAAATATGTTTAACAAAATTCTGATCCGAAAGTAATAGTGGATTAAACCGACATTGATAATAGTGTTTGGGGAGCGTAGTATTAATTTTCATCGACGCAGGACTGTGATCAGAGATAATTATATTGTGATAGGCGGTATAATAACACTAGACAATACCTTGGAGTCAAGCAGAAAATAGTCGATCCGAGTATAAGATTTATGTACCAGTGAATAATAGGAAAAATCACGAGATTCCGGGTGTTGGATTCTCCATACATCAGCAAGCCCTCTCGACTGAATCAGGCTATTAATAATACGGACACAAGAAATCTGGGGGGGCGGTGGAATGTCTATCCAGATATGGATCTAAATAGCAGATAAAATCCCCAAACACAATCAAATAACGTGAATTATCTTCTGGAATTTTTTCAAAACTTTACGAAAGAATGCCGGGTCATCCGTATTGGGTCCATTTATATTGACCAAGGTAACAGGGAGGGCATTGAGAAGACCAGATAAAATAAGAAATCTGCCATTAGGATCAGCCACAAATGAGGTCAGACCAGACATATCAAATCAGACAAGTTTACATATTAATAAAAAAACATGGCGTCGCCCGAACATAACCCACAAAGGTTGCAGACTAAGAAATCATTTGAAGTTAGCTTCGATAAAGCTCTTAGCCTCCCCCGGGTCAGTAAACGTCTTGACCTCCTCTTGGAAATGAAGCTGCAACTTTGCGGGGAAACGCAGAGAGTGACGAATCTTCTTGTTCCTCAGCACCTGTAGTACCTCCTTGAAGCCGCGCGTTGCTCCATCACCTCAGACTTATAATCCAGAAAGATGAAAACTCCTCTACCGTTATACTCGACCAGGTTCTGTCTGCAGAGCCTAATGATCTTCTCTTTCTTCTGCGTGAGGTGGATTTGAGTTATCACTGGGGCTCCGTCTGGTGGCTTTGCCCTCAACGTGCGGTGGGCTCTATCGATAATAACACGTTTTTCCAAACCAGCAGGACCCAGGAGCTTCGGGATGAGAGACGAGACAAACTCCGTCGGGCAACTATCTTCCTCGCCTTCCGGAATGCCCACAATCTTGATATTATTACGTCTCTGATAATGCTGCCCCAACCGAGGATGGAAGAAGGGAAGTAATCTCCCTACAGATATAAAATATCAAACTGCACGTGTCACATTTTCTGATGCCCAAGCCTCGGTTGACTTTTCTAAGAAATCTGGGGACTCCTAGGTCAGCAATGTCTTTCCTCTATTCAGCATTCAGTTTCCATGGTAACAGACTGTTGTTTCACTACTTCTAAAAATTATGGTTTAAACTCAGATATGGTCCATGTTTAAAATTACATTGGCTGCAGCATATTCTGTCCAGCAACATATTTCTCAGATTAGACAAACACAGAAGTTTAATTGCTATGACACACTGGTCCCACGATTAGTATTTCCTCTCTTACCTTAACTTTGGCACTTAATTTTGCTCGCAGTCAGTTGATCACTAACTCGTGGAGAGCATATACATATATATATATATATATATATATATATATATATATATATATATAAGGGAAGATCTAAAATATGTTATAGCTAGAGGTGTAGTCCAGGCTTGTGCAGGTGTACACAGGACCACAAAGTACCAAAACAATTTGAGTGAGTTAGTGTCAGCATAATGAAGACAAATGGAACTAATTACAATGTAAAAATAAGCAAAATCTTGCTGTCCATCACATCATAATATATGCAATTTACTGTATTCTGCTAGTGTTTATTCATGCAACACAAAACTTGGAATGACACATATTTTGAGGGATCACAACACTGAGAGGTGTTTAAAATGTATAGTAATATACTGAACAGTATAGTAAGTGGACAAACAAGGGAAAAAGTAAACATTTTCTTCACTTTTGGGTCATTGTCTTTGCCAGTTCTCGTTAGTGCTGGACAGCATCATATGATGGGGGACTAAATGTGTATTTCACTTCTATATGCTGCTCCCTTACTTGGGCAAGAAAGTGTTTTAAATCCAATGATAGTTTTTTTTGGGATACTGCAAAGTTATTAAATATGGTCAATATTTTAATTTGTCTTGCTTTGACGAAATGTGAATTTCAGTGTTTTAGTGTCACAGCATGGAGAGTACAGAGCTGAGGTTTTACACAACTCTGGCAGACTTAGTCACTATTGGACGATAGTCCTATTCAGAAAAGTCCATAAAACAGTTGAGAAACTTTAGAACTATATTTTGTGAAGACGTTTTTATTTTTGATCAATGTGTGTTCAGGTGAACTGGTGGCTTGCTTTGACAAATTAATGTATCTTTTATTAATGAGCTAATATTTGCTGTAATTGTTTATTATTACTTGGTAATTGTATTGCATATTTGGTCAAATGACTTTATTAGGACTCAAAAATTAAAAGTTTAAGACTTGGACTAGACTCGAGACTTCCAGATTTTTACTTTGGAATCAACTTAAGACTTAAATATCTTTACTTGGGACTTGACTCAAGACTTGATTGAAAAGACTTGAGAGTTACTTGTGACTTGCAAATCAATAACTTGGTATTACCTCTGATAAGTAGACCTTGTTTACACATTTGGCATTCACATCAGGCTTTAAGTAGTCAGATTTCAGCTTCCCCCTTTACATGAATATGCAAATAAACAAATTGTAACTTTACACACAGTGAGTTTACATGCAGCAAGACTAAGCCAAATTATTGGCTTAGTCCGACTGTAATCGGACTTTTGAAATGCATGTACACACCTTAGTCTGACTGAAGTCAAACTGAACTAGAGTTAGAGTAATCGGACTAAGGCACCCAGAAAATGCAATTGGGAAATCGAATAGAATTTCTTTGCATGCAGCTCCAACCCCGCCTCAGCCGAGTTTTTCACGGGAAGGGACAAGACTGTGGAAGTGGGAATAACAACACAACAGCAACAACCAGTGTAACATAATCAAACGGTGCAGTAGGCTACTTGTAAAATGTACAGTGCTGCAGCGTTGTTGTCGTTCATTCCTTCTCTCTTTGTGCATATCCTCCTTTTACTCTATCTGCTTCACTGCTGTCAGCATTTGTTTACTATCTGCATGATGCTCTGGGCCAACCGGAAAAATCCAAGGTGAAAGGGAACATGTCGCCACTTAGCATTGCGGTGGCGAACGCACTTTATTCAGTAATTCGATTTTCTGAGAGACATGTGAACCAGGATAAAGGCTCCTATTCTGGTTAAGCTATTAGTCTGATGATTTTTGTCAAAGGTTCGATTTAGATGTGCATGTAAACGTAGTGACGGTGGGCTGTCAGCTAAGCAAAAAAACTAAACATAAACAGGTTTATTGATGTTTCTGCAACATAGAAAATATTAATATGGTTAAGATCCAGCTACGCTGCATTTTTCCAAAGTGATTTACTTCAAAGCATTTTATGAGCCTATTTATAGCTTAACAGTCATATTATGAGAGAAGTACCTAAAGGAGAAAAAATACAGTGGGAGTCTACACACCTTAGTGTCAGTGCATAGACACTAAAGATTTTAACATCAAAAAGCTTCACCGCAGTAAAATGACTGCTTGCTGGTGACATTCAGCTGTTTCATACACATTTATTGTGCACATATTGCTCTGTAAGGGTGAGTAAATATTTGACACACTGCTTAAGAGAGATTGTTATGTTGTCATGTAAAGCTTACAGCAAAAACTGTAATTTAATCATTTATCTGAAACACTTTTGAGTTTTTTCTAAGTGAAAGATCAGATGTCAGGAAGCCTGAAAAACTGCAAGATTGTCAACAAATAAGTCCAGCGAGAAAACAATGTCAATACAAGCAGACTGAAATGACTAATCTAATAGATGTACCCATACACACAAACATCTTCCTCACATACTCAAACATTTTGTCATTTAACTAGCTTTGTTTTAATACATTCATTAATTTAATACATTTATAAATTTTCACTAAAACGCATAATTCTTCTCAGGGAAATCAGCTTAAATCAATCCTCAACAACAATAGACACCTGGCTTTCAGAGTGATGACTTTAATGCACAGATATCACAGGAGGTATGGATGTGGAGTGTTTTGGCATTTTGCCTTCCTGAGCTCAAAGGAATGTAGGCAGGCTGGGCTTCCACCCCTCCTCCATCCTCTTCTATCTGTGGCTTGTCCGGTCCATTGGTATGCAGGGTGATGTTGGCTGATGTTTGCAGGGGAAGGATAAAGCAGTAATCAGTGCCAATGAAGCAGCTCTTGTCCCTTAGCACAAATGTGCCAACATCAGCAACACCAGTCGGCCATGTGTAGCTGCATGAGCATGTGAATGTGTGCATTTCTCTTTTCTGTGAGAGGGGGAGTAGTATCAGGAGAGCCAAACAGAGGTCATTTTCCTGAATACAATTTTTTATGACTTCTTTTGCTATTATGCTCTGTACAAGCTGTGAAATACATTCACAACCCTTGAAAAGCAAGTTATTTTTCTATGGTCCTGTTTCTGCCTCGGTTATTCTTTGAAGAGACATATATTCCTTCCACTCAAACATAAATTTCACACATGTACAACGTGAACACACTGGCTGAAACTCCAAGGTTGTGATGCAACAGCTGTGAAATGTTTTCCAGTATAAAAACATTGAATTGACAATCAAAAGGATAAGTATTTAATTAACACTTCAGTACAAAAAACATAGCCGAAATACTAGAACTTGGTCAAATAAAGATTTTGTCATATCACAAAACTGTTATAGGAATTTGAAGATCAAAGATGAACTTTGAACTAAGACAGCCAAAGCGCTCTTGAGCCCCACGCTGCACCATCAAAAGCCTTAGCAAAGCCGCTAATTGCTTTGAGAATGACAGGGAGCGGCTTCCAGCTGGCAGCTCCTGTGTGTAAGCAATGTGTGTAAGCAAAACTCACCCCGATAAGTAAAGGTTAAAACAATTAACGCATTGAGAACAATGGCCTTAGCTGTGATTATCCTCCTTTGCCGTTTTAACCGATGCATATTCATCTGTTTTCTCAGTGCACCAGCTCATATTAACTGTTTTTTTATTCTCCTATCTCTGTAGATAAAATTATTTGATTATTACTATACACTGTGAAACTGAGTGATTAACGATAATTGAAAAAAAAAAGTCAAAATATTAGGACAAAGACATTTAAGTAAATATAGTTAAAGGGGACATATTATGCTAATTTCACTTCTTCATCCTTTTGTGTTTCCATTTGGATCTCGGCTGCCTCTATTAGCACTCCAAACATCAATAAAAACCATCCATCCATTTTTTTAAACAAATTTTTGCTGTCAGAAATATTGTGCTTCTACAAGCTGTTTAAATAAAGTGTCTCATTGTGACGTCACAATAAGCGTAATTTGCATATAAATGCCCCTCACCTGTCAAATTCCACCCACCCATTCCAATTTAATGTCATTCTCCTGTGTGGCAAAGCCGCAGCCCAGTAACAACCTGGGTGGGGATGGTCTGAAAACGCTAATTTGCATAAAAGTGCCAGAGCCCTCTAGGTACTGAAATTGTCAAGAATTGAGCCAGTGAGATCACTTTATGTAAGAGTGATTTTGTGCAAAGGTCATTAACATGTTTTGTACAGACCATAGACTAGTATAACTTGTTTAACTGTGTCTATTAACTAGTCAAATTCATTGCTGTCATTAGGAGTTGTCATGAAATGGTGAAGAGCAGAACTCAAATGAAGGGAGGAGGCAAGAGGCAGGCAGGTGAAAAGAGCAGTTTTACTTAAAAAAGGAAATTTAAAATGTTGCAAAAACCAAAACCAGGGGGGGTCCAAAATTGTAACCAGGAGAGCCACACAGGAGAGCAAGCTGGTGTTAGTATTAGAATGATCTGACATTGAATGAGAAAACCAACTATTATTTATTCTGGTCATCTCGAATGATAGACAGGTGTGTTAAAACAATAGATGAGACACTGAGGGTAACTATTAGATAGATCTGGGAACACAGACACTAACAGAAGCCAGAGATACAAACCCAGGAATACACACAGAAACCAAAACACCACAGATTGTGAGTCAAGAGTCAAGCGTCAAAGCCCGGAACCAGTTGTCCCTTCAGTCAGATGAAAAAAAGAAAAAGGGGGCATCACATGGAGTAGCGGTAGAGGGAGCATGAACATGACCTATTTGCTTTGGGGTTTTTTTGTTTTCTTGTTATACGGCAACCATTTAGGAAGAAAGTTGCTGTAATAAGTGCATTGCTGGGGCTAGATGTCTTCTCTACAGAACTAAGTACAGCCTTATTTAGATTTACAATTTTATATTAACACTTCCTACTTGGTCAGTCTTTAACAAAATTTTAACTTAGCTTTTTATTGTAAAAAAAATTGTTTATGCTTGAAGAAGCAATTAATGTTCATATCACTGAGTGGCTCTTTTTTCTTGTCTTAAATGTGATTGTTGAAACAGACAGAAAAAGTTTTTAAAATCTATTTGCACTACAGTGCAATTTGTAAGTCAGACAACTAAATTTGAACAAATTATATATGGTCCACCCATTTTTTGTTAGGCCCACCTGAAAAGCAATTTCTGGTTACGCCACTGAACCAGACAAGAAGGATCTTGTCAAGAATGAGGAAACGAGGATGCTGAAAGAGCATCCAGGAATCTAAGAAGGAGCACAAGGAAGGTAAGAAATTATCCTCTTAGAAAATAACTCTTACTGGTGACCTGTTACCACACTAGGTAAGTAACCATCTGGCGTCAGTCTCAGGGAACCGCTCCTCTTTTGAGCTCCAGCACTGATGAGGCTGATGAGGATCAGCTGGTGCAGCTGCTGCCCTTACACCCTGCACAGAGGTAGAGACACAGACACAGATACAAACACAGACACACCCACATTCCTAGCACACAGCAACTGAATCCTAACATTATTTTGGTGCTGTATGTTCCTTTCTGAATGAGGATGGTTATTTTCCCACAGGCATAACTTTTTTGTGTGCAGCTATCTTCGCTAGATACAACCTGTTTTTTAGAAATGTACTAGCGGCAGGGATTTGATAGATAACTGATACCACCTGATACCAATTCACTCTTGATGCACTTCCCCAACTTTCCATATTTTGGTGACTGTGCTGCTGTTGTACATCTCAAGACTAATACTACCACAGCTTCAAAAGAGCTCTTTTGGTTTTAAACTGTCACTTTGATTTCTGAAAACGACTTTGTGGCCACATTCAGACATTCATGTTGCTACGAGCTTGCATCAACGGTTTTCACCTGGCAGAATCTGGCCTTGAAAATGTTTCAGTTCTTTGCAAAGTGTGCAGAAGTCTTCACATATATTTTCCATCTGAGTATGACTGAATATGTGAGTGTGTTCCAGAGAGGGAGTAGATTTAACATGTGACTACCTCCTGTGTGGCCTGGACTTGCCATTCTAATCTGCTGTCAAATAGTCTTGTCGAGCTTTGCCTCCTACAATTGCTGCCTTGACCTGATTATTGTGTGGGGGTGTGTACACACTAGTAAAAAGAAGGACAAAGACCAATATGCAGGATGTTAGAGGTTTAAATCATTGTATTATACTTTTTTAAAGGTAATTTCTCAGCACCCCTGGAGAACATGCATAGACATAACCATATCTTGAACACACGTGTTTGAGTTCTCACACACCAGCACACAAAGATGAATTAAATGTAGGCCACTCTTGGGGAATTACCTGTATAACACTGTGTTGAAGTTAAGATAGGTTATGATTCAATCTCTCACCCACAGTCCCCATATCAGCCCAGTATTATGTCATGAGGCACACACTAATGAAATTCCAGTTTCACAGCTAATGAGGCGGTAAATTTGGGAGCCAAACCTGTGTTGGCTCAAGGTTTCTCCAGTCTTTGTGTTTCTGCACACTTTTATATCTTGTATTTAGTGCTCAGTTTGTGCTCCAAGAAAAAAAGACGATCCACCATCTGCTTCGTTTGCAAAAACAACAAAAACCAAATAAAAATGAGCATTCTTTTCACACCATTTATTGAGATTTGCAAACACATAGCGCTTTACTGATAAAAATGTCTAAATTAAATAAAACTGAAATGAACATAGTGGGTATCAAGAGTATACACTCGTGTTTAAAAGCAAGGTTTTTGTGATTGAAATTATTGAGATCATGATGAATAATTTCAAACTTTTTCTACTGATGATGTGGCACATATTATGTACAATACAACTCGAAAACAAATGTGTTAGGGGGAACATTTTTGATTCAATTTCAGCATCTATTCTTTGTTGGTAGAGATCTTTCACCATTCCATTGATTTGACATTATTTGCCAATTCTACCTTGTAAAAATGAACCAAATCTGTCTGTTTGTAACCCCCCCTGTACACCGGGTGCATCTGTGGCGCTTTACGGCAGGAGCGCGGTTTTGTTCCGACCTCCACAGTGCGTCAATCCCCACGGAGTGCGTTTCAGACGCGGAGCGGCTGTGGCTCGGTTTGTGGAGATGAAGGCAGAGACTACAAGTTAGAAGCACCCGCCCCCAACCCACAGACGCTTGGCCAAATGAAACTGGAAAGCTACAATGTATAAAGCTTTAGTCCTCATTTAGTAAATCTCTAAAAATGTAAAATTACACATAATTTACAACATTGTTTAAATATCTGATAAAGATCTGCAATTGGGTAATTCTGTAAACAAAATATACAACCTTTTTGTAAGATAGTGAAATCAAATAAACTAGTGAAATTAAAGTCCATCTGTAGTTTCAATACACTTTAAACAACTTATTTTAATAGATATTATCACAAAGCTCTTTACTGATAGCCTACACGACGTTGTATGATTAAAAATAAAATTTGATGTTTTTTAAACTCACCATCCACTAAGGCGTCATTTTCGCCAGGGATATGTCACCAACAATATTTAGAATTGGCAATTTTGTCCCCACCACTGATGCAGAATTTCAGTGCAGATCCAACATCCACCTGTGCTCCCAGCACAAGTCCAATCACTCTATTCCACTATAGGCAAAAGTCATGGTTTGTTTTCTGCTTGGATGCTGCAACATTCCTCACAGAGGGGGATGTTTCAAAGTTTACCAACTGACTCGAAGTCCACTGCAAACACCTTCAGGGCATCATTTAAGCCTTGTGCTTACATTCAAAAGCGGGTATTGCAATGTGTTCTTAAAATGCAGTGTCGCTGCTCCATGCATGTATGCACAGATGCACAGGTCTGTGCACTGTACGCACAGACCTGTAAATAGGATGTGTGGGGTCACATATAATTCTCCACTGCCAGGATTAAAGCCTCATTGTCTATGCGGAAGAAAACACTGGTGATTTCTTCAAAAGATGCAGGAAGCAAACAAAACCTTTGGTCACCGGTAATTAAATTTTACATAGTTAAGATATCGCAAATCTGCTGTGTCTTTCACTATGAAATTTACCAGATGTTTTACACTGTTACCGTGGGTACTTTCCTGTTTTGCCCCATTTTATCTGTGGAGCTTGATGCGTTTTGGATAGGTGTTGCATCAAAAATAGAACTCAGTCCTATATTCAGCTGAGCAGCACAGCGGGATGCATCGGGTGTAAACCAGACTATAATAGGGTTATAGACTATAGTAAACCATAGTCTATAATGGTTTCTATTTGCTGCGGAGACCGTGCCGCAGCTGTAACGTGCTGCAGAAGTAACGCGTTGCAGACGCATCCGGTGTAAATTGGGGATTAAGGGCATCTCTTGTCTTCAAGTGGCTCTAGAGATTTAGTTTAGAAGTTAGATTAAGTTCTGGATTTTGGCTATGCCTGTCCAAGACTTTTTTCTTGCTCCTGATGAAGCTAATATTTGGTTGACTAAGATGCACAGTGATTGGAAAAAAGAAAACACTATTCGTATTTAGCTTTTTAGCAGACACCTGAAGGTTTTGGGTTAAAACTGACAGTTGTTTGGTATTGTTAATAATTGTATCTATCTTTACAAAAACCCAGCTCCAACAGATGAAACATTGTCCCAAGCATGATGCTACCTCCACCATGTTTTACTGTGCAGATATTATTTTCTGTTGATACTAAAAGTGGTTTGTGCCAAACATACCTTTTGGAATTGTGGATCAGAAAATAAGTTTTGGTTTCATCAGTCAGACATTCTTTGGCAAGGTTTTGTGAGATTTAAGCCAGGTCTGGATGTTTTATTTGGCAGAAAATAATTTTGTCTTGCAACCCTCCTCTTGCATCGCTTGTCCTAACTGATACTTTTATCCCATACAGCATTTTGAGCTTTTGCAATCTTAGCAAATTATGGCTTTAAATACAAAAATAGTCAAAATTTAACATTATTGTAAAGTAATCAGGTTCCCTGTGATCAAAGTGTGAACCCCAGATGCTAGTGCTAAAATGCTGTCATACTGAAATAGATAAAGGTTGCATTACATCTTAAAATCTTTTTAAATTGTTGATTCAAGGCCAGACAATTGATGCCTGTTTAACAGGGATGTATATGCTTTTGAAAGCCCCTGTCGCAGCAAAGATTATAAATGTCAGGAAATTATGTCTAATTCATGGAGCAGTCTATATTATGACAGATGAAATTTAAATAAAAGAGAATGGCTCTTTGCATCTAATGAGGTGTAGTATCCTCTTTGAATTTCAATGTAATGTTTCTTTTCCTGCTGCATTAAAAGGTCAGCTCCTTCAGAGTGGTTTGCTGCAGGTCAGTGATGGGAATTTCCTTTATTAAAGTCCACTAAAGACAAGGCATCTTTCCACTACTATGGCCCTCACCTCTGGAACAGGCTGCAGAGAACCTCGGAGCCACAGAGAACATTCATGTATTTAAGAGCAGGCTCAAGACTCACCTTTTTAGCCTAGCTTTAAACTGATTCTTATTTATTATAGTCTGTTTAATTGTGATCATGCTTTTAAATCTGTGGGGGAGGGATGGGAATGTGGTTTATGTGGGGTCATTTTAATCTGTATAGCACTTTGAGTTGGAATGTTTGTATGAAAAGCGCTGTATAGATAAAGGTTTATTTATTTATTGATTTATTGATTGATTGATTTATTGATTGATTGATTGAAAGGTAAAGCTGATGCTAAATGTTCAAACAATTTTTAGGTCTCAGTTTTCATTAAAATGTCACAGGCTGAATTCTGCTGCAGTCTGTGGTGCGCAGCTCGTTTTGCTGCTGTGTGGCTTCATCCACTAGCCTGGAATCTTTCTGTGCTGAGTGGATATTGGCGTCTTTTTATTAAAAAACACTATGGATCCATTGTTTATTTAAATAATTTATTTGTATATTTAAAGAATTTGCAGCCTGAAGTCTTGCATGTAAATAGTCACATTAACATCAGTTAACATTATCGTAGCATAGAATTTAGCTTGGATTACAATAATGATGTGGGTTGGCTTTAGATTTAAGGCAAGTTGTGTTTTGACTTAATCCAGCAGAATTGACTAACACTGTTAGGATAATGTGGTCTCTTGTTAATGTGTCTCCAATAAATTATATATAATAAAGCTAAAATGTAACTGTAAAAAAATAAACTTATTTAACTTGAACAATAATCTTTTTTTCCTTTCCCTAGCTGCGTAAGTAATGTCATTACCAGTAAATGCCAAACAATTTATCACCTGGTGTTCTTTTTTGTTTAAACATAACCCAGAATTGGAAAAATACGGCCTTCCATTGTTAACAGTGGAGCTTATTACAGTGTCAGCATTCATTCACTCCCAATAGATAAATACAAAATATACAAAACATGAAATCCTATTGTGGTTGTGTTTCAGAAAAACACAACCACAACCAGATGTTCATACTGATTACCTAATGTTGTGTTCTAAAAAGAGATAAACAGTATGTAGGAAGATAATTATGTATTGAGCATGTAATGAATCAAAGCATGAAAAAAATTTTTTTTACTGCATTGTTTGATAGCTAGGATACGTTTCTAAAGTATGTTATGCAATTGACTTAGAATAGTCTATCTGATTGGCTGGAATTGTCTTTTTCTTGTAAAGTGGCTAAAGATGACATTTATTATCAATTGCGCTATTTAAGTAAACTGAAATGTAATTGAAATGAGTTATACCGTTGAAGACTAATTTCATGTTTTCCATTTCTAGGGAAAAGGATGAAAACCTGTACAAATAGAGGATCATTTGGACCAGGGCTAAATTGGCATTTCCTGTTTGGTGGGCTTTCTTTTGATAACTGTGGATTAGGGTGATATTACACTACAAACACCTGCTGACATGTAAGTTTTTATCATTTGCTCCTGCACATCCTGCTCTGCTCCTCCCTACTGCACACATGACCAAGTATGGCTTTAATTAGATTTTATCATAATTATTTCAGTGGTTCTACTGTATTTTCAGCTTTCAGCTAGTTCAAACTACAGTCAAAGGTTTTTAACCAACCCCTTATGGCCATACTTTCTTTTAAAGTGATCTTTATCAATTTCCGATTTTTTTAAAGGCTTTATTATGTTAGCTAGGATATTTAGTTTCTATTTGAACTTGGGCTGCTGTTTACTCTTCTTTAGTCTATTACCATAAAAAATTCAGAGGAATGATTTTTCCTAATTTTGATTTGTTTATAAGCTTAACACTGACATATGAATTATTGAGGCAGGAAAAGCCCCCTAAACCTGAACAATATATCAGTAATATTCAATATCTATCATGAACTAAAAGAGTTTGACAAACAGAGTGTAATATAATGACAGCTACTAAGAGCTATTTATGGAAGACATACTGTACGGAAGATAATTAACTGCAGGATGATGCAGCTCTTGTGTCAGGTCTTAGCTGTATTTTTTTCTGTGTCTTATATACAATTTAAATATTTTTCATCTGCTGAAGATGCTAATTAAAAATACAATTAAAACTTTTAATAACCTTAAGAAATCTTGTTAACGCACTTATTGAGATAGCTTTCAAAGATTATCAAAATGGCTTGCTGCTTAGAGACAACATGTCAAAATTATCAGTTCTTGGAACTATGCTTTATACATAACATGAAAATATATGGACTAGGGCAAAAGGATATAAATCAAATGCATCAACACTCTTACGAGGTACTGCCCAGCCCTTATTCAATTCAATACCATTTAAAAGTACTTTATTGATCCCAGAGGGAAATTAAGTAATATTATTGTCTGTCTCTACTGATCTATCTTTGGCTAGAATGATTTCAAGTGGACATTGCATTTTGATCTCCAAGATAGGGAATTGAAAATTAAAATTAGAAGCACCTTACTAAAAGTGTGTTATTGTGCATCACAATACAATTGGAAATATCTGAGTGTTGTAAAGGGCAAAATAATTTTCAGAAGGGTGTAATAGTGAAAATAATGTATTCTTATGTCTTCACAACGCAACTTAGGTTAAAATATTGCATAAATAAATGTAACATTATCTGGGTTAAACAAGGAGAAAACCTTGAGTTGCCTCACAAGTAAAGTATTCATCAAGTTAGTATCAAAATATTTGGTTGCATATCACACTAGATGGGGTTTTCTTTCAGCTTCCTTGTAAAATAACGTCAAGGCAGTGCAATGTATATGAAATGAATTGGCATAGAGAAGATTGGGGGCTCACAAAAGCTTAGCATTTGTTTATTTCTGATCCCAGCCACGTCAACCTTTGTGTGTCGAACTGACCTTTGATACTCGCAGAATGAATTGAAGATAAAACGGATTAAAGTTAGGTTACTTGAATATTTAAACTTCAGACATTTCTTGGATAAATAAAAGTAAACAGAAATAGCAGCATATTACAGAAATCCAGTAAATCTTCCAAAGGCTGCCAACCACTTCTACCAGACCTGACACTGGAGTTACAGCAGGGCCATTAAGTTCAATACCATCACAAGGTTTTGATTTTGAGTTTTTTTTTTTTATGCACCCACCAGCTTAGCACAGTTTAGGACCACATTTTTATCTCCATAATGTGGCCGTTAGCACCACTTCACTCATTGTTTTTTTGTGTGCAAAAAAGGCAGTGGTGAGGGAAAAGACAGGCACTTATAGCCGTCAAATCATGAAGTTAAATAACTCCTGCCATCATAGCCCATCATGCTTAGCTGCAGCTTTTTCTATAACCCCCAAAACCACAAAAACTACAAAGGGGAATAATATACAGGTCTCAGGCTGGTGGGATCAGATGTGGACAAGAGCAGCAGGTGGGGGTTCAGAAACCTGCTGCTGCAGATACAAAACAGAGAGCACAACATTGCCGCGGCAGCTCCCACTTCCTGTGTATTAGTTATTTCCCATTTGGCTTGTTTATAGTTCAGGTGAGCAGCAAACTGAACAAAATGAGGCTTAAAAATTTCCGTTATTCGATTATAGGAAAAAATGATCAAATTAAACAAACAAAAAGCATAATTGTTCTAAGATTTAGGAGAATATTACCTTCTGTTATATAATGGGTTGCAAAAGAGCCAGCGAGCAATTAGTGCAGCTGCTCCTTTGTGTTCTGCTGTTTTTGCTAATTAGAAAGTCAAAGAAGGTGCTGGTCAGAGAATATGCTGAAAAGACTCATTCCGCACAGCCACGGGCTGAGGGAAGTTTCATCCTTTACCTTCCTGAAAGGTGCTGATAACCTGCCTCCCTGGTCACATCTGTTCAAACACATTTACATTGTGACTACAACAGCAAGAATAAGAGCTTGGAATGAAATCAGGAAGAAGTTACATGTGTGTGGTGTTTTGTTATGTGTTATAATATACTACATTTATTTGCATCCCCTGTTAAAGATGTGTAGAAACCATTACAGTAAAATCAACATTTTATGTAACATAATCTCACACAACCTTTTTTTAAATACCACCTTTAATTTGAGGGAAAATGATATACAATGAGAAAATAAGACAGTCACAATCATTAGTTCAATCAAAATTCTTATAAAAAATTATTTTTTGTAATTTATACTGTGAGTATATCTTTTTGGGGAACTGATATAACAAAAATAAAAATCATCATGATTATTGTTGTTACTATAAGTTATATTTATTAATTTAAATTTTTGCTGCTGCTGCTGCTATTTAGCTGTGTAAAAGTTTGGCACAAAATAGAAAGCCTTACATTTGATCCTGATTTAATAAACACTATTATTTCAACTATTTGTTAGCTATCTGTGAGATCCATCCCTAAAATTGAATTAATAGGGGAAGGAGAGCTCCCAGTCTTCAGGTCATGAGACGTTTTTTAATGTAATTAAAACACATTGTCGTCTTTAATAATTTTGAAGAGAGAAAGAAGAAACAAAGCAACTGTAATTTAAAAAGCAATTTGGCTCAACTGACAGAAACCAAATTTGAAAAGTAGGTGGTGCAAAAAACTTGCACATCGAAAATTGGCTCCATTTCTCACCCAGTGTCTGTAATCTTCGAACTCAATATTTGTGTTGCTGAATATACGGCAACTGTTTGGGGTTGGTTTGTTTAAACCTTTTCCATCAGTAGCAACAAGCTGATTGCACAAAGAGGGTATGAAAAGCCAGGCCTTCTCAAATGATTGTTACTTAAAAACAGACAGACTGTAACACAGTGATGAGATTGAGAACATAATGGCATGTGCCCCCGTGTATCCAAAAGTTTTGTTGAAATGTAACACACAAATTTTTTTTTTGTGTATCTCAAAACATCTGGATGTAGAGGTCAAAGAATCAAAACAATAGAAACTAGAAAAGCACAGACCTCTGCCCCTGCCCCCCATTCGAGCAAACCTGGTTGAATAAAACAGAATTGTTTTATGTGAGATCAGTGCATCTAATGTAAATAGATAAATTAAATCCATCACACTTAATCTTAATGCTGCATTACGTCACGATCATCAATGAATATCAGGGCAGATTTCTTTTTTTAAAGGAACAGGTCATGTTGGATTTTGTGTGTCACTGAAATGCACCTTCCTGCAAGAGAATGGCGCTTTGTTCTGTATGTTCAACCTTAACATAGTGAATGGGTAACACATGAAACAATCCCTGCAGTAAATCCACAAACTTTTCTTTAACAACATGCCAAAAATGATTCAAAAGGGCCACTGCACCTTCTGCTGTAATTTGCCGTGACATGTGTGGTAAAGCCATACAAAGAAAAGACTCCTTATTCAGTTGGAGGTCAAACATAAATTGCCTCCACATTTTTATTGTAGAAAGGTTGTGTCAAATCAGCCATTAAAACGCTTAAGGTTACATGCAGACTTCCCAACATGCCCACACAATCATTCTGAAATACTCTTAAACAGGTATTTTCTAACTTCACAAATTCTTCTGCCCATTTGTGTCTGGAATATTTTCCTCCACACAAAATCATGAGTGTGTGCTCCTGTCTTTAATGTGTCCTTGTAAGAATAAAAAAACAATTATTTGTCTCTGCTCTTTCTCTCTTTTGGGGTTCGTCCCATTTCCGAGTCAAATTTCAATTTTCTCTTTGCATCTTTCCACCATCCCAAACTCTGCTTTTTCTGCATTTTATTACTAGCAGCCCGTCTTCTTCTTACGTTCTACATTTACTGCTGCCGCTATTTCACATTAAGAGGAGACATCCGCTTCCTTATTTAACTCTTACTACCCGATTCTTTTGTCTGGTCTAGTGGAAATATTCAAAAACTAAGCAAATACTTTGTTTGTGCATTTAATAAAAAAAATAAAACCCCAATACAACAGTTCTAAAAAACAGTCAAGCAAGAGAAACGGTCGTTGGATTTTTACTTCTCCCCTGAACGAGTAACACCAGAAAGCCCTGATATCTTCTCATCTTGCTTCTTTGTAGCACCTCACGGGTCCTCCTGCAACAGGATTTCTTCTGGATTCTTCTCCTGACCTCTGGTCCCCCTGATCTCCCCCTCTATGTAAGCATTCTCTTACTCTCCTATGGAATGTAACACTAATATGCATTCTCCTGCAATCAAACATACAATACAGTGTCCTACAATATCCTACATCTTTCATTTTAATTTCTCTTTCTGTCTACTTGCTGCTTGTGAATGCCGTCTCTCGTTGACATTTCTAGTAATCTTGTGATATACCATGTGCTTTGAATCTAAAAAAGTCAGCCATTTTTTGCAGCTGAAAGAGCTTTAGTTTGACTATGACTGTACTTTCTGTTTTTCCTCTCCACCAGCTTCTAGTTTTCACCAACTTTACTGACAAATCTTTAATTTTCTTTTTAAAATAAGTCATTAGCGATTTTACACAGAATCTAACAAGTTCTTAATTATTTTCTTTTGCCATCAAATATTTTTTGCATACCTTCCCTTTCCATCTGTTTGAGGCAGGCTTTGTTGATGGTTTGAAAGGGGAAAACCTGGCAGACTAAGAATTCAATCGAGAAAAAAATGAACTCAGAGAATCCAGCTTTACCCAGACAATAAACGTTACAAAAGATCTTTTTTGGAAAGTTTGAAGAGTTTGTAAATTTATTGACATTTATTGAAACAACATTAGAGCTCCTTAGGCAAGAGCAAAAGCCATTTGGGCTCATCCTGCTTTGCTAAAATGAGCTGACTCACTTCACTCTTAACGAAACATAAATGTACATTTTATTTTCTTACTCAATATTTCCATAAGTTGTTTTCTTTTTTATCTTTATGCATAAAAGATCATTCTCATTGAGAAATAAATTCTTTCTTTTTAAGATAGTGGCCAAAAGAGTGACCACATTCTCTGACTTGGGACAGGTGGATGTTAGAGATGGACTAAAAGGTAGAAGCCAACTATCTGAATCCATTACCAATCAATAAACTCCTTGTTGTAAATAATATATTTTTAGGGCTCAAAGTGTGGATGAATTCATAAAATTTCCCTTGAATCAAATCAATCCATTATGTATACTACTAAGAAAATCTTCACTTTTATAAATAAATGGGTATTTTTGTCTGAAGAATCTGATTCTGTTGGTTCATTATTTCTTTGTTGAAACAGAGCTTTTTGACATTAAATGTCATGCCTTTGGAAAGCCTTTTTATGTGGCCTTAAATAATGCCACATTTCGAGGAAAGAGCATTTTTTGGATGAGAGGCAGAACTGGGTATGTGCCTAAAAGCTCTTCATAAAGGTAAAAGCTAACAGTGTGTGAGACGTCTTCCTCATTAGAATGAAAATGCTTGTCATCATTTGAGGCAAGCTGAGCGCAGATAGATATAAAGATACAATTTTTCAATCCCACCTCTCCTCTCTAAGGGATGAAACCGTCATTGCTCTCCCCCACAGAGTGGCGTTCATCAGAGACTAACTTTTAGGAGTGAACAGGATGTTCAACCCCATTTAACATTTGTAGGATAAATGCTTGCGACAAATGCTGGTTGAGTAATGGAATGTCATCCTGTAGCCTTTTGTGACCAAGCTGATGACCCGAATGAGGAGTTAATGCCAGGTTTTTGTGGTTGTGTGCAGTTCTCCCAAGCACTTCTGAAGTCCCCATTTGTTAAATGAATAGATTGCCAATAGAGTGTGTGTATGCGCTCATAAGTTTGGAGCAGCAATCCCTTACCACTGTATAGATCTGCTTCGCTTTTTCAATTTCTTAACGATTGTTTTGTTCTCAACTCAGTTTTTCTTTGTTTGATTTAAATGGAAACTAGAGTTCATCAGTTGTGTAACAAAAACAACACCTGCCCCTTTCCTCAATGATGTCCCAAATACCCTTTAAACATTTTTTGGGAGTGTGCGTGTGGAGGTCCGTCTTTGCACCTCAACATCAACATTTAACTCTTAATAACAATTTAATAAACAAAAATGTAATAATAAAATGATCTGGCTGCTGTCAGTCACATTGTTGCCATTAACCAAAGCTCATCCCTAATGTGCCTCTGTCTCCACTCCATAGCTGCTTTGCATTGCACGTGAGGGCCTCACCTCACCTACTTACCGGTAGCCTCACGGTGAGGCTACCGGTAAGTAGGGTGTACACCATAATACAGGAGTACTAGCTTACTACATACATGTCAAGAGTTCTTGTGACAACTGATGAGGTGAAATGAGCATGTTGTGTGTGCACAGTGCAACTGTGCCACATAATATTACCTCTTCTCTTAGTAACTCAGCCGCCAACATATGTCCAGAGTCCTTGGGGGCTTAAAAGTTCTGCACCAACAATTTGGACCGCAGCTGGTATGTGAAGCCAGACATGCCACAATTTGATGTAAGTTTGATGTCCTAAAACCCTATATTTACTTCCACCAAGGAGGTTATATTTTCGCCAGGGCTTGCATGTCTGTCTGTCTGTTAGCAACATAACTAGAAAAGTTCCAGATGAATTTTTATCATATTTTCAGGAAATGTCTGCAACGGGACCATGAACAAGTGATCAGAAATAGGGGGTGATCAGTAAACCACCAGTACCGAAAAGGGATTTTCTTGAATAACTACTCAACCAATAATGATATTAGTTTGCATCCAGCTTGTAAATGTATGTTTTCATGTTTGAGAAATCTAAAAAAGTTAGAATTATATCAAAAAAATTTTTTGGGGAGGGTGGGTTAGGGTCTACAATAATGTCTACAGTCTCAGATCAACACACCCCAGCAGTAACGTCTCAACAGCAAAATTCTACCCCATCAGATAAAAAATAGGCTGCTTTTGCTTTGCATGGTCCCCATCTGAAAACGTTGATTTATTATGTTGCAATTCCCTATTAGATCGTAATGAATATCGATTGTTGTCATTCAAGGTATACTATAAGTTATGTTGTTGTAAGGTGTTTTAAAGTCTTGCTCTGTGTGCCCTTTTTTAACTTTGAGCACCTGCCCGTCTAAAGGTCTCTGCACGGCCCTGGTGCTTTGTGGTTGCATGTTTTGGTTTTCTTTTTGTACCTAATTGAAATTAGATACCTCTTTGAATTTCTCTACAGGGACACTTGAGTTTTGCAGGGAATCTTTACATGTATCTCCTCACATTCTACATGTTTTGTTGTCCTCCATTTGTGCTGTCTGTTTCTGAGCATCTGCTTTTATTCTTTCTGGGATTTTTCCTTGGTGTTTGGTACCTGTTGTGTCTTCTACTGTTTAGCTGTCAGTTCACACAGTCTGTGGCCTATGCTACTGTATGCATATACAATTTCATTACTGATGCCTCTTGCTGACAAGTTCAGCCATATAGGGTCGTCAGCTCCTCTGTAATATTTCAGGAGATTTTGTCTGTTTTGATGTTTGTGGTGAAGAATGCTTGAATATGGGTGTGAATATGTATTGTTGTATATGTAACAAAAGCCTGTTAAATAAAAACTTTTGTGTATGTACCTTATGTAATCAAACACGTACAGTTTATTTTATAGTTGTGTTCATGGATTTATGATAATGTGAAGGGAAGAACTTGAAATTTTTTTTAGTCTTACTCAGATTTATAATAAAATGTCAGCAAAATTATCTTGCGAAAGATAAGAAAATATAATAAATATTGCCAAAAATGTGTTTTTATAGTTTAAAATGCACACTTATGAAAGATGGCCATGGATATGAAATGCAGGTGTGAGAAAGAAAAAAAACACATACAAGGTCTTTGTATTGTATAGTTGGGATATTTAGATGTATTCTGTTTCATTTCCCAGGTTGTAAATTAAACTCCAAGAGTAAAAATTATGTCTAAAAGGTTGACGCCTACCCCCCAGTGTCAGCAGATACATCCCATTGTGTTTCATTTTATTCTTTTTAACTACCTACAATTTTATGCACAAGATAATCTAGCCCCTTTCAGATCATCAACTCCGCAATGAACATGCCCCAATTATAGATCCCCTTGTTCTTTTGTGTTATAGGAGTTGATCAACAGAGGGATGACAGCAACACATCTCATCAAGAAATAATGGCGTTGCTATAACTTTGCTATAAATAATTGTTTTTTTTTAAATTCAATTCAATACAATTCAATTCGATTCAATTCAAATTCAAAAATACTTTATTGATCCCAGAGGGAAATTAAGTGTTGTATAGCTCATATAATTAATTCTTTAAGGAGTTGTTGTAGATGATGGCTGTGGCAAGGAAGGATTTCCTGTAGCGGTCTGTATTGCAGTGAAACTGAAGAAGCCTCTGACTGAAGACGCTCTGTTGTATGACAGTCTCATGAAGAGGATGCTCAGGGTTGTCCATAATTTTTTTGATTTTATGAAGAATCCTTCTTTGCATTATAATCTCCAGATGTTCCACAGTTGTCCCAAGAACAGAACCAACGTTCTTTATCAGGTTGTTTAGCCTATTTAAATCCCTGGCTCTGATGCTGCTACCCCAACAGATGACGGCTGAAGAGATTACACTCTTCACAACAGACTTGTAGAAGATCTCCAGCATCTTGCTGCAAACCTTAAAGGACCTAAGCTTCCTCAAGAAGTACAGTCTGCTAGATACAGTCTAACAGATAGAGGGAACTGATGAGGGCTGTAATCTATCTCTGCTGCTACTGGATGGCAGTTCAAACTTTGAACAGGTGGCCAGTCTTTTACTGCAAACTTTTTTTTACGTCTCCAAACATCATCCCAGTTCCTACTACTGCCCATATATGATAAACTGCTGTAGAAACCACTAGGTAAAACTTTGTTATGAAAGCTCCTTTTGAAAGTATGAATTGTGGCGGTACTACAAACAAGCAAAAAAAATAATAATTTACATCTATAAACAAAAGATGTATTGCGCGTATATTTAAACAGAAAAACATTTTATTTTTGCAATAAATACAGATAACAATTTTGATGCAACCGCCCTTTACTGAGATTTTACAACATCTGGCAAAACTGCAAACATCTTCTACTGTTGTGCACCACAGCCTCACACTACTCCTGGATGGAGAAGGATTTTCCGTTTACAGTCAATTAAACCCGACATTTCAGATTAGAATATTATATCAGATGGATAAAAAAACATTTTAAAAACAGAAATGTGGGCTTAAAAGGTATGTTTAATACCTGTCTAAAGAACCTGTGAAAAAGTTGACAGGAAATGAAAACTTTTGCAAGCCACTGTGACTTTGACACCCACATGTACTGTTTCCTTAGAGTAGGAAAAAGCTATTAAAATTATTCAAACAAAAATTATAACAAGCAGTAGTTTGCTTTCTGCTTTGAAACGTATTTACTGTCTTTAACTTGTTAAGCTGTCGTGATTTCCCTTTTATCCTTTTAACAGGTGATTGGTCTCAAGTAATGAAAAAGGAAATTAGTATGGAATGTTTTAAAGTGAGGCACTCTGGAATGCTGAATTAACGCCAGTAATTCAGGGACGTCCTAATCTCTCTGGGCAGGTCTTCACTTGTCAGACAATTTTAAGTCCAGGCAGAAAGCAAAATTAGACTTGAAAGTTATACTTGTTGGCAGCGCCATACATTTGCATTTAAATATGTTTGACCTCCCTAGCAGGTAAGGCTCTGCTTCATCAGATGACTTGGCAGTAATTACGCCCAATTACATGAATCTCTTTCCCTTATACTTTTAATTTCCTGGTTGCCCATGCGTGATGAAGAGGACTTGTCACTTAACAGAGGTAAATTATAGACTATCTAGGTGAACATCTTTCTTCAATTTTCACATCATGTATGCTAACATACTCAATGCAAACTACAGCATAGGCTGATGAGTCACTTCATGGTATGCACTGTGGAAGAAAATTACTTGGTGCGTAGGTTTCCTAGAAAGGAGTTCATAATTAAACTAAATCCAACCTATTTCTTCCCTCTCTTGTTTCGTTTGTGTCCTCTTTTATATTTTGTAAAGAAATTTCAAGTTATTGTTGAATTGCTCATCCTCACTGCAAGACATTCAAGTCTAATAGAAAATTGCAAAATATGTTCATATCCTTGAGAAATAAATAATAAAAATTCTGTTTCTTAAAAACTCAAGTACAGGCTTTTATTTGATTTGAGGGGTTTATTTATAAAGTATGCTTCATTGTATTTGTAACTTTTTATATTGCTCATGATTTTCCATTCAATGATTCAATGTGATCTTTAGCTCAAAATGACCATTTGGATTAGAGAACTGTTGCTTGCAGAATGTAGTTTAGTGTCTGGTTTCCAATCTCATCATTTCATGCACTTATTTTTTTACCAATTGGATATTAGACAAAAAGAGGGTTATTTTCTCTGAATAAGATGAATGGGCAGTTATCTAAAATAAAATTTACAAAAACAAAAGAGAGTGAGAAAAACAGAGAGCAAATAAATACAGATAGATTTAATGGAAGTTTTGCTGATTAAATCTATTAATTGCACATTTATTCAAAAAATAAAATTTAACGTATGAGACAGATCAGATATGATCATGACTGAAATTAATTGCCTGAACTTGCTTCCAGGGGTTGCACAATTTCTGATAATTGGTGAAAATCAGTGAATGGTTCTCTGAAAAACTTAACAAATGACATTGGTATGGACATTTGATCCATCGTTTGTGTCGTTTTTTATGTGTTTTTTTATGTACTTTTTTATGTGTCAATTTATTTTTCTATTTACAGTTAGGAGTGCGTTACTAATTCAAACTTAAAACTAAATAAATCTTTTCAGATGTACCTCAGGATTTTTTTTATAAACCTCCCTAGATCCTCATGAAAACATGTTTTGATACTGATGAGCAGCTGCCTTCCACCTAATGATATTTATCTAATCACTTCAGCTCGAAGAACAGACTGATTCTAAGGCGAGACGATTCTAGCTTAAGCTGCTATCACACTGTATGCTATCTTGACATGGATTTTCGTTTATTGAAAAACATGTTACATAGGTCTTAATGCTATGTCCATGCTAAGTTCATTCATGTTTTTATAGTATGTGTCAATTTAATGGACTCGTGTTTTGTGTAGTTTCAGTTTAATTGGATGTAGGTTTTACAATTGCCAGGGTTCATTTCTCCATGTAAAAAACGTTTTGTAACATGGTTATAAAACGTGTCTATGATATGTTTTTAAGCAGAAGTAACAGAAAGGAAGATGTCAATCGGCCCAAACAATTTAAAACTTATAGAATCCTAACAACCTTTCATGTGTGCAATAGTACAATCATGAGAACTACGTAGATACAATGCATTATATTGTTATGAATGCAAGTTCTGCCCCAAGGCATTTGGGGCCCCCAAGCCATCAGGGTCATCGCATAATGGTTTGAATTTTAACAGACAGATTTAACATTTTTCCCTTTTTCTTTCTTTTTTTTTTTTACACATGTCCTGTCTGGTGGTGCAGCACACAATTGTTGTTTGAGTGCCAAGTTGAAGCCCGACAGATTTACTTTTATAATAATAAGTTTATCAGTGTTTTACTATGTAGTCTTATCACATTTATTTACTGTTTATTTTTATATTTTCATTTGTCATCTTGATCCCCGTTCCAGTGTTAAGTTTAATTTGGAAAAGTCCCAAAAAATGTATTGATTGTTGTCTTGATATTGTTGTAATCTGATGCTACAAGTTTAATCTTCTCATTGTGTTTAAGCACTGTTTGTTCACAAATACATCTCAGTATAACAAGAAATTATTCATGATTTTTTTTAACACTACAACTCCTCTGGCCGTCATTTTGAAGGGTTTCATATTTCGAAGTGTATTTATGTATATCCTTTTTTTCCCTGTCATTATTTCAATAAACTAAAATCTAAAAAAGTAATTGGGTTATTTTTATCTTTATATCCCACAACTGTCATTTTGATAGCTTGATTATTTATATTGTTAATTTTTCCCACGGATGAGGGACAGTGCCACAATTGCCTGGCAACCAACATTCTAGTTTGCTCTTTCACCCTCTGGTTATATTCCATGTAAAACTGCTGCTAAAATAGATTTTAGAAGAAAGTTGCCAGTGAAACAGGCATTAGAAACGCTAAATGATGAAGATTCGGATGGAGAAGGGAAGCTGATGATAACTGGTCGGTAGGAAAGCGGCTCAGATTCTGACAAGGAGCTATGTCAGTAGCCCAGCAAACAATAGGGAAACTTCTTTTAAGGTTTGAATTACATTATAGTTGGACAAAGGAATATAATAGTGACATCATAGACTTTAAGAGCTGAGATCAGTAAACTAATATATAAACTATTTATTGTATTTTTGTTCCATCTTTTCTTGAATTATTCAGCCTATTCTTAATGTGTTCATTATTATTGTACAGATTAAAACAAATTATTTTGGCATGCATTATTTTAAGTTTTTAATTTCATTGTTGCAATATTTATATAACTGCTGTCTTATCTATTTATTTTTGCTGTATTTATTCACTAATTCAATTATTGTCATATTGTATTTTTTTGTCCAAGTTAATTATTTTATGTAAATAACTTAAAATCCTTTCAGTAACCAAATTAACTTGTTAGTAAAACTCTTTTCCCCCAATGTACACCTTTTGTGTTATTTATAAAGTTTTCTAAGCATATATATAAAGTTTTTGCTAAAATTATGATTTTATACCTTATTATTAGGTCTACATATGCTTAATGAGTTACCTTATAGCGCACAAGAACATTTTCACACTATGACGACCACTCTCGCATTCCATTTGCCAGAATGCCAGCCATCACATTGACTGCCAGTGGGAATTCTAGGGTTAAGCTCAGCCAATTGATCTTGGACCCCACTTCCAGATTTGACCAAATCATTAGCGAAATGCTTTCAGTGGTGGTGAGGTTTTTATATTCTGCTCAAGGTCTCATGCAACTTTGTCCCATCCCTGTGAATGCCAATTATATATTTCGCTTGTAAGATAAGATAAGATAAGATAAGATAAGATAAGATAAGATAAGATAAGATTAATGTTAGAAATAAATACAACCTGTGGTCCCCCTGTTTAAAAAGGGGGACCACAGGGTGTGTTCCAACTACAGGGGGATTGCACTTCTGAGCCTCCCTGGTAAGGTCTATTCAGGGGTTCTGGAGAGGAGGGTCCGACGGATAGTTGAACCTCGGATCCAGGAGGAACAATGCGGTTTTCGTCCTGGCCGTGGAACACTGGACCAGCTCTACACCCTCAGCAGGGTCCTGGAGGGTGCGTGGGAGTTCGCCCAACCGGTCTACATGTGTTTTGTGGACTTGGAGAAGGCGTTCGACCGTGTCCCTCGGGGGGCCCTGTGGGGGGTGCTCCGGGAGTATGGGGTACCGGGCCCCTTGATACGGGCTGTTAGGTCCCTGTACGACCGGTGCCAGAGTTTGGTTCGCATTGCCGGCAGTAAGTCGGGCTTGTTTCCAGTGAGAGTTGGACTCCGCCAAGGTTGCCCTTTGTCACCGATCCTGTTCCTAACTTTTATGGACAGGATCTCTAGGCGCAGCCAAGGCGTTGAGGGGATCCGTTTTGGTGGCCTCAGGATCGGGTCTCTCCTTTTTGCAGATGATGTGGTCCTGTTGGCTTCATCGGAGCGTGATCTACAGCTTTCGCTGGAGCTGTTCGCAGCCGAGTGTGAAGCGGCTGGGATGAGAATCAGCACCTCCAAATCCGAGGCCATGGTCTTGAGCCGGAAAAGGGTGGGGTGCCTCCTCCGGGTCGGGGATGGGGTCCTTCCCCAAGTGGAGGAGTTTAAGTATCTGGGGGTCTTGTTCACGAGTGAGGGAAAAATGGAGCGGGAGATCGATAGACGGATTGGTGGGGCATCTGCAGTTATGCGGGCGCTCTACCGGTCTGTCGTGGTGAAGAGAGAGCTGAGCCAAAAGGCGAAGCTCTCGATTTACCGGTCGATCTACGTTCCTACCCTCATCTATAGTCACGAACTCTGGGTGGTGACCGAAAGAACGAGATCACGGATACAAGCGGCTGAAATGAGTTTCCTCCGCAGAGTGTCTGGGCTCTCCCTTAGAGATAGGGTGAGAAGCTCAGTCATCCGGGGGGGGCTCAGAGTAGAGCCGCTGCTTCTCCACATCGAGAGGAGTCAGTTGAGGTGGCTCGGGCATCTGGTCAGGATGCCTCCTGGACGCCTCCCTGGTGAGGTGTTTCAGGCACGTCTCACCGGGAGGAGGCCCAGGGGAAGGCCCAGGACACGCTGGAGGGACTATGTTTCTCGGCTGGCCTGGGAGCGCCTTGGGGTTCCTCCCGAGGAGCTGGAACAAGTGGCTGGGGAGAGGGAAGTCTGGGTCTCTTTGCTTAGGCTGCTGCCCCCGCGACCCGACCCCGGATAAGCGGAAGAAAATGGATGGATGGATGGATAAATACAACTGTCTGTGTTCATAACCCTTGTGTGTCAGCGGCAAGGGTGTTGTTATAAAGTCTGACAGCAGCTGGAAGGATGGCCAAAAAGTTTCCCCATCTTTGATGCCCATACTGTTGCCTATTTTTAGTGGCTGTGATGCTAAAGCTCTCAAAGAGTTGTGAGGACATTGTTATCAAGTAAGAAAAATAGCCTGAAAAAGTGGATTAATCCAAATAGATATTTTTGTTGTATTACCTAGCTTAAAGTTTGTTTTTAGTGTAAAAAAGATACATATCTCATTTTGATTATGCACTGAGTTTCTCATTCCTGTGCTGTTGTTTCTTCTTTGGATTCTGCAACAGATGTGAAGGCTAAACACTGTGCCATTAGAAGTGTTTTCTTCATTCAATCCACATTAACATCAAAACAGTTTTACAGTTAAACGAGATTGTTTGAGCAAAGTTCTTCAATTCTTCAAGGAATATGGCACAACTGTAAACCTACCAAGACAAGGCCGTCCACCTAAACTCACAGGCCGAACAAAGAGAGCGCCGATCAGAAATGCAGCCAAGAGGCCCATGGTGACTCTGGATGAGCTGCAGAGATCTACAGCTCAGGTGGGGGAATCTGTCCATAGGACAACTATTAGTCGTGCACTGCACAAAGTTGGCCTTTATGGAAGAGTGGCAAGAAGAAAGCCATTGTTAAAGGAAAACCATAAGAAATCCCGTTTGCAGTTTGCCACAAGCCATGTGGGGGACACAGCAAACATGTGGAAGAAGGTGCTCTGGTCAAATGAGACCAACATTGAACTTTTTGGCCAAAATGCAAAACGCTATGTGTGGCGAAAAAAAACACTGCACATCACTCTGCACACACCGTCCCCACTGTCAAATATGGTGGTGGCAGCATCATGCATCAGGGACAGGGAAGCTGGTCAGAGTTGATGGGAAGATGGATGGAGCCAAATACAGGGCAATCTTGGAAGAAAACCTCTTGGAGTCTGCAAAAGACTTGAGACTGGGGCGGAGGTTCACCTTCCAGCAGGACAACGACCCGAAACATAAAGCCAGGGCAACAACGGAATGGTTTAAAACAAAACATATCCATGTGTTAGAATGGCCCAGTCAAAGTCCAGATCTAAATCCAATCGAGAATCTGTAGCAAGATCTGAAAACTGCTGTTCACAAACGCTGTCCATCTAATCTGACTGAGATGGAACTGTTTTGCAAAGAAGAATGGGCAAGAATTTCAGTCTCTAGATGTGCAAAGCTGGTAGAGACATACCCTAAAAGACTGGTAGCTGTAAGTGCAGCAAAAGGTGGTTCTACAAAGTATTGACTCAGGGGGCTAAATAATTACGCACACCCCACTTTTCACTTATTTATTTGTAAAAAAATGTTTGGAATCATGTATGATTTTCGTTCCACTTCTCATGTGTACACCACTTTGTATTGGTCTTTCATGTGGAATTCCAATAAAATTGATAAAATTGATTATATGTATATATATATATATATATATATATATATATATATATATATATATAATTTTTACCGTATGAACTATTTTTGATTTCAGGGTTTTTATGACTATTTTAAGGTCAACCCACCTCGACTAATTAATAAGTCATCCTCCAAAAGCAATCAAGCTTCATGTTCCATGAGTGCATGTCCTTTGTTGAGCATATCAGCTTTAACTTAGTACTTTTACTTTCTGGTTTTAAATGTTAGAACATATTTTTTGACTTTAAAACAAGAGAAATTCAATGACATTTTGAGCCAAACATTTTACTGCTTGCTTTTCCCACTCCCTGACTCATAACTCTCCCCACTTTCCTCACAAAACTCTCTTTTTTGTATTTGTTCAGTGATCCGCATTATTTTGGTTCAGAGGGTTTAATTAAAACACCACATGAAATACATTTTGAGTCAAATACCTGAGTCAAAATCGAATTGTATGATATCTTAAAAATAATAGAATAGAATCTGTTGAGCTGCCTGGATATTGCCTTTTGTGTGGGATTTTGTCTGGTGGCTTTTTTATGAGTATATTCATGACTGTGCTTGTGAATGTTGGTGCCACACACAGTAAAGCAGGAGAGATAGCAGATCTTCCCATTTCCTCATGTGAACAGAATCTGGGTTGGATTTATGAAGGCTTTCCAGAAACTTTGGCATCACTAGCTGAAATCACAAATAATCTTTCTTTCTCACACACATATGAGAAAACTTACACTGACACATACTTTTAATTAGCAAATTAGCTTTTGTATTTCTATGTGCATCTGACAGATGGTCAGGAGCAGCACTTTTGTTTCACTCACAGGCATTCACGCACATTCAAGTCACGTGTGCATTTTTTATAGGGCACCAGTTCCTCCAGCTATTAGCACTAATTATGAGTTCATTACTTACACATGAAGGAACAGAAACAGCTGAGCACAGAGAAACTAAGATTTAGATGGGAGAGTCTGATGCTACATTGATGTTATTAAAAACTGATTCCATGTTTATTATTTTAAACCTGGTAGCTTTACAATGCAACTAGCATCAAATACACTTCTTCCGTTTTTAACTGATACCTATGATGATTCAAATGCTTTAAAGGGGGGGTGGCACGTTTTTCCGACCACTACTCCTGGGGCAGAGGGCTCCCACAGAGGAAACACTGGAACGGGGATTAAGATGACAAATTAAAATGTAAAAATAAACAGTAAATAAATGTGATAAGATTAGATAGTAAAACAGTGATAAAATATAATCATATTCATCACATCATTTAAAAATATTAAAATAAAGAGTAAATAAGTATAAGATTAAATAGTAAAACACCGATAACATTTTAAAACTGAGACTGCGAAGGTGATGGATACATATGCGACGCCGTCAGATGTAAGACAATGAAAGGAAGAGTCACAACTGGTAAAAGGTGCGGTAAAGTTGCGTTAATTGTATAAAATTGCAAGACGTGCAGAATTCGCGGGGATTGGCTGAATTTGCGCTAATAGTTACGATCGCAACATCGTGAATTCCTGGAGGGACTGAATGATAAACACGAGCTACAGTGCACAGATTTAACTCTGAATTAGCCTAGGATTTGTTGTTCTAACAAGCTGAATCAGAGCATTTCCACTCACTGGTGTTGGCTCTGAAGAAATATTCTTGAGAGAAGGGATTGCATCATTCTTCAACGTCAACTTGCTTACTAATCCACTGTCAAACTTTTGTTCTGAAAGCAATCTTCTGTAAAATGGCCGGCAAAAACGAAGCAAGTCTTCTTGTCAGGAGGGTCGTTTCCAAAAATGAATTCCAACCATTTTTGACAAACGGCCTCATTTTTTGGAAAACTAAAAAGAGGGCAGTCGTCCTGGCATCCAAAGATACATTTTCTCCAAGAAGGCATTGTGCAATTTGGAAAAGTAAATAGCTATATAGTAGTAATATCCACTGTCCTAGCTGGTTGCTGTTGACCTGCTGCTTTTCTGCTCGGGGAGCCGGGGAGGGAGGGCTTTGGAGAGAAGTGGGTGGTAATCAAAATTTCGGGGCGTTGGAAGGTGGTGAGGGCGTACCTAGGAGGAATCAGGGGTTCAGCGCTCAAAATGGCGGCTGTGAGAGTTTCCAAAGATTACTCAGAAATAGATGATGAAAAGCTTAAAAAAGTCGGTTTTACATGCCATCCCCCCTTTAAAGAGAAAGATGTAAGGAGGTCCATAGGACTACATCATTTAGTATAATACCATTATACCTGAAAGTGCAGTAAATCCAAATACATTTTAAATCATTTCTTTCTATATTTGTGTGAATATCTTGACCAGTAATAATTGCTTCAAGTTAGGATACAAGGAGAAAAAGAAAAGAACTATTGTAAACTATTGCTATTAAATAAGGAAACATGAGAGTAGAACATTTCTGGAATAAAATAAATGCTTTTCCTGTATTATTCAAATTATATGTTTTTTAATTATTTACAGGTGATTCTGACAAACAGAACTTTGGCTGAAAACTAAAATATTTATGGAATTTAAGGATAGCAAACATCATCAGTATGTTGGTGGATGCTCTGTGTCTAACACAGGATTTTTTATTATTTTCTTTTGCCCAAATGGACCACAGATTTTTTTGGTATCCTAGAAATGCTCCTTTCTTTGATTAACTGAAAGCACGGCTGCAAGTCGAATGGATATTTGTGAAAAATAAATAAATAAAAGAGTACTGGGAGGGACACTTACTTTTTTTAGGAACATAGCTTTTTATTTTGTAGGTCACAAAGGGTTCTTGTTTTGTTATGCAGGGTTATTTTGTCACTTTGTTGAGGCATGTATGTTCAATGTTGCATTCCGTGGTACCTTTATGAACAATTCCATATTCTTTACAGATTACCAGTGAACTTCACATCTTTTCTAACTTTTAATATGAAGCAAAGGTGAAGGTTTGTTGTGTAAGTGCAGTAACTTCCAAACTTGCCTTTCACACTGTTGGTCACTGAAGTTTTCTGTTTCTGGGACTCATTATACCTCTCCTTCTCAGGACTGACTGGCTGGGTATAGGCACACATCATTTGACTGACAGCCCCCTTTTTCACCTTTTGACACGTTTGGTGGGGTGGAACAAATTAGATGCTTATCATTTCATTGGTACATGCTGCATGGTTAATTCCAGCATAGCCCTATCTGGTTGACCTGAGCAGAAGTCTAATCAGCCAGAATCTTTTTAAAAAGTTGTGTGCAGCACTGCATGCCCTTAAACTTACTTCTAATACAGCATTAACTGGGTTAAAACAGATTTTTTTTTCCCGTGGAAAGTTGGCTGTCAAATCAGTTTACATTTTAAGATTGAAACAATCTCATGCTTACAGTGAAATGTATTTTGTAAGAGACAATCATAGAGTGCAAATACACAGAATGCATTTTGCATGAAAAACTCATAGAAAGTTACCTTCATAAATGAGAAATGGGGAACTATCAAGTGCAGAGTATTATGTACTATGTTGATTTCTGTAAAAAAAGGCTTTAGACCACTGGAGGAGTTATATGTCTATTCAAAACAGTCAACAGGCCCAACAGCGAACAGAAGCAAAATAACTGAAAAAGACTGTAATTAAGAATATCAGATAATAATATACAACTGGATTAAATTATATGTGATATTTTAAAATATTTTGATGATTGTTCTCCATAGTTTGTAAAACTGCTGAACGACAGGGAAATTAACTGATACTTCAAAGCTTAAGTACATGGGTTGTTTACATATACTAAATGGAAGTAGGAAGAGATTAAATTAGAGCATGAATTGATGAAGGGGTAAACTGACCCAGGGCCTGTTGAAATTACAGACATCTATAGAAATATATATATTTTTTTGTGAATATGCAATTTCTCAATCTTTTCCTACAGGCTCACTTTGATTGAAAGCAAGCCCAACCACTAATCCAACAGATTTCTTTGCTATTTTGCCCGTTCTTAGATATATACCAAGGCCCTGTTTTCATTTTAGTAGATCACCCGCAAATCAGGAACACGCAATTTGTTTTTACAGCACAACAAATCTTTTAGTCTTTATTTGGAATATTGATATATCAAGCCCCAAATGTCTAAAGACAACTGTCAAGCAGTTTTAATTCATTTAAAATTATGTTGTCTCAACTGGTGGGATTATGAAAAGAAAAGTGAAATTCTGTGCAGTCACACACCATTCTAGAAGTTATTCAGAGAGCAATCTTCTGCAGGTAAGATACTGACAGCTGATAACTTCTCTTCAGAACCCCATAACAAAGAACAGGAAATGATAAAGCAGACTGACAGAAAGATAAGATGAACAAGTCCTAAAGTTATGTCGCATCCATAGGTAAACATGCTGCAAAGAAGTTTTCTTTCTAAGATAAGTGTCATTCAAATTTCTTGGAAAGATTAAAAACTTCAGTGTTGTGATGCACTTTAAATTCTTACACACAAACACCATCATCCACATTTTGTATAGCCGTCTGAATGGAGGGGGGAAATATAATTTTTTATGAATTGTTCCTGCTCTCTTTGTATTTGATTTACACTCTCCTGAGAGGCCATCATACAGAACAAAGCACTGAGCTGTACCCTATGTATACTATTAATAAATGGAGAGTCAGTGGGAGAAAGCCCGGCTGTTACTGTGTGCAATGCGCTGCAGATATCAATAAACTGAAGGCTGAGGTTGGAGGAAAAACAAGTCTTGCCTGGAGATATACAATGTTAATGTGCAGCACATTTTTTTTTACTAAGCACACATACACCATAATCATATCTGAAAACTCCAGTGCTTTCCCAGTTTGCATCACATGCAGGATTTCATGCTTGTATAAATGACACTTGACACCAGACTCATGGGAAATGGTTGTTTGAGGAATCCTACAAACACTTCCTCTGTTTTTCTCCCCAGAATCCTGAAAAGCTTCACCTATTCACCCCAAACCGCAGAGGCTCCATGAGAGAAATATAACAGCAGGTTGCTGATGAGGGGATAGAGAGATGCGTAGAGGATGGCATGATGAAGATAATGTAGATATGTGCAATGAGATTGAAAAAAAAGAGGGGGGAAACAGTCAGAAGCGAGAAAAAGGTTACAGAGGTGGCAGCCACATCCAGGGGGATGAAAATTAAAATGAGGATTAGAAAGGCAGGGAGGGCAAAAAGACTGACTGAGAGGAGGATTGGTGTCACCAGAGTGCCCTCACCTTCCTTCTTTCCGTGTCAAGTAATATTTCTTTCTTCCCCTTTCCCTCTTTCCTTTGCAGCAGAGGAAAACCCGCAGACTGTTTGTCGGTCATGCCCTGAGCTCCTGATGCTCATCCTACTGAAGCGTTACATTAACAGAGGAATCTTCTCCGTGTTTGTGTGTGTTACAGAGTTTTGATGGGACTTTAGTCGGAAGGAAGACTTTTCCCTCATGGACATAAATCTGGGAACAGCTTTCAGTTAAACCAAAGCCTTATTTTAACCATCCGAGTGGAAACAGAGCTCCTGACTTATAGCCAGCAGTCTGTGGGAAGCAGGTGACACATTGTTCAACTTTCTTTTTCACTGGTCCCATCTTTAATGTTATTTTTCTCATGGTTGGTCACTCTGACTACATCCCATGCATGGAACCATGCATGCAACCCACTTTTGTCTCTGGAACTTTTTTAGGTTCTTTTTTTTTTTTTGCTTTGATAAGCAGTAATCCTCAAGATGGACCACAGCCTAATCCTTATAAGGTAGGAATCCAGGCTTGCCAAAGAAACAAGATGTGAACTGAGGATTTATTTAAGGTAGAAGTAGGCATGAAATAGTGATGGTTATACTAGAGCAGCCCAAAATACTAAATAAGTGAGGTTTTTTTTGTACCCAACACCTTTATAAGGTAATCCTTGCAAAATAGGCCAAGTCAAAACTCATGAATTGCATAGTAACTTTGAGTAAAACCAAAAAAAAAACAACCTCAACTTCTCTCCCCAGAACTCAAAGGAGGGACTATATATCTCTTCTGGTCTGTGTGCACCTATGAGATCCCTTAAAATAAACTTGAGTGGTATATTTAAAAGGCAAGTCTTGGTTTTCCCCCTTTGAGGTTATTCAAACAACATAGGAAAATGCAACAGTTAGAGTAAACGTTGCTTAGCTAAAGTCTTTGTGCAAAAAACAAAAAAACTTAAATAAATGTTGAAATAACATTATTTCACATTCTGTTTCTGAATCTACTTAGGGAGATATCGTTGCTTTTTAGTACCTTCTTTACCCATGATGATTTGTTTGCCAAATCATATGTTTTGGCATCTTTGTAGTAGCCAACATGATGCCTGAGAAAGATGACCGCTAGATGTCCTGAAACTATTTGAGTAGAAAGTATCAGTTCACATCAGATGTGAACATTGAAGACAGAGGAAGTCAATTCAAAGGAGGGACAATTGAAATGTATCAACCACTAAATATTCCGCCCGTGCATGCCTATGCAATTGCAATGTAGCACAAATTGATAAGACAACTGCTATTTGATATATTATGCAGCGATAAGCACAACCATTACTCTTCCAAGGAGACAATGAACGGCTGCATGCTCTAAAAGCTTACAGGAACTCTTTGCAGACCATTTAGGATTGTTCATCTCCTCCAGTTAGTGTTGTTATGTTCCATTGATTGGGTGAGTGTTGGGACATCATCAGTAAGAGAATGAATAAGAAACAGATAACCTGTATCATGAGGTTTTCCCAGAGGAGAAGGATACAGTATAGCTGTCTTTTCCTTCCAGGTATTAAAGTTGTCACGGGGTGTGTGGAGAATGGACCCAAACGCACTCGCTGAAGGAAGGTGCAGGATGTTTTATTAAAGTGAGGAGATCGTGATGATGGTGGTGAACGGAGACATTGGACATCGGGCTGGAACGAAGAGGCAGGAAGACGACACACCATGGGGATGAAGACAATAGGGGACTAGGAGGAAGGAGGACTAGGAGGAAGGATGAAGGATGGGTGATCCGGCCGGGAGTAAAAGGAAGTGAGGAGTCTTAAAGGCAGGAGGTGAGTAGGATCAGGTGTGGATGATGAGACAGACAGGTGAAGACAATGAGGCAGGAATAGGGCAGCGTGACAGGACCCCCCCCTTTAAAGGTGGATTCCAGACACCGTGGAAAGAGTGAAAACGAAAGGGAAGAGAAAAAAAAACAAGCACCCTTGCCAGGGTGGGTGGAGGGGGCCCACGGAAGGAGGGCCCCGAGTCTCTTTGGGTACGCCCCTGGAAGTCTGGCGGACGGCCCCGGTGGTGGCCCCTGAGGACCTGGAGGTCGGGCGGACGGCCTCGGCGGCGTCCTCTGGCTGGACGGAGGTCGGGCGGACGGCCCTTAGGTCCTTTTCTGAGGTTCAGGTAGTGCCATTAAGAGTCTGGAGGCTCGGACGCCTCCCCAGACGGAGAGTCTGGAGGCTCGGACGCCTCCCCAGACGGAGAGTCTGGAGGATCGGACGCCTCCCCAGACGGAGAGTCTGGAGGATCGGACGCCTCCCCAGACGGAGGTTCTGGAGGATCGGACGCCTCCCCAGACGGAGGTTCTGGAGGATCGGACGCCTCCCCAGACGGAGGTTCTGGAGGATCGGACGCCTCCCCAGACGGAGGTTCTGGAGGATCGGACGCCTCCCCAGACGGAGGTTCTGGAGGATCGGACGCCTCCCCAGACGGAGGTTCTGGAGGATCGGACGCCTCCCCAGACGGAGGTTCTGGAGGATCGGACGCCTCCCCAGACGGAGGTTCTGGAGGATCGGACGCCTCCCCAGACGGAGGTTCTGGAGGATCGGACGCCTCCCCAGACGGAGGTTCTGGAGGATCGGACGCCTCCTCAGACGGAGGTTCTGGAGGATCGGACGCCTCCTCAGACGGAGGTTCTGGAGGATCGGACGCCTCCTCAGACGGAGGTTCTGGAGGATCGGACGCCTCCTCAGACGGAGGTTCTGGAGGATCGGACGCCTCCTCAGACGGAGGTTCTGGAGGATCGGACGCCTCCTCAGACGGAGGTTCTGGAGGCTCGGACGCCTCCTCAGACGGAGGTTCTGGAGGCTCCAGTGACGGGGACGGGTCCTCCCTGACCCTCCCTGGGAGCTTCAGCGACGGGGACGGGTCCTCCCTGACCCTCCCCGGGAGCTTCAGCGACGGGGACGGGTCCTCCCTGACCCTCCCCGGGAGCTCCAGCGACGCATGGGGAAATGTCCATCGCTGGAGAGCCGCCGCTGTGACCGCCAGAAACACAGCAGCCACAACAACGGCGGGCTCTGGAGCTGGAGCGGGCTCATGGACTGGAGCTGGAACGGGCTCATGGACTGGAACGGGCTCATGGACTGGAACGGGCTCATGGACTGGAACGGGCTCATGGACTGGAACGGGCTCATGGACTGGAACGGGCTCATGGACTGGAACTGGAACGGGATCTGGAGCTGGAACGGGCTCATGGACCGGAGCCGGAACGGGCTCACGGACCGGAGCCGGAACGGGCTCACGGACCGGAGCCGGAACGGGCTCACGGACCGGAGCCGGAACGGGCTCACGGACCGGAGCCGGAACGGGCTCACGGACCGGAGCCGGAACGGGCTCACGACCGGAGCCGGAACTTCCCCGGGAGCGGCCCCACCTCGGCGGCGTCGCTGTCTGCGGCGAGGCGCTCCCCTGGAGCAGAGGTAGGCCGTCTTGTCCCCATAGAAAAACTCGAAGAGGTCCTCCTCCCTGATGTGAGGAGCCCCCGAAGAGCCAGCTGGAGGAGGGACAAAGACGGCGGGGGAGAGAACCGGCGGTGGGTGCCACGCGGAGATGGAGCCGACGTTGGTGGTCCGTGTGGCCGCGCCGCCCTGCTCCTCGCTCGCTGAAACGCCGGTTCGGCGGGTCCGTCGCCTACGGCCAGATGGTGGAGGCGGAGAGGGCGGACCGATCGTCTGGTCCAACGCCTCCTGGCGAATCCTCTCCGCCTCGCGCCGCAGATCGGCGAGCTCCCGGGCCGAGAAGACACTCTGGAAGTGAGGGAGCACTCCGAGGATCTCCCCGGCTCCGGAGACCCGCACAGGGAGGTGAGGAGAGGCAGCGAGTCTGGCCAGGTTAGCCCAGACGTCCTGGCGCAGGGCGGCGATCTCCGGGCGAGTGCTGGGTCCATGTTTAGGGCCGGATCATTCTGTCACGGGGTGTGTGGAGAATGGACCCAAACGCACTCGCTGAAGGAAGGTGCAGGATGTTTTATTAAAGTGAGGAGATCGTGATGATGGTGGTGAACGGAGACACTGGACATCGGGCTGGAACGAAGAGGCAGGAAGACGACACACCATGGGGATGAAGACAATAGGGGACTAGGAGGAAGGAGGACTAGGATGAAGGATGGGTGATCCGGCCGGGAGTGAAAGGAAGTGAGGAGTCTTAAAGGCAGGAGGTGAGTAGGATCAGGTGTGGATGATGAGACAGACAGGTGAAGACAATGAGGCAGGAATAGGGCAGCGTGACAAAAGTTTGGTTGGTGTTTAGGCCTATTCCGGGATAAAAACAATATTCTTGCGAGTTCTTTATGAACAGTTGAGAATGAATGTTGAGAAACCCATATGCAGCATTCTCCGAGCATTTCAGATCTGGTAGAATAATATGTGTAGAAGCTCATAAATCCCATAAAAATGAAAGAAGTTGGCCCGATCCATTCATTCGTCACAGCTTTTTAATATACATGTTTTTTGTTATGCATTATAGAACAAAGCAATTTTTATTACTCTGGGTTAAAAATTCCAAACAATCCTTAATATCTGTAATTTCGGTCAATATAAATTCAACGTATCATTAGCATATAGTAGTTATCTATAGATATATATTGCTCCAGCCCTTTTTTAAGGATTTTATATTAGAGTGGCAGATTTGCCTGAATGATGCCATATGTGTGAGTTTCATGTATTCACAGAGGAGAAGCAGGAATTATTGATAAATACATCCGGGGTTGCAGAACATTTGTTGTTGCAATTAGGAAAAAAAGAGAACAGCAGCTATTAAAATCACATAATAATGATACAATGTTAAAAAAGTAATTGCTTGTGGTTAGTGCTAATGAGTATCATTTTTAGTTGGTTTTACAACAGAATTTCCAACTCAGGGGAATTGGATTTTTTTCTTCCTAAAGTCATCCTTGGAGGGATGGCAGATATATAGATGATACTTAAGAATGTATGGACAGTGGGGGGAAAAGTTTTGGATCCCCTGCTGATTTTGTAAGTTTGCACAATAACTTTAAATAATTTTGATGTTCATAGCATGTACTATATTAAGATCAAATCAGTATGCTCTCCAAGCAGCAGAGTCACATATTAACAAAAGCGCTATGTTCCACAAAATGTCAGCAAACCTTAAAGCATGAAGAGACATTTCTGGACCAGACTGGATATTTAGTGACTCCAGAGGGTCAGATGTTGAATTTTTCTTCATAGTTGATTCTTGGTTTTGTTCCCCCTTTTTAAAATAAACATATAAAATGGCTGACAAGATAGGCAGTAGAAGATAATCAGTCAAAACTTTAATTTATTGCTCTCTAGTGTTAAAAGGAAAAAGAAGGAAAAAGAAAATATGTAACTGAGATTCGCTTGATTGAGAATTTCCCAAAATGAAAAAACTGATCTGTGAGCAAAGAGAACAGGAGAATCAAGACTATGCATTTTTTTGCGTTGTTTAATTATTAACTATTTAATTAAATAATGAATTAATGATAATTTGCTGTGACTAAATATGAGGGTGGTGAATTGTAAAAATATGAAAGACTTCAATTCAATTCAATTCAATTCAATTCAAAAATACTTTATTGATCCCAGAGGGAAATCAAGTGTTGGTATAGCTCATATAATTAATTATTTAAGGAGTTGTTGTAGATGATGATGGCTGTGGGCAGGAAGGATTTCCTGTAGCGGTCTGTATTGCAGCAAAACTGAAGAAGCCTCCGACTGAAGACGCTCTGTTGTTGTATGACTGTCTCATGAAGAGGATGCTCAGGGTTGTCCATAATTTTTTTGATTTTATGAAGAATCCTTCTTTGCATTATCATCTCCAGATGTTCCACAGTTGTTCCAAGAACAGAACCAGCCTTCTTTATCAGGTTGTTTAGCCTTTTTAAATCCCTGGCTCTGATGCTGCTACCCCAACAGATGACGGCTGAAGAGATTACACTCTCCACAACAGACTTGTAGAAGATCTGCAGCATCTTGCTGCAAACCTTGAAGGACCTAAGCTTTCTCAAGAAGTACAGTCTGCTCTGTCCCTTCTTGTAGACGGTTTCACTGTTGCACCTCCAGTCCAGTCCGTTGTCAAGGTGAACTCCGAGGTATTTATACTCCTCAACCATCTCCACTTCTTCTCCCATGATGGAAACAGTTTTTGACTTATCCCTGTTTGTTCTGAAATCTACAATCATCTCCTTTGTTTTGTTCACATTCAAGATGAGACGATTGTTTCCACACCATGTCACAAAGCGGTCCACCAGCTCTTTGTATTCAGCTTCTTGTCCATCTCTGATACACCCGACAATTGCAGAGTCATCTGAGTATTTCTGCAGATGACATGTCTCTAATTTGTACTGGAAGTCTGAGGTGTACAGAGTGAAAAGGAATGGTGAGAGTACGGTCCCTTGTGGTGCTCCTGTGCTGCTGACCACCTGGTTTGACACACAACTCTTCAGTCTCACAAACTGTGGTCTGTTTGTCAGGTAGTCATTGATCCAGGCGATTGTTGAGGGCTCCACCTGTGTCTTCAGGAGTTTCTGACAAAGCAAATCAGGCTGAATTGTGTTAAATGCACTGGAGAAATCAAAGAACATGATCCTCACAGTGCTGCCTGCTTTGTCCAGATGAAAGTGGGTTGGTTGAAGTAGGTGGATGATGGCATCTTCAACTCCAACTCCACAGCGATAAGCAAACTGCAGTGGGTCCTGATACGTTCTTGTTTTCTTACTCAGAGGTGCCAACAGGCGTCTCTCCAGGACCTTCATGATGTGGGATGTCAGGGCAACGGGTCTATAGTCATTGATGACTGATGGGTGAGTTCTGTTTGGTACTGGAACAAGGCATAATGTATTCCACAACACTGGAACCTTCTCCTGAGTTAGGCTAAGGTTGAAGAGGTGCTGCAGAATCCCACAGAGCTGCTCTGCACAGGCCTTCAGGACTCTGGGGCTGACACCATCTGGACCTGCAGCCTTGTTCCAGTTCAGTTTATCCAGCTGCCTCTTCAGCTGACTTTTGGATACAGACAAGTGGGAGGGGGAGGAAAAGGGGGTAGCAGCATTTCCTGACTTGGTTGAAGTCAAACTTGTGGAATTAGAAGAGTCCATGGCTGAGGTGAAGAATAAACCATCCGAGGTGTAACAGGAAAGCTGTTGATCAGAGGAGAGTGGGATGTCTGTTTGGCTGGGATCAGGAGAGGAGGATGCTGAGCTAGTTCCTGAACTGAACGTGTTGAAGAATATGTTCAGTTCATTGGCTCTGTCCAGACTTCCATCTATCCATTCCTTCCTGTCCTTAAAACCTGTGATCTTTCTCATTCCTGACCAGACATCTCTGATATTGTTCCTCTGTAGTTTGTTCTCCAGCTTCTTCCTGTATGCCTCCTTGCTGTCTCTGATTTTGACCTTAAGTTGCTTCTGGATACTCCTCAGTAATTCCCTGTCTCCCTCCCTGAAGGCTCTTTTTTCATGTTTAGCAGTTCCTTCAGGTCACTGGTAATCCAGGGTTTGTTATTAGGGAAGCATCTCACTGTTCTGGTGGGGATGATGTTGTCCACACAGAAGTTTATATAGTCAGTCACACACTCAGTCATGGCATTGATGTCCTCTCCATTTGCTTGTCAAAGAATCATCCAGTCTGTGGTTGCAAAACAACCCTGCAGGGCTTCTTCAGCTTCCTGTGACCATTTTCTCACAGTTCGTTTTGTCACAGGTTGCCTCTGAACAAGTGGTTTATATTCTGAACAGAGAAAAACAAGATTGTGATCTGGTTTTCCCAGAGGAGGTCTTGGTTTGGACATGTATGAATCCTTTACATTTGCATAAAACAAATCCAAGGTCCTGTTTTTTCTTGTGGAGCAGCTGACAAACTGTTGAAATGTTGGAAGTGTAGTAGAGAGCGAGGCATGATTAAAATCAACAGTTATTGCCACAAATGCATTGGGGTGCTGTGTCTGTAGCTTAGCAACAACGGAACTGATGACATCACATGCAGTGTCGGCAACGGCTGAAGGTGGAATGTAAACAACTACCAAAAATTCTTGCTTAAATCTACGATAATCACTAGTAGTAAGTGAATAGGTGAACATTTTGACACAATTCATGATATATTTTCTAATATCCCCCCCACCCAGATATTTTCTGCTCAGTTTTAGCAAAAATGTTTCCTCCAGGGAACATGATGATAAATACTGCTGAGTTTACTTTCATACAAACATTTACTACCCAGTTCTATGAGCGTTCACAACAAAATCATCAGAGAAAACCTTTCAAATTATCGAACAATCACAGATTGATGAAAAAGAACCATTTAGTAAGCCAGGATGTTCTAATAAACAACATTTTAGTGTTACATTTCTTGCAGCACCGAAACATGCCTCCCAGCAACAGATAATTTAGTAAGTGCAAAGGTGGCTAGAAATGGGAAAAGCTTTGTGTGAATATATTCAATAAAAAAGCAGAAAATGGAAGATCCTGTTACAGATGCAAGAGCTTTTCCCATTTTCATATCATCAGGAATCATACCCTGAGGTGAACTGGGATTGAATCATCAAGAAGTCATCAGCGTGTGGTGTACAGGTTTCCTGATCAAGGATTGAATGGTTTTTGAATAAGTGTTAGATCCTTCTTTATTGGTTTCTCACCAGCACAGGCTCCCCCAGTATTCCTGCTTTCCCCTCCCTTACATGGCGACAGATCCAAGTGGTACGGCTAATCCCGGAATACTTGTGCGGCTCGTTGGATCATGAGCCTGTGGCGCTAAGACCCTGAGATGAGAGAGTGAGTGGAAAGACCCCCCCCACCCCCCATCCCCCTTACTCTTACCCTTCAGATGCAACAGAGAGCTAATATTGCTTCCTGGGCTTTGTTCTTTTGTTTCCCTGTGTGAGAGTATTCATGGGTCTATGGGAGCTCTTTTGATTCTGAGAAGCAATGTATTGACTTTCTCATAAGTCTTTGTTTATGCCTTAAATGAGAACAAAGAAAAGTCCAGCATAAATTATATGTACTCTGAATATTTTAGTAACAAAATACATTTACTTGTAGGTTATATTTGAGGGTTTTGCTGTGCAAAAATATTCATACCTTGAACGTTTTCCCTTTTTTTTTGTGGTGCTTGCTTGTGGTGTGTAAAGAAAGTGAGTGTTATGTGGATTTGCATTGAGCCCCCTTTACTCTAATATCCCTAAATAAAACCCTGTAGATTACTGGACAATGACTCTAAAACAGAGCTACAGTGGTATAGATCAAAGTGTATTCATGTTTGAGAATGTCCCATCAATAATGTTATCTAACAGACCTGTGAGGCCTTCGAAGAACAGTTGTGGATTTATATAGAAATTAAATAATAGATGTGCTCTAATGGCTAATTATGTGACTATTCAAAGCAATTTCTTGCACTGCATTTTATTTAGGGGTGTATGATTAAAAGCAGATTCCCTTCTTTTTAAATATTTTGTAAATAGTATTTCCAAAGTATAATAAGAATAAAAAAGTAATTTATCACTTTGCCTTCACTTTACAATTGGGAATTCAATTGCATTATTCTGTCACATTAAAGTGTGTGTTTGTAATATGACAAAATGTGAAAAAGTTAGAGTGGTAAGAATGTTTTTGCAAGACTCTGTACATTGTGCCATAGCTAACATGAATACACTCTTTGCCCTGGGCTTAACATATTTTAACAGACAGCAGCACAATGATTCACTATTCTTTCTTCAAACAGGTCACATAGGTTTATTTACTTTAAAGCCCCTCCATGACAAGCTCATCACTTCTCATCTGGATCACCTACACTTTGCTTCTGGTTTCAATCTTCAGATAGAGAGAGAGGGGGGGAGAGGGAGGGAGAGAGAGAGAGAGAGAGAGAGAGAGAGAGAGAGAGAGAGAGAGAGAGAGAGAGAGAGAGAGAGAGAGAGAGAGAGAGAGAGAGAGAGAGAGAGAGAGAGAGAGAGAGAGAGAGAGAGAGAGAGAGAGAGAGAGAGAGAGAGAGAGAGAGAGAGAGAGAGAGAGAGAGAGATAGACCCTCCTCCCATGGTGCAAAAATAATTAATTTTTCATATTAGTTACTTTTTAAATCTAACTCTAGCCAATAGGTGGCCCTGGGCTGTGCTTTGAATGTGAGCATTAATGCTTCTTTTTTCTTTTTTTGCTCTACCTCACCACTGGCTATGATTTAATAGCATCTTCCTCTGCACTTTGTCCAGAGTTTTTATATTTTTGTCTTTCTTCCTTTTCTTTTATTAGCTGACCTTAATTAGCTGCAATATTGGGCCCTAGCCTCTATTCCTCCAAGTCTGCTCACCCTCCGTCTCTCAGTTGTTTTACACCCTAAAGACAGGGGCTGTCACTCCTTTCCCTCCTCCACTACTGTTCTCCTCACTTGTTTTGTTGTCCTCCTCAGCCTCTAGTCGCTCATAAGAAATGACACGTCCTCGCCATGGGCTATTAAAGTAGGACAAGTTTGTCTTTGTATGTGTTCATCCATGCCTATGGGTCAGGATGGGTGTGTATGTGTGCTGCTTTCAGATTCACGTGTCCTGACTTACTCAATAGCATACTGCATTGGGAAGCTAGAGAAATGAATAAAAAATTGAACACGCTTCTCAGCATACGCATACTTAAACATACACAAACAACACACTTAGTTAAGCAGTTATACTAGGAGATATTGTCCTCCAGCTTCTGGTCTCATTGTGCAGATTTTCTTGGGACTCCACCTTTTACGCACCTCTAATTTAGACAAGGAAGGGTGTTGAGCGTGAGACTGTGTGTGTGTTTAGTTAAGCAGCTAGGTAACGACACCATATTGTGGTTAGAGATGGAATAAAGCTGTAAAGCATGTGTAATATCTGCCTTGGAATAGAGAAAGGAGCAATGGCAAAGGATGGGTGTGAATGTGTGTGGGAGATATGTGCACTAGTGTGTGTTCCTGCCGTCTGTCCATACATATGACTCAGCCATCACCTGTTAAGTAACCCTTTATCATCCCCTTCAACACGCTCACAGTAATCACGGTGACAATGGGAGCAAGCAGGGTCCCAGGTCACTGTGCTTTGACTTGATTAGGATCATTTTAAATGATAAACTAACATACACACATAGATGCAGTCTCGTGCACACAAGCTGATTGGATTTTCTGAAAAAACAATCACACTCCACAGCTGAGCTGCTCTCTGCCTGTGGTAGAATAGCGAGAAAATTACAACAGGCCAGCCTGTAATCTCATGCTTCACAAAAGGCTTTGGGTCTAATTTGAAATATTTTCAAATGTAGAGTGAGCATTGTGGATTTTCTAACCAAGCTATTGTGCCTGGAGAACACTCCAGTCATCAATATTTGAGTGAAGTGTGTTTGTCAAAGCACAGAACTTAAGAGACAAGGCTCTTTCAGCCTACACAAATGGTCCCCTCGGCTATGATGGTGGCTCCTTGAGGCAGTCTGAATTTCAGGTGAGGGGAGCGTTTTATTTAGCTTGGAGTTCATATGAGCAGGGCAGGAATGTCTGAGGCAGCCCAAACATCAGTTACCTAAAAACAATGTAGTTTTTTTAAAGATGGTTTGAAGACGGGTCTTATGGCTTAGCAATCTGTATGTGATCTACTTTTTATTTTCACACCAGAATATGTTGTTTTTATGTCTCAAACTAGGACTGGTTGTCTGCTTCAGTTTTAGACAGCTTCTTTTTTGCACCTTTAGGTCATGGATTATAACATAAGTTAGAAGAAGTCACTCCGAGTCATTTACCTGCACTTTAAGGGCAATAGATAATTTTTGACAGAAACCTTTCTAATGTACCTTTAGACTTTTAGTTGCACCACAGGAACTTTTTTTTCAAGATACATAACTGCTTCATCAGGGTCTTTTTAGACAACTACCTCCTCAGTATTTTCCTTCAAGACTGACTTTGTACACCACAGTGCTCAAACTAATCAACAGGGTGCCTGTTCAACACAGGAGAAAAAAATAGTCTACAGGGACCCCGGTTTACAGACTTGACGGAGTAGGACTCTATGAAGTTCGCGATGAGGGAAACGCAGATGGAGTCGTGAAATTTAACAAAGTGGAACACACAAAACCCCCCACTGAATTTGCCGATATTGGTGAGCAGGGAAAGCTATACAGTAGCTTCTGTAATGTTTTGGCCGCCACAGCTCCTGTACCTGTTGTTACCTGGTTAGGTGGGGATCAGGTCGGCCATCCTCTCCACACAGACAGAGTAAACCAGCCAGCCATTGTGAAAATACTCACTGAAATGCCACGCTTAGAGCAAGGTTCAAGTATATATGTATGTAAGTATGTATGTATATATATATATATATATATATATATATATATATATATATATATATATATATATATATATATATATATATATATACGATTTAGCTAGAATTGCGCGTGGAAAGCTTCCCAGCTCACCTTCCCGTGGTTCTTTGGAGTTTTTACGAAGCTAGCCGCTATAGCTGTTGTTGTGGACTGGGTGCCGCCATTGTTGTTTACAGCCGAGCTTCCCGTGCCGGGGGTGATGTTGGTGTCAGCGCTCACCTCTAACTTTAGCTTGCGGGTAGTGTGGCCTGCACGCCTCCATCTGTCAAGGCCAGCCTCAGAGGCCATTGCACTCATCATGCCCCTAAGATGGCCTCTGCTGTCTTCTATTCGTTGCAGCTCCCTTTGCAGGTCGCTGAACGTCCATTCCATGGCTCTGGCTCCTTCTCCGTCGCCCATCTCTCCACACACTCTGTGGCGACACAGTCTCGCTAACGTTAATTTAAGGGGTTCCTAACTACTAGTGCTCGGTGGACCCTCGGTCTTCCTTAATCACTGTTCCGATTTTTCTTTTACTTCTGACACCAGTGTAGCAACTCACTAGAGACCAGCTTTCAGTTAACTTGTTTATTAACCAGAAGCACAACGTGCAGGCATTCGAACACAGAGTGGAGTCTGGCCCAGAACAAGCAAAAACAAACCGTGTACTTCCTCAACTAAGATTACTATTCTCCATAATGTTTAATTATTTAATTCTTTCTTTTCCTTACTCAGAAAAGTACTCTTGATGTTCAATTAACAAATCTTTCCTGTCCACATTGTTCAGTCTGTCGCCCTGGCAAAAAGTAAAAGCTGCTGTAGGTTTAAATAAGCCATGCTGGGCTCCTTCCTGCTTGTTCATCCTATTTTAAAACAAAACAAAAATAAATAAATAAATAAAACTTAAAAACAAGCCATTTCTCCTTCTCAGCTGTAATTATTCTTGGCACACAACAAAAACTGAGTTATTGGCATAGCCTAAACTGTTCTTCTGATGACTATTGGTCTGCTGCAAAGACTGTCTTACCTAAGTTCTTAAAGGTCTTGTAGTGCCTATGTCCATTATGCATTGGAGCTAATACTTCTTATAAATTTTATACCTATTTCACCCAAAACTATCAAGATGAACTGACTCAGAATACCACAGAAGAAAAATCAAAACCTAGTACCACATAGCTATATTTAGTCCAAGCCTGTAAAGGAAATACAAATTACTGGTAAAGTTAAACCCAAAATGATTCATATCCTTAGCAGATTTTGATTTTAAATGATTTGCAGCCAACAAACAAGTTTGCTTCCAATAGAAAATACGACAGGCCTCTATCTAAAAATAATTTAGAAATAGCTTGAATTTTTATTTTAATCTAAAAATTGAAACGATTCTTTTTACCTTTCTCAATAATCAATGGCTAATCTTTACTGGCATTGCATTAATAAATCCCTTTTTTAATAGCTGGTCAGCTTTTTGTATGTTTCCTCTACTATTTGAGCAATTTGTCTTTGGCGTAAACTTAAAGTCTTTGAGGTTTGGACCAAAGGCGGAGCCAGACATTTTACACACCAGGGGCTTAGCCCTAAACGGGTGGTATGCATGTGGGGGGGGGGGGGGGGGGTGTTTTAAGTTGTGTTCGACAAGCACAACTTTATATAAGAAAACAAATTATATCACATACATGTGACACATTAACATTATAATTTTTTAACTAAGCAACAAGGCAGAACAGAACCAGGGCTGTATATAGACACCAGGACTAAACCACAATTCAACCAAACCCAAAACTGATCCGGGATTAAAACAAGATGGTAACAGTTCTAAATCAGGACTACTTCAGAACTGAACCAAGACAGAACCAGAATCAAAACTAAATGATAGTAGCACTGAAAATCAAAACCTCTTTATTGTGGCAGCATGAGACTGTATCTTCGAGGCTTGAGTTTTGCAAACCTATCAATGACATTTTCAGTCAATACTATTCAAGTATTCCTTTTCAGGTGTGTTTTGGTGTTCTCTGTCTTTCCTGATTTCCCCTGACCTATCTGAATGATCAGAAAGAGAGTCATTCCTATTAAATGATACCTCTGTATTTGTCTCTTAGTTTAGTACCATATTATTTTTTTAATTCTGCCAAAGAACTACACTATTTATATAACTATTTAGCCTAGTTGTGCAAAAAAGCCTGCATGACTTATTAAATATAGAATTAGAAAAATTACAAACCTATCAAGATGCACTTGCGAACATGTTCTAGCGAGTTTTGGCAAACAACTGTCTGTGACTAACATATCTTTCTCACCTAGGCTCTTGTTCCATCTCTATTCTGTCCTCATTGTCCTCTCCCTCTCCCTCTCTGTTCCCCTCTCTCCCTCTTTGTGCTAGCAATCAAGCCAAACATCAAGAATGTCAAATATACAGTTGAAACCAGATGTTTACATACACTTCCTTTGACTTCCTTTGACTTTTTTACTGTCAAACATCAAATCAGACTAAACTTTTTTTTTTAGATTAATAAATATAAAAGAAAATGTATTTGTTAAATTTAAGTATAAAGACAGAATTGTTATGTATTTTTTAATGGCAAATTGCACCCAAATTGTATTTAAAATTGAGCCACACTTGTGGAGGTCCACAATTCTTTTCCTGATGTCTTGGTTGATTACTCTTGATTTTCCTATGTCAAAGAAAGAGGCTCTGTGTGTTGGGGGTGCCTTAATATGCATCCACTGGTGTGCCACCAATTAACTCAAATGGACTCTATTAACCTATCAGAAGCTTCTTCAGCTCAGAATGGAATAATCTGGAGTTTTCTTTTTGATTAAAGATGCAATAAACTTAGCGTATATGTACTCCTGACTTTGATTAAAGTGCTTAAAAATAAATACATAACTCTCTCTTCATTCTGACATTTAACTAATTCAAAAACTATGTCAATGTTTATTTAGCTAATACAAAAAAAAGTTCACTCTAATTTGAGGTTTAACAGTAAAGAAAAAATGTTTTTTTGTTTTTTTTCCCCCGAAGTATATGAATCTGGTTTCAACTGTGAATATTGGAATTCCTCTTGTTTTGCATAGAAATATAATGAACGGCATATAAAGCATAATTACATAAAATTTACCTGGGATTTTTCTTTGAAAGAAGCCCCATATGTCCATTGTTTTGTACATCAGTACATAACTGAAACCAATTTAGAGAGTGCTTTATATAGCTATGGGGGATAGCAACTGAAAATATGAAATAAACACACATGTAAGCTAAAAAATTAACAACAACAAAAACAGCATTGTAGTTCGGCTTTTCATTTCACTATTGGTTGATTAGTCCTGACAGAGCTAGCAAAAAGATGCGCCAGGTGAGCTGTGCAACATCAGTCTTTGTAATACATCGTCATTTTTACATTATAATACAGAGTGATTTGCTTTGGTACCTGGCCAAAATTGAGCTCTCCTCTGTCTGCCTGCACTTCTCCTACAGCAAATTCGCTGGAAGCGTGTCTCGCCCCCTCCCTCACATGCGCAAGTGCTGCGCACAAACACATTCAGTGGCACTAGTGCCTGAACTCAGATCATACCAAAATTTGGGGGAAATTTACGACTGTGCGCTAAGTGCTCCTAATATTGTGTGTAGTTTTTAGTAGTTTTTGTTTTATACAGTTGTCAGTCAGACATCTTACAATGAAAAAAAACAAAAACACACACACTCCAAAAGTCCCGGGGCTTCTGAAAAACAACCCGGGCTTATGCCCAATAAGCCACCCCCCCACTCCGCCGATGGTTTGGACACCTCTTTGCCATCGCCCTAATCTTTAGCTTCCCCCTCAAATACAAGCTGGGACTCTGGATGGAGTACTTCAAAAAATGATGTGGTGGAGGATCGTCGGTTTTGGATCGTTTGGAAGACTATTATTGTGGGTGACACACTCATGTTGCGTATTTTTATTTTGAGCTTTATGCACAAAAAGTATAAATTAAATGCACTTGTTTTGATGAAAATGCACCAATATGTCACTGAGATTTTCTATATCTCTTCTATGTTCAGCTACTTACTTCAACAAGTTTGCATTTGTTAAAAGGTTACATGCAGATTCACTGCAAAAGGTCTGTTGCTGGTCCTTTCCAGGTTTATAGCTATTACAGATTATATTAAACATCACAGATTACATTGTGTCCTTGTTTAAGTATAGGATGATTCACTGAGTACCACATAACTTTGAATGGCTTTTAGAATCATAGCAGGCAGAGATTGAAGTAATCATTATTTATCAGTCTATCACTTCGCTATGGTACAAAAAAGAAATTATGCAGTGTTGCTACAATTCACTGATGCTTGCAGACGGTAATGTAAGGCAAGGCAATTTTATTTGTATAGCACACTTTCAACAGCAGGGTAATTCAAGGTGCTTTACATGATTTGGTGATTTAAAAAACAAAAAACAAAACAAACAGACATGGAATATAACATTGCAAATTAAAAGTAAAAGAAACACACATTACACAAGATACGCAATAATGCAAGATAAAGATCAATAAAGCAAGAGAGCATGAACACATTTCAAACATATGACAGCAATCATTTACTCGGGTTTTCAGTCTCGATTTAAAACAGTTCAGAGTTTCAGCAGCTCTACACTCGTCAGAAAGTCTGTTCCAGATAAGGGGAGCATAAAAACTGAAAGCTGCTTCTCCATGTTTAGTTCTGAGTCTAGGGATGTTTAGTAGGCAGAACTCTGACATGGGTTTTACAGGGTTGATGTATTGATTTCTGAACCCTTTCCTTAAATGATTGTTATGTTATGAGTGGGTTTCAGCCCAGTTCCAGTAATTATTGTCAACACTGGGTATCATTTAGTGGTCTTTCTTATCTACTTAGCAATGTGAAACAAAAAACCAAAACATCTAGATTTTCAAACTTTCAACAGCTTCTCTTTAGTAAGAGTTACTCACACTTCCTGTTTAAATAAATTAATATAATACACAGCACTTGGAGGGCAAATGTATTTCTTTTCTTTTTTTGTCTGTGTGTAACTTACAAGAAGAGACTATTTTGGACTCAATTAGATATTGGGATATGTGGAACAAAACCCCTCAAACTTCACTTTTATCAGTGCAATATTTGCAATAATTTAATTTCTGGTACTGTACACAGACGCACATGCATGCTGTGCACACTTCAGTGCAATACACAGACATGCAAAGAGAGTGTGTATGGCAGTATTATTATTCAAAGTGGTTTGTCTTGGCCCTTATCTTGAAAAAACAGCCATGGGATGGTTTCAGAAAAGGTTTTGTGTGAATTTACTTTGAGGGGCCTCTTTCAGCATCATTATTTTCTCCAAAGGGACAGAGAGCCCAGAAAAGAATAAAAACGGCTTATATCAGCTTAAAACTTCGGGAAATTGAAAACCGAAAAGCTGAAAAAGTATTCAGAACACCCAGTCCACTACTTTCTTTCTCTCTATGGAGATAATTGAGGTTTCTGACACACTTCATTCCTTCTCTTGTTTATCATGTTCTTGCTGAGTACATGAGCACTTTAAATTTAAACATGTTTTTCATCCTTTTTCCCCCTCCTTTCCCATTACCCACTCTCCTCCTAGTTTAAAACCTGAAGTTCAATTCATCCCATGACATCCCACATGCACACGTAGACTCACACCTTCATCTCTGGCCAAAAAAGTTGGCCATTTTGACCTACTTCCATACAATACCCTTCACAGCTAGGCTTTTGCTCTTTCTCTCTCACAGAACTGGGGCTGTCTACATATGCAGATGGAGTTAAGATGTGAGAAGAAAACACTCTTGGGGTGAATCAGTGCTCCCTTAAGTGAGAATGCTTCAGATGTAACCTACTTAGTGAGCACGGTGAAACGAACAGATGAAATATTAAGTCACTTCTAGGGATTGTTCCTTATACAGGGAAGGTATCACTTCATTTTAATTTGTTTGGTAAGAAAGCTATATAAAGTAGTTATATGCGGAAACATAATGATCACCTTGCTCCTTTTATGAAATTTCAGGCTACATGGAAGATTCCAGATTTAAAGAAGAAGTAATTTGACCATACTAACCAACTCAAACTAATTTAGGATTTGTTCAAAACTGTTTATGTCTGTGTTTGGCAGAAAATAATTGTAACTTCTTGATAAGAAAAATCTAACCTAAGAAGCAGATTCTTTGACAAACATAGCTTGCATTCTTAGTTTTCGCAAAAATATGGTTATGTATGTTTATTGGATGTATCACCACATCCCTAAGGGGTATATATGTATTTTGATTGGTTTATTGGCTACAAATTATATTTCCCAGCTTTTGCGGTTTATTTTCTAGTAGCATCATTCAACTGGCTACTAGCTAAAACTTCCAGTCTTTGCTCTGATAAACGGTATGTTGGATGATTAAATTTATTTGCTGCCATTTGGTTGAATGTGTCAATTCTTTCATCATTTTTCAAGGCATAAACACAAAAGTACAGCTAGAGTACCAATCTAACAAACAAACTCCTCCTGTCTTCAAGCAAACTGTGACTCTCAAAAACTGAAAACACAAAGAGCATGCTGCTCAGCCTTTGCTAGGTTTTGGGCTAAAAGTGTCTTTGAAATGCAAACATTTGTTTGCAAAGAGAGCCACTTAAGTGGTTCATCGCTCACAGTAAAATTGGGCCCACTTCCCCCACCTTGCGCTCTGTCAATGTACCTGGCAACATAACCGCTCATGTAATTTACATTTCAAAGTCAGACCCGTTTGCACAAATAGACATCAACACGCATATTTGCCATCTGGTTTTTCTGGTTTCTCCCACACCTACGCTTTGGTTCCCAGTTTAGAGTGGAATAAGGCTATTCAAAAGCTTTTTCTAATGCATGTTGAAACACAGCAGTAGGAGTAAATCTTTCTGCATGTATTACTTTAAATGGGTGAGTCACAACCCGTGACTACATTCACGCACTTGGTAAAGCATCTGTGTAGACTGGCTACCCTTCATAAACATCCAGCAGTGTGTTGCAAGCTTCTTTTTTTCATGTGTTCTAAATATGCATGTGGATGTTGCATAGGCTTGTGTGCGTGTGTGTGCGTGTGTCTGCTGGCTTCTGGTAATGGCTGAAGCATTGAGGAGGCCTTATCTATGGTGTTCAGAGAGGTACTGTAACTCTGGCAGGAGATAGAGCTCCCTTCCGGAAGCATGGATGCTGTTAAATAGACTTCTGACACACAAAACTGAGGCTCTGCCTCCGACGTGGTATAAATATCAAGAAACAAATGTCACAGTGTATCAGAATGGAAGCAAATGGTTGTTTCTTACTTCTCCCTTGTATGTTCTTGCAGCATGTCCTGTCAGAATTATACTTACAAACATGACCGTTAAGACGTTTTTTCTCTCTCTTATTTAAAAAAAAAAAAAAGAGTACTTATCCTATGCCATGAAAAGTAAAGAAGGTTTGGGCAACACTGTCAGACGTATTTTGACAGAAAGAATACTCACTATACATAATGGTGGAGGATGGAGCATCATGGAATGATGTGAGCCTTAACTTCATTACTTATAGACTTATAAACCTGATACTCCCAATTCAGTTTTCAGAACTGAAGAAGCCTCTTGGATGAGAGACGAAACGTATTCAAGACAAGTATAAGTCCAGTTGCCTTCATTTAAACTCTCAAGAATATCATGGAAAAATGATTTATACTCAACATAGTTTTGGATAGCAGAGAATCAGCAAAATCATAATCATAAATAGATGACAAAGATAAAAAGTATTTTTAACAGTAAAATTACTTTGTTTATGTCACAGATCTACTCGTTATTTGCAGTTTTAATTGTGTAACCTTTATTTAAAGCAGTTCCATGTGCATGTTTGTACTTATTATTGCTATTGTGATGTGAAGCAGATTAACAAATATTTGAAAGATTAAATTTTAATTATTTTTTGTGCTTTTTAGGGAAAAAGCCTCAATGCATGATGAAAATAATTAAAAGTCCAGGTCCTGCAATGGCAGATTTTTTTTTCAGCAGACAGTGGACCAAGAAGCAAAGCCATCTTCACATCAGCAACTAGCAATGTAGTCAGAACCAGCGCAGCAGAAGCATCCAAGGGAGCATCTTGAAATTGGAGTAGGGGTGGGCGATATGGCCTGAAAAAAAAATCTCAGATTTTTTCACACCAAATCCGATATTAACTGATTTTTTTCTTTCTCCCTTTACTTTCTTTAACAGAAATAACAAATGACAGAATCTATTTTTTTAAACTCTTATTTTAATATCTCCTTTGGGAGTCTACCTGAATTCAAAGTTGTGTGCAAGGTTGGCAGCACATACCTGGGGTCCAAAGTTTTCTGTAGGTAAATAAAGCTGGGCTTTTCCACTGTATAAACAGGAACCATATCTTTGGCAATAGAAATTGTGATGGCATCTGTGGTGGGTTTCCACTGGACACCTGTCTTATAAGGGACACAGTGTGAAAATGATTCCCCTATGGTGGCTTGTCTTTTGGCTGTGTTTGGTGAGCTGCTGCTTGCTTGAGCATCTCGTAGAGAGCAGCACTTCTCCCACTCGACGGAATTTCTCTGTTTCAGGTGTTGAAACAAATTCGTTCCATATAATTGAAGAAACTGTCCCTTTTTTGGGACAAGCTCCTCTTTACTAGTTCGCGTTGTGAGAGACTGATTGGTTGACCTTGCTCCAAACTGCGGAAGCCCAAGAGAGCAGTGGGGGGTAAATATCGATTTTCCCAAAAATAAATCTTAAACGGCAAATTCGAATTAATCCATTAAATCGATTTATTGCCCAGCCCTAAATTGGAGGATATTTTTGCTAAATGACTCTTTTGATGTTGGACCAGTCAGATGTAAGGTGTTTGTGGGAGACATTTCAAAACCTAAAATTTTGCTATATTATTTTAACTTTGTCCCTGTTATGTAAAATACTGTCTCAAGACATATTAACAGTAATAAATAATTTTATGATTGTAAATTGAAACTTTCTTAAATGTTTGTTTTATCTCTAAAATATGTGGCTGGAAAGGTTTGTAAAATTACATTGAAAATGCTTGAAAAATGCTTGAAGATTACTGTTGGAAAAGTGTATGAACCTTGCAGGTATTGGTTGGAGCCACTTCTCCAGTGTGGGGGACTGTGCCCCGAATGCAATACCATGACCACGGGCACTACAGTTGCCTTCACCTGTCTGGTTCTTTTTAGCTCTTCTCTTAGCCCTTGGTATTTCTCAAGTTTCTCGTGTTCCTTTTTTTCGGATGTTTCCATCATCTGGGATGGCCACATCAATCAAAATGACTGTCCTCTGCTGCTTATCAATGATCACAATGTCTGATTGGTTGGCCATTACCATTTCGTCTGTTTTACTCTGGAAGTCCGACAGGATCTTAGCTCTTTAGTTCTCCACCATCTTGGTAGGTGATTCCGACTTTGACTTGGGGAACTCCAGTTCGTATTCTGCACAGATGTTTGGTACACTATACTAACCACTTGGCTATGGGGTTCTACATATTCCTTTCCTGCTAGTATCTTACAACCTGCTGTGAGACGCTGGATTGTTTCTTGAGCCTCTTTGCACAGCCTGCACATAGACACACACACACACATATATATATATATAGGCTGTCAGAATTAACATGTTAACGCTGGTTGATTAATTTGTAGAATTAACACGATTGCTTTTAAAACTCAATGCATGCACAGAATGACCCCACCTGATTATTCCACAATTCAACCTGCACTGCTTTCAGTGCTCCCTCATCACATAAAGAGCATGGCAGACCCAAACTGCATTCGTTGTTCCATGTGAACATCTCTTCTCAGTCGCAGAGTGTAGGGATTATACAGGTCCTTCTCTAAAAATTAGCATATTGTGATCAAGTTAATTCTTTTCCACAATGTAATGATACAAATTAAACTTTCATATATTTTAGATTCATTGCACACCAACTGAAATATTTCAGGTCTTTTATTGTTTTAAAACTGATGATTTTGGCATACAACTCATGAAAACCCAAAATTCCTATCTCAAAAAATTAGCATATTTCATCCGACCAATAAAAGAAAAGTGTTTTTAATATCAAAAAAGTCAACCTTCAAATAATTATGTTCAGTTATGCACTCAATACTTGGTCGGGAATCCTTTTGCAGAAATGACTGCTTCAATGTGGCGTGGCATGGAGGCAATCAGCCTGTGGCACTGCTGAGGTGTTATGGAGGCCCAGGATGCTTCGATAGCGGCCTGAAGCTCATCCAGAGTGTTGGGTCTTGCGTCTCTCAACTTCCTCTTCACAATATCCCACAGATTCTCTATGGGGTTCAGGTCAGGAGAGTTGGCAGGCCAATTGAGCACAGTAAAACCGTGGTCAGTAAACCATTTACCAGTGGTTTGGGCACTGTGAGCAGGTCCCAGGTCGTGCTGAAAAATGGAATCTTCATCTCCATAAAGCTTTTCAGCAGATGGAAGCATGAAGTGCTCCAAATTCTCCTGATAGCTAGCTGCATTGACCCTGCCTTTGATAAAACACAGTGGACCAACACCAGCAGCTGACATGGCACCCCAGACCATCACTGACTGTGGGTACTTGACACTGGACTTCAGGCATTTTGGCATTTCCTTCTCCCCAGTCTTCCTCCAGACTCTGGCACCTTGATTTCCGAATGACATGCAAAATTTGCTTTCATCCGAAAAAAGTACTTTGGACCACTGAGCAAAAGTCCAGTGCTGCTTCTCTGTAGCCCAGGTCAGGCGCTTCTGCCGCTGTTTCTGGTTCAAAAGTGGCTTTTAGCGCATTTCCTGCACACGCCTGTGCACGGTGGCTCTGGATGTTTCTACTCCAGACTCAGTCCACTGCTTCCTCAGGTCCCCCAAGGTCTGGAATCGGTCCTTTGCCACAATCTTCCTGAGGGTCCGGTCACCTCTTCTCGTTGTGCAGCGTTTTCTGCCACACTTTTTCCTTCCCACTGAGGTGCCTTGATACAGCACTCTGGGAACAGCCTATTCGTTCAGAAATGTTTGTGTCTTACCCTCTTGCTTGAGGGTGTCAATGATGGCCTTCTGGGCAGCAGTCAGGTCGGCAGTCTTACCCATGATTGCGGTTTTGAGTAATGAACCAGGCTGGGAGTTTTTAAAAGCCTCAGGAATCTTTTGCAGGTGTTTAGAGTTAATTAGTTGATTCAGATGAATAGGTTAATAGCTCGTTTAGAGAACCTTTTCATGATATGCTAATTTTTTGTGATAGGAATTTTGGGTTTTCATGAGCTGTATGCCAAAATCAGTTTTAAAACAATAAAAGACCTGAAATATTTCAGTTGGTGTGCAATGAATCTAAAATATATGAAAGTTTAATTTGTATCATTACATTGTGGAAAAGAATTTACTTTATCACAATATGCTAATTTTTTGAGAAGGATCTGTAGATAACCAACACTGCAGCTGCAAGATAACTGTCGTGTTTTGTTTTCTTGAGAGTCTAATTTCAAGCAGCAAACCCAGGGAACAAGAGATAAGTTCTTTTAAAGGTTTATTTGGAACTAATTCAGGAGACGAGTGAGAGCCAAGGAGATTGTGCCGCATCGAGGGAATACGGGAAACGGGAAACGGGAACTGAAGGGAAACAGGCAAGTGGTTAGTTTAAGGTAATGAAAATTTAACATAAAGGGACCAGGATTGTGAGCAAAAGGTCTTACGTGGTTGTCGGCTTTGGGAGGACTCGGAGGAGGTATGCTGGAAACAAGAACTGAATCCGGCTGGGGACTGGGTGGTTTGTATTGAAGCGTCTTTTGTTCTTACAGGTGGAGGAGTTGGAGGGCGGACAGGCAGGCGTCGGAGAGCAGTGGGGTCCAATTGAGTCCCTTGTGTGATTTCAGGTGGAGAGGAACAGAGACTGACCAGGGTGGAATCCAGAGTTCACCGGGAGGAGTCTTGGTCGAGGAAAAATCCAGAACTGAGTCTATGAAGGAGATCAAGAGAGGTAAATAGCTTTAAGAATAAGTACTTCTAGAAAGATTCTAATCAAGCAGTTCAAAGACAAGATCTGGCCTGTGTACCATGCATAGAGCGAGAACTATCTGGCGTCAGTCTCCAGGATCCACTCCCCTTAAGAATGGTAAGGCTAACACGGTCTGATTGAGAGCACCTGCTGCAGAACCTGCCGGTCACGCCCCCTGCAGAACAAGGTAAGAAACAAACAGACACACCCACTCACCCTGCACACAGTTGCTGAGACCTAACAAACTGCAAATAATAACAGTGTGAACCAGGGAGTAATGTAAAGATTCTGTATCACACCATTTGTATACGTATTGAAGTTCTGATAAACAAATAATCCCTCTATTATACAGAAAGATTCAATTCAAAAATACTTAATTGATCCCAGAGAGCCTCAGCAACTGGCTAAAAGATAAATAGGTTAGAAAGGCCACTTGTAAATGTGATTGTGGAATTCAAAAGAAAAGTTCCATAGATCTCTCCTGTATTTCCTTAAAAAAAGAGCAGCTTCCGGTTTTGTCCAAAAATGATACTATTTTAGTCATATTTAGGAATGTTAATTAATTGGGATTAATTCACAGCTACCCTGTGATTAATTAGATTAACATTTTATGTCTGTGTGTGTGTGTGTGTGTGTGTAAATGGTTGAAACATTTTCAGCATACAGGGCTCCTGTACAGTTTTCACTTCAGGGTTCCTTACTTCCCAAACTCAGAGTATTCAGGACGTTTGAGTATAACAGTTCACCTCAATTTTCTTTAGTAAATGTCTTAGTAGGTTCCACAAATAACAAAACAAAACAATTCCAATGTAGTATATTTTCTGGGGATTCTGAAAAACACTTGTATTTTTCACAAAATGATTGAAGTATCCAACAACAAATGCAATTTATTCAAAGCAAATTTTCTGTTTTGCGAATTTGGTACCTTTACTCTGTAAAAAATCCACAAAAGCACATTTTGTGTTTTATTTGTCACCTTATCCCGACCCAGTATTTGGATCGCAGGTTCGGTTTGAAATGAAATAGAATCTGACTAAAGTCCAAAAAGAAAAACATATCCAGAATTTTCAAAACTGAATCCTGTACATATCTTACAAATGGCCATTGTGATTTTATAGATTCTCCTAAATATCTGTCAATCAGCTTGCCCTCCAAGGTAATATTAGCATATGCCCTGCAATGAATGCACAAATTTAACAATGTGTGGTTTTCTGCTGGCATCCTTTGGATATCAACAAAACTCTGACCATAGTTTAATGTGTCTATGGGTGAAGAGTAATTTTCACTCCATTAAGATGTTGGAACAGATGACCCATGCATTTAAAAAGTTTTTGTCAATGATCATTAACCTCCATCTAAAGAGAAAGTGTAAAATTATGAGAGAAAGATGAGTTTAGATAACTATGCCTTGACATATAGAGAAAGAGGAATTAAAAGTTGGAAAAGGCAGACAAGTGGCTAAAGGTGGCGTTGATGCTAACGACTGACTCTCATTGACCTCTCGCTCTCTAGGCACTATTCACCTCTATATTTTCACTTAAAGCCTCAAACAAAAAACACACAACTCCCATCATAGCTACTTCTCCTTCATTTCTTCATGCAGAGATTAGAGTGGGGGAAACGAGCTGTGAATGCATTAGTGCCATCATCATCATCAGGGGACGCCGGGATTCATTTGTCATCATTCTGCGACAGCTAGACCAATTCTGCACAGTCAAAGCTATTACTCTTTATTACACAGTGCACACACGTGCACACACACCCCCACTGGGATGGGCAAGGATAGGGTGTGTCAATGACCACACTCTAAAATCGTATATACTGTTTTTTTATTCATCTCTATCTGGTTAAAAACTTACAAATAGATTTCGCTCCCAAAAAGCACGTTGATTACGCAGAAGCCTTAAAATGCTTCTTTTCTTCAAGGAATGAAATTGTCTTCTCTTCGCAATATCGAGTCTACACAGTTATGGATGGTGAAAAATCTACACACACTCATAAACACACAAGGATGAAGATGAGGGTGAAATAAGATAGAAAAGCAATGAGGAGAAGATGAGAGTGCGAGGATGGCAAGAGATATTTCAGCAACCAGTGGGATCAATATTTCCCCATTCGTGGTTCTATTGGAAAAGCTCGGAAACAATTTTCTGTTAGATCTCACTTAGAGTGAAAAAAAAAATGCCGCACTTCATTTTCACTCTCACACAAAGGTCACGACTGGTTAAATTGTTACAAATATTCATAGGTAAAGATGTTTTTCATGAAACGAGTGTTTATATGCCTATTTATATCATTTTTTAATTCACAATAGAGACCATGCATGTGACATCCCCACAGATATATTTACTCCGTAGTAACAAGCACTAAGTGTGTAGACGCACTGGAAATAACTGGTAACATGAGACATACTCAAAATTTAAAGAGCATTTCACTTTAGGACAACAAAGTTATGTTCAGGATGGTGTTTCTAATTCAAACAAGAAATGTGGAAAGATTCAGCCTTCTAAATAATCCATTTGTGATGTACAGTCAAAATATAAAAAATACTTTGGCTTCTTTAATCATCCTTCCATGTCAATATTTTCTTGTCATAAGTAAAAAGAATGGTATTTGGTTGCTGTATCCAGGCTTTATAAATCCTTTGTAAAAGTGTGGGACACTCTTGACTAATTATTTTTATCTTCTGTGATGTCCCTGCGTTTTTTTAACAAGCTCTCCAGCACGTTTCTTTATCTTCTTTAATAACTTTCTTTTGAAGGTACTCAGACATTTCCAGATACTTTTAATGTAAACTTAGGCCTTGTCCACACGTAGCTGGGGATCTCAAAAAACAAAGATTTTTTTCCACAATCTGGCCCGTCTTCCACACGAAAATGCAAATTTACCGCATTAAAATTGATTCTTTCAAAAAACTCTGACCCAAAAGAAGATTTGCAAATTCTCTGTTTTAAGCGTTTGCTTGTGGACATAAATAACAGGAGTTTTAGGTTTCGCAACATCACTGTTTGCGTCAAAAATGCTCCGACATCACATGTGCGACCTGTGTTTACATTCAGAAACAGCCTTTATGCTCGCAGAGCTGTGTTGGCATTATCAATTATCCAAACGCCTTTTCCTTGCTTGTTTTTAGAAGCTCAATTACTGCTCTATGTAGAATTTAGAAAGTAGAAATTCATTCTGAATGGATGGGATTTGGGGAACTACTGCTCCCTACAGGTTTGGCATGCCTATGAATGTGCTTAACAATGCACTTATACTGTTAGGTGTGGATGGATTTTTTTTCTAAAAATGAGGTGGTGAGGATATTTGAAATTAAAAATACCCGGCTATGTGTGTACGTGGCCTTAGTGTGAGAACCAGCACGGATGCTTTTGGAACCTGGCTACAATTTACACAGATCTACAAATATATGAGATGTCTTTCTTCTGGGCAACTATGTCAGCAATGACTTTTTTTTTTGCACAGTACAGTAAAAGAAAGAACAAACTGCCTATTGCAAATGGTTTTTGTAATCAGCAAACTGGTTTGCATGTGTTTCTTTATTATGTCTACTACGGCTAACAATGGAAGTCATTTTCAAAGTCTTGTCACTCAATTGTACAAGTCGTAGAGCCAACGTGTAAAGATTGACAAAGGTGTAACTCCTTTTGAATTGTAAATAGTTCAGTAGAGCAGTTAGAATGGGTGTTGTTCTGGAAAATGTTGTGTAAATGCCAATCTAAAGGATAAGAGGCCCAATATCCTACAACCTCTGAGCTTTGCTTTCTTCAGCATTGTAAAGGAAGAACCCAAACAGTTTCATGTTGAATGCATATATTATGACTGCATAGCTGCGGATCCACGAACACTTTCGCAGTTATCACATTTCCATTAATTACCAACGGAGTCCCCCAGTTAGACAAGATACACGTACATAAGTGTAGAACATTGTTCTGAAGCAAGTTCTGTTTTTATTTTTCTGATTTAAAGTTGTCTCTTTTTATTTTCAAGATGAAGTTTATCACAAAAACCACAAAAAAAGCTTTTACAAAAGTTTATGCAACAAAATATCCAAGATTATATCACTGACAGTATAATCCTTTTCCTGGCACAGATCTTATGGCATCTGAGCTTTGTGCGAGTTTGAGAATGTGTGCCCAAATCAGCAGGAGATATCCAACACCTGGCATCCGCTAAAATCCGAGGGCAACCACCCCAAATGGCTCGAGCTGTACACAAGCATCCAAAGGACTTCACCACCAATACACACAAACATACACACACACCTTATTCCAGCTGGGTAGGGCCGCTTGTATATGAACAATTACTGAAGCTGGCAGATGGAGTGAGGCGAGATTAGATCTGTACCAGCTGTCAGATTGACAGCTACCCCCAAAAGAGCCTGAACCAATGCCTTGAACTGTTGCTTGAGCAGGTGATGGTGCAAATGAATTCTCAACCTTTATCAGACACAGTGTAAAAACATGTTTAACTTATTAGCTTTACTGCCATTGTTTTCTTATTCCTCTGTGGACACCAACAAAGTGCTGATTTCAAATAACAGGATCAAATATATGTTGCTTACTGCTGCACTTTTCTTAGCTAACAGTTGCACTTGAGCACACCTTGCATTTTAGTCAATAGAGGGCTGACCATTGTGTGTGACCACTGGTCTGTGGTTATACTGTGAAAGGAAAAACTTTGAGGGAATTAAATCAGGATGGTATAGCTCACTGTTGTCTTGACATTCTGCATGGAGAAAAAGTGCTGATAAGGATCACTAGTTTTGATCGAGGGGAAATGAAGTGACTACTGGCAAAAGATTGCTAACCTTGGAAAACTGACACAGATGTTCTCCTTCCCATTTGGTATTGTGGATGATCGTTTTGTTCATTGATCATTTTCGGTATAAGCACCACTCAGCAGAAACAAAGCAGAACATGTGGACCAGGGAACCCTATTAATTTTGTTTAGATTTTTCATCCTTATTATTCTCCACCAAAGCATCCAGTGCACCCTAAACACAAAAGTATTGTTTGCATCAATCCTCAGATAAATTAAAAACTACATCTGTCTACTCATGGACAGAGCCAAAACCTGCTCAACTACCGACAAGAACTACAGTAAATATGATTAATGAGAAGTGCTTAATCATTTGAAGTGTAAGTGGGATATTATTTTCCTGGCAAAGCTAAGAAATATGTGAAAAGAGTAGTCATATTTATGTAAAAATCAGGAAAAGGTCAAACATGTAGTTATTGAGGTGCCAGGGAGTGACAGTTTACAATGCATTTGGATTTAAAAAAAAACAATTTTGTGGTAAAATTAGTTACAAAATGTTGTGATCCTTAACTATCTGCAGAATAGACATATTGCAACACAACATCATGAATATATCCCCCTAGACAGATGAACAAAGCTACTAGTGAATGCTAAATGTTTGCAAACCAGAGTTTGTTCATGCTCCCAAATCAGAAAACAGACACGACGGCAGATCTGGTCTACAAAAAGCACAAAATGATTTAGGCTAATCCTTGCCTTATCAAAAACCAAAACTATGCAGAGCTATGCAGATTAAATAAATCAGATTGGGTTAAAAATGTGTGAGTATTGGTAGTAACATTTTTTGTAAATTTCAAGATTAAGAAATGCTCACTGGTAGAAAGCTATTGAACACAGAGACATTACTTACTCCCAAAACTGTGCGATCATTTTTTTAAATTTTTTTTTTATTAATTAATTAATTAATTTTTATTATTTATTTATTTATTTATTTACTTTTTTCTGTGCGATCATTTAGATCATGCATCCAGGAATATTTTCATTTGTCAGTGAACCACCTCTCTACCGAAAGATGGGAAGTTGGTTAGGAGCCAACTGCAAAAAAATATGAGTTGTTAAATGGATAGGTAGGATATTAAAATCCATTTAAAATTGAAAAAGTATTTCATTGATGTCAAAGGTAACTTAAAAATAAAATTAAATGAATTCGATTTTTTAAACTCTAAGATGATCTTTAACTAGATCACTTTTCAATGTAACCTGGTCTCCTGAACAGTATTAGTCACGGAAGTGATAGCTATGTGTAGCTCTATACATAGCTAGTTATGTGAAGCTATAACTTCACATACCTCCCCCAGCTTTACAGCTGCAATGGCTCTAATGACACATCTATTTTAAATGGACATCCAATGTTAATAAGGCCTCTCCGAAACTCTCCCAGCTACAAACAGGCAAGTGATGCGATGACTCAAACTGTAGCAGTTCCTGGCGATCATCAAGCAAAAATAATTAAAAAGTCTTACAACTTGGAAGAGTAGAAGCTGTATATATATACTGTATAATGATAACACTGAGACTATAGTACACAAGTACTATGTCAAATTCACTGTGAAAGCCTTCTTAAAAAAGTCAGAGAAGTGCTAAGAGCATGTTAAAGTAACAGGAAGCTGTGAATGTCTGTGTGTATTTTTCTGCCTTAAAACCCTGTGGCCAGCATGCCAATCCAACCGGTGCTTTCCTCAGCTTTTCTCATGTCCACGGACAGAACAGGAATGGGTGATGAATTCACAATGCAACCTCTCCTGGCAAAATTACACCTAAAAGTGATTTTGATCTGCACTTCTGAGATCTAACCGTTTGTCTGACTGGATAAGATGAAGAACAGATGTGAATAAAATTGAATTTGAATTAAAGTGTTTCTGCAGTGATGCATCCAGTTGAAATGTGTGTATGTGAGTGTGGGGGCATAAGGAGAAGCGACCGATGGTGAATGACATGATGGTGAATGGGGTGGGAGGGGGGGGGTAGAGAGCGGCTGCACTGGTGCGTGCCAGGCTGGTTATTTCAATAATGAGGATGGATGTGTTTATCATGAGTTGTATACCCCCTCCCCTTTATCATCCACCCTTGTCTCCTCCTTCCATCATTTTCTTCTCCTCTGCTTCAGTTGAGCAGCTACGTCTGGATCCCGCAGCCAGCTAACTGCAATCTTATCTTGACCCTCCTGCCTCTCCATTACAGCTCGCCTCAAGACAATGTGTATTTGGGTGCGTCTGCATGTATCATCGTCTTTTGCCCCCCACCACACGAAGCCCACCATCTAACTTTGTGGCCAAGGCCAGGGGTAATGGAGTGTAGAGTTTTTGCAGCAAGGGAAACAGAACAACTCTACAATTCAGTGCTTTCTAGGACAGAGCTCCCAGTGATAACTTTCATCGCCTTTTCCTCTCTTACCAAGACACACAGTCTATTTTTCACCTATTTTTACTCTTCTCTGTTTATGTTTGCCTCCTTTGTCTAATAAGCAGTTGCGAGAAAAAAAAAAAAAATTTCGGGGCACCTTCTTTCATGCATCCTTGTGCACATCCATTCATCCATCTGCCCGTCCACTTCTCAGTCCCAGACTGCTCGATTAGCTCTACAGGTCATTGCACCCAAAGATTAGGACATTTGACAATAACAGACCTAGAAATGGCCTCAATAAGTGATGGCTGTTGTTACAGATGGCCACATTCTCATTCAGAGCACATTAAAACTGTCCCCAATGGGGATTTATTGAGAAAGTGTACAAGATGACATGTAAAATCAGTAATCTAAACCCATCTATTGAAATACTAGGCCTGAAAAAAAAACCCTCTAAGATTTGCTTTCATTTTCAAGATCAAAAGAGTCAATCCACAAAGTATCTGACTCCGAAATGCTCCACTAAGTTTGCCCTCGATGCGCCTTGCAGAGTTAATGATGGCTTGGTTGTTTTTTTTAAAAGCGTTGTTGAGCTAATGCTTATTGAGCATGGCAGGGTTTGGCTGACATGCAGTGCAAAAGAAGCAGGGGAGTTTGAAAAGGAGAGAAACACTCTGAGCTACAAGATGAACTTTCACTTCAATGTTCTTAATTAAATAATGGAATCTGGCTAAATAAAGAGGCATAAAATCAAAGTAATCAAAGGGTCAACAGATCAATCCCGTGTGAATCCTCCTGGAAAATAGCCCATCATTTACTCTAGCTTTCTTTTGCCTCATATATTTGTGTCTTTCCTCCTTTCCTTATTATTTTTCATTCTTATTATTATTTCCTTATTATTCATCCATCCATCCATTTTCTGTACCATCCTATGCAGGGTTGCAGGGGGGCTGGTGCCTATCTCCAGCAGTACCGGGGCGAAAGGCGGGCTACACCCTGGACAGATCGCCAGTCTATTGCAGGGCAACACAGAGACATACAGGACAAACAACCATGTATGCACACACTCATACCTAAGGGCAATTTAGCAAGACCAATTCACCTAACAGTCCTGTTTTTGGACTGTGGGAGGAAGCCAGAGTACCCGGAGAGAACCAACGCATGCACAGTGAGAACATGCAAACTTGAGATAAAACAGAAAACATGTACATGCTACTCCTATTAATGAAACAATGCTTTTAAAGTGATTAATAATTGCAATTTGCTAATTTATATACCGCTTTGCTTTATTAATATTCTAAACGATAGTGCCTTGAAAAGGTATGTGGAACCCTTGAACTGTTTCGCATTTTGGAATTACACAGATTTCAATGTATTTTATTAGAATTTCATGTGATAGACCAACAAAAGGTGGTGCTTACTTGTGAAATACAAACAAAAGTGAGGAGTGTCTCTTCTGTCATACATTTATGGATCTTGCCACGTCTAATTTGGATAACTCTGACTGTTCTCCGCTAAAAGAAACCACCCCCACAGCACCACCATGGCGAGGATGTGATGTGTTAATTTTTGCATGTTGGCCAAAAAGTTCCACTTTCAGTTAATCTGACCAGAGCAAAAAAAAAGGGTTTTCCACAATTTTTTTTTCAACACAGACCTCTCTCTTGCTACTCTGTCATAAAGACCTGATTTGGGGGAGACACAACGAAAATTTGTCATTTCTCCCACATGAGCTTTTCTGATTATGTCATTCAATTTTCCAAGACCAATAGTTTTCATAAACTAACTGTTAACAGTTTCTTTCACTTGAGGATCGGAGGAGGAGAAAGACAGGACTACAACTGTGGAAGAAATTGCTCTATAAATATAGCCATGAAGTGGAAGAATTACTGGTTTGAGAGTCAAGGTGAGGTCAGGGGGATACCTTTTCCAATTCTGTGGATTCTAATCCAGGGAGGTATGTACTTTGAGTATGGAGATACGGGCCTAATCAAAGAACATGTGTCAGGGGGCTGACAGGATAGAGGGTTGAGCACAGTCCTGAGAGGAGGAGCTGCCAGGAATCGGTTGGGGAGCAGGTGAGTGTCCTGATAGGAAACTTTGGGTTCTAATTTGTTTGTCTTGGTGACACCTCCCTAAACTGGAACCTGAAGAGATCATAGAGGAGAGTCTCGAGGAAACACATAGAAACAGCATGAGGTAATTTAAGGGGAAACATGGTCACTCACTCAGACATTTAAGGATCTGTCTGACAGTTTCTTAAATCCAGGCTGTCTAATGAGGCACAGGTGTGACAACAGCTGAGGGTATGGCTATACCCTCAGCTGTTGGCTGGACCAACAGCTCAGGAGGAGAAATCCCAACACAGCAGACTCAGAATCATGACAAATTAGAGCTCTTTCAACCTGGCGTCTCGGTTTACGTGGACCCAGGGGCGTCCCACCCATGGGGGATGTGGGTGTTTCCTTTTCCTGGTGAAAGGGTTCAACACCCACACTTTTTCTGCAGTTTTTGCTCAAACGCCTTACAGCAGTCGCTCCTCAGTTTCTCTGGCCGCTCTGTGTCTGCGTTCGATGCGGCGTCCTCTTCTCCCCTCTCAAACATGACAATGGCTTTGAGTGTGACCAGCAGCTGCTGATTGACTGTTCTGCCTTAAGTCCTGCCTCTGGGTCTGTTAGATTTATCGGTCAGCTCGTGCTGAGGAGGTGTTTTGTTGAACATATGTTATGGTTATTTACATCTCCCTATTCCAGGTACTTTGAATAAGTGTTTATGCTTTCGAGGTATTTAAATAAACTCGATATGTGTTTGAGAAGATATGTGTTTGAAGACATGTCAACAAATTTGTTTTGTTGATATGTCGAGTGTTTTCTGTATTATATTTTGTTTTTTAGACTAATTGCTAATTTTAATATTGTTCAGCAACTAAGTTAACAAAAAATCAGTTATGTATGTGGCATGCAATTTATAAAGTAACTGTGATGAAGTAGGCAGGGAACTGACAAGGAGGAGGGACAAATTGTCATTGTTAAGCAGTGTATTTATGGGTTTATTTGATATTTTGAGCATTGTTTGTTGATCAGTTGATTTTATGGATACTTACCTGTTGTGTTTGATTGTTCCAGTTGAGGAAGGGGTAAGCAAAGTAAGCTAAATTTAGCAGTCACAGTCATTTGTACGTAAAGACAAGCTGGACAGGGTAAACAGTTTGTCTTGGTTCTTTTAAATGAGAGGTTGTTGGTCATATGTTCATTGGTAAGTTGCTTGTAGAGTTTTCACTTATTTTCTGTGTGTTCCGAGTGTGTTTATATATTTTTCTAATATTACTAATTTCAATGGGAACCTTTTTATATCTCGTATGTTATACCTTTTGTACCCTTCGGTCATTGTATTCATCGTTCTTATTAAAGGAGTCATGACCTGTAATTTAAAAAGGCTAAACAACCTGATAAAGAAGGCTGGTTCTGTTCTTAGGACAACTGTGGAAAATCTAGAGATGATAATTCAATTCAATTCAATTCAAAAATACTTTATTGATCCCAGAGGGAAACTAAGTGTTGGTATAGCTCATATAATTAATTATTTAAGGAGTTCTTGTAGATGATGATAGCTGTGGGCAGGAAGGATTTCCTGTAGCGGTCTGTATTGCAGTGAAACTGAAGAAGCCTCCGACTGAAGACGCTCTGTTGTTGTATGACTGTCTCATGAAGAGGATGCTCAGGGTTGTCCATATTTTTTTTTATTTTGTGAAGAATCCTTCTTTGCATCATCATCTCCAGATATTAATGCAAAGAAGGATTCTTCATAAAATAAAATAAAATTATGGACAACCCTGAGCATCCTCTTCATGAGACTGTCATACAACAACAGAACGTCTTCAGTCGGAGGCTTCTTCAGTTTCGCTGCAATACAGACCGCTACAGGAAATCCTTCCACGACAGCCAAAATATCGCATCAGATCTCGCGAGACAATAATGCCTTCAGAAATAAGGGTCAGAGGAGCTCTGTGTTTGTTTTTTCTTCACTTTTTTTTTTTTAGAAGGGCCTGAAAGACTATAATAGAGCGTGGGTATCCAAGGTAATACTAGGTTATGACTCCTTTAACAAACAAACCACATCCATCCTCAGCCCTTTTGAAAAGCTTGCTACACCACTGGGTGGAGCCCCATGTCTTGGTTCGTTTGCAGTTTGCATATTGTTTGTCTTGGAAAAAGGAGCAGAAACACTAACTCACTGCACTTTATATTTATATTTCTGCAGAGATAAAAGCAAAACAAATCCAGGTGGCCTAAATAATATAATTTAATATAATTTTTGTCATAAAAGGGTGAAAGTTTTCTTCAACTTTATCACTGACCTGTCTGTTGTATTCTTTGCCCTTCAAGATGCACGGAATACAACAGACAGGTGAACAAGATGCAGCTTGTTCACTAATGTTCTCTAAGAAATCTCTCTAGCCTTCACATAACAGCTGGATTTAAACTGTGATCACAGAGGAACTCTATTTAATAATAGGTGACTTCAAAAGACAATTAGCTGCATCAGATTCTATCTATCTATCTATCTATCTATCTATCTATCTATCTATCTATCTATCTATCTATCTATCTATCTATCTATCTATCTATCTATCTATCTATCTATCTATCTATCTATCTATCTATCTATCTATCTATCTATCTATCTACCTACCTACCTACCTACCTACCTACCTACCTACCTTCCTTCCTTCCTTCCTTCCTTCCTTCCTTCCTTCCTTCCTTCCTTCCTTCCTTCCTTCCTTCCTTCCTTCCTTCCTTCCTTCCTTCCTTCCTTCCTTCCTTCCTTCCTTCCTTCCTTCCTTCCTTCCTTCCTTCCTTCCTTCTCAAAGTATCATGGTTTCAGACAAACCTGAGTGTGTGTCTTTACCAGAGGAAACACTGGACAGTTTTGTCCTGGTAGAAGCTGGGACTCTTGATAAAGTTACCTCCTTGGGGAGGCCCATCACTTTCGCTTTAAAGCCATTTTATGGATCCTTTAGAGATGAGATTTTAACATTGATGAGTTACTCCCTTCAGACGGGGGTCTTTCCTGTTCTTTCCTGCCGCCTTTAAAGGGGCAGTGGTGAGGCCCCTGCTAAAGAAGAGCAACTTAGATTTTAATTATTTTAACAACTTTTGACCCGTATCTAACCTACCGTTTTTAAACAAAATTTTAGAAAAGCTTTTTTTAATTCACCTTAATGATTTTATTAATGAACACAATATCCTAGAGAAATTTCAGTTTGGTTTTAGGGTGAACCACAACTGCATTTTAGACATCAAATCTTGGATGGCAGAAAACCTTCTTCAACTCAACCAGGACAAAACTGAAGTTTTAGTCATCGGCCCTGAGGCTCAGAGAGAGAAACACAAAACTACAATTACTGTCTTTTAATCCTTCTTTACAAGTGAAGAACCTGGGTGTGATTTTTGATTCTGAGCTGACTTTTATCCCTCACATTAAAAACATTACTAAAAAAGTTTTTTGTCATCTAAAGAACATTGCCACGTCTCCTGGTCCCTCCCCTTTTTAGCCTAGCTTTTAACTGATTATTATTTATAATAGTCTGTGTAATTGCTCTGCATGTTTTACTTGATACATTTTGTCATTGTTTTACTATTTAATCTTATCATATTTATCCACTGATCATTTTTATATTTTAACCTGTTATTTTAATCTTCCTTCCAGTATTTCCTCTATGGTAGCCCTCTGCTTCGGGAACGGTGGTCGGCTGTTGCTGCCTGGGTGCTTTCCAGGTAGCATTGGGCAGAGGTGGGGGTCTCAGCCAGGCTTCCTCTGGGCGTCCTGTGTCAGTGCCTTGGCTGCTGCTGTTGATGTGCTGCTTCCGGTGCATATGTCTCCTTTGATGGCGCGTTCCCTTACCTTACCTGGCTCATCTGTACTCGGCCAGATGTCTTTATTAATGTTGCACTTGAGTGTGTGTGCGCACATCTTGGTTGGGTTAGAGGAAGGGGGGTATAATTGTGATATTGTTTTTAAATCTGTAGGGGAGGGTGGGAATGTGGTTTGTGTGGGGCCATTTTAATCTGTAAAGCACTTTGAGTTGTAATCTTTGTATGAAAAGCGCTTTATAAATAAAGTTTTATTGATGAAGAACTCTTTAGATTTTTATGTGTAAAACCTTTTGAGAACCTTTTACCCCTTTCCTACCACTTCACAGTTGGTCTGTCACATTATACTTTTGCAAAGAGCTGTTTTGATAAGACTAACTGCTCTAATTCTTTGTACTATTGTTACTTGTCTGCCTTTACCTTGGCTATTCCAATCAAATCGAAAGATGAATATTTGGCAAAAGTCATAAAATTGTTTGCATTCAACCTGTTTTGGATATTTTAACAGCTTTTGTGCGGTTTTGCAGATGGCTTAATAGAATTGAATAGTTTGCTCTCTGTGCCTTCACTTGTTTATTTTTTAAATAATCCTTTTTCTGTTATTTTCCTAAATACTATCCCCTTATTTCATGTAATGACTGTGAAGCACCCAAAAAAAGACACTGCAGTACTAATCAGCCTTTACATGATTGACTTTGGGTTATCGTTAAGGAAAATTGCTGAACTATTTAGACATGTCGAGAGCCAAAATACCCTTCAATGAGTTTTCTTGAGCAATTAGTGTGTGTCCACTTGCTGTGCCATGTTTCTAACAGAGGGTTTTGAAGTAGCTTTGTTTGAAATAAGTGGTTAATATCCCAGTGAGATGAGCTGTTTTATTTCTGACTGAAAATTGATAATGCTTTGGAATAACAGTCTGTTTCAAGTTGGTGTTGCTTAAAAGTTGTTGAATAATTTCCCAAAATTATTCATGAATGTAGGCTCCACATTACATTTTCTTAACGACTTAAAAGTGAGCAAACATATTTAAAATTGTATGTAGACTCAAACGTTGAAACTCTGAAAACCCCTAAGACTTTCCAATACCCTTAATACTTGGCCTAAAATATTATCAAAAGTCCTAAAAGGACATAAAAGGAATCTGTTCTTTTTTAATGAGAGTTTATTCAATATTGAAAGCTGTGAGCATCAAAAGGGTACAAACATCTCAGATTAGCTGTCAGTTTGTTGGTAAAAAAAGGTTTTAGTCAGTAACATGACAATCAGTTGTGTCTTTTTAAAACAATAATTAATTATAAAGCCTTATATTCACAACACATTATGTAAATTATTTCAGTAGAGCATAGGAGCATATGAAGTGTATAAATACAGTTTAGAATTTAACTAACTCAAAAACATAGTGACCAATGTGGTTTGCTCAATTTGAAGGTCCCCTACGAAGGCAGCAAATTTCTTAATATTATTATTTTAGGGGACTTTTAATGCATTGATGGCATAATTCAGCCTTTATGACTTTTTATCCAACATGACAAAATAACAAAACAAGTTTTCCTTTGATATTGCATCCTCACATCCAAACCCAAAGGGGACTGTCAATAATTGATTAAATCTAAGGCTCCTATTGCTGCTGATGTTACTGATGTACTCAAATGCCATTTCAGGTTTCAACCAAATACCTCAATGTGTTTAATGATTCTTTATGTAAGAGACTAGCAGACATTTGTTCCCAGTTTTAAAGTGTAAAGATCATCTTCCCTGTTCCTTGTGAGGATAAACTATTCCAGAGCATCATCTGGTCACCACCATGTTTCATAGTAGGAAATCTGTTCAAAGGGTGATGTCTGGTTTTCTTTTAAACATAGTGTTTTGCCTGTAAGCCAAGTTGTGACAGAAAAGTGAAAAACAAGTTAACTACTGTAAAGCTCTGAGAAGCTTTGGTGTACTTGGTAAACTCCTGAATATTAAGAACAGTTAGGAAAGGATGTGTCTGTTCTTTTGAGTGCATGAGCTGTGGCCCAGCTATCCTGCTGGGAATAAGCTGTTAAATGTTTGAGTCACGAAATCCTATGACTTGAGTTTTGCTCTGGTACATTTACAGTGGCATCAAAAAATGTACAAACCCATTTAGTCATGGGATATTATATCAATAGAAAAACAGGCCATGATAAATTTCCAGACTTTTGACATGTTTAGAGTGACATATGTCATGTTCAAATCAACTGAGAAACAAATACATGACTTCTAGGGTGTTTTCTTGTATTTTCTTTATTATCCTTCCTCTCTTCTATCTTCAATTCTTTATGTCCCTTTTAATTTGTTGTCCCACCTCTCTTCGTCTTTTTAGTTTTTCCCCCCTTTCCGTTCTGTCTCTGTGTCCATACTATTTGAAATAAACCCCAAAAGACATAATGCTCCACTTGAAAGTAAATCTTTTGGGCTTCTAGTTGGTACTCAAACATCAATTGTGAGGTCTGCACTACCAGACAGGACACTAGAAAAATAAATAAACAAATAAATGTAACCTATTATTCTACTCGATGTTTGATGGCAAGATTTGGATTCTTTGGTTAGTTTGTTCTGATTTATTATTAATCAAAATGAATGAAAGTTAAAAATAAATTAAATAAATGTTTCTAAATATTTCAATATTATCATTTTAAAAATTGATGGGTAAAAACCGATTATGACTAAAAAATGTTGACCTGGTCAGTCAAATTGACTGACAAAAAAACATTCTAGCGCAACCACTTGTCCAAAGATCCTTTGGAAACTTCAGTTTTCCTTACAAAAATTTAATTCTTCTGTTGATTTAGATGCATGCATGAACTCACAATGTACAGAAAAGTTCAAGCTCAATTTGTTTTTTAGTTTATGATGGAAACGTTTCAAAATAATTTGAATGAATTGATTAGTTACATGTCATTAAATCCATCTAGGAAATATGTCATGTAGAGATAGATAATCAGGGTGCTTAGACAGACAGCAGATTTAAGCAGGACACCCTCTGACCTCGTTCCCTCTACTCTACAGTGGGAATTGATTTAACCTTGTGGGACCAGACATCAAGACTGCGTAAGAGGGTCTGGGAAAGATAATGTTGGATTACTATATGCCATATATCATTAGGAATAGGAGGGTGCGGGGAACATTCAAGCATGGCACTGTTGTGACACAGAAAGATATGGTTTGGCCATGAAAAATTATGAATAATTGCTTAGGGAAATTATTAATAAAATTAATAATTCTATGTCAAAATTACCAAGTTTGTTAATAGCCCATGTTAATGTGGATGTTAATTTAAAAAGATTTAGAATCATTAAAATACATCTCTATCACTGAGTTGTTAATCGTCATGTAAATAATTGTCTGGGGTTTAATGTACTGATAAGATTTCACATTTGTTATTGTTTATATTGACTGCATGATGTTTACACTGAACAGCTTGTGTCTGGGTATACTCTAAAACCTTCGTAAGCAGTTAAATGAGGACAACTTGGCATTTTGTTTGTTTCCTTTCACTCAATCAAGTTGACACAGTGCTGAGAATTCAAACCAATCAACTATACAACACTGTGACAACAATACCTCGGTTCTGAGGTGAGAACAGCAGCAATACCAGAAGAAATAATTCGACTGCAGACCAAAACCAGAAAAAGAAAAAAAACTCATCAGCTATTTCAATGTTTACTGGTTAAGGCAACTCCGTAAGTAAATGCATCCTAGGTTGCATTAAGAATGGGCCTGGGCCTGACACAGACCAATAGGCAGTGATTTCAGCTCAGTTACATAAAAAACACTGTCATATAATTTATATATTTTCACAGATTGTTGGAAAATAGTAACAATTATTTACTAAAACTTTCACAATATATCAAAAAGTTTACTTATTTATTGTTACCTAACTTTTACCTGCATAACTGCATCCATGTGCCTGAGGCAAACAATCAAAAAAAGACATCTGCAAGACAGTGCTATATACGTAGAAACCGGACAAGTGACAAATGTCCTGTTTCAATTCTTATTTCTTGATTAAACAAGGGAAGTTTTTTTTAACCAAAACTCTAATTGTGCTAAAGTTTTTTAGCTCTCTTCAACTAAAAGTGAAATATTTCATGAGAGGAGTTAGGAAGTTAGGAGCAGAACAACAAACTGTCATAAACTGCATATCCACTTTTACCAATCAGTTTCATCTAACAGAACCAAGCTAAAGTCCAATTCCTTTTTTCAGGATGGGATAAACTGTAATGAGAAAATATCAGGACAATATACAACAGGGTTTGCTTCTCTAACATATTCATACAAGTGGATATATAGTCAATTTTAGCAATACTGTCAAGTCAAGCAATTGAAATAAACAATACAAGCTCAAAAAAAGACCTTTTAAAAAAGTTCTGTAAAATAAAATATAGAATCCTATTTCAGGTGAGGAATACGGTGAGGAAGTTAAGTATGTGAACACCCTGTGAATTTGCAAGTTCTCCAACTTAGAAATTATGGAGGGGTCTAAAATGCATATTATAGGTGCATTTCCAGTGTGAGAGACACCATTTAAAAAGCAAATTCAGGAAATCACATTGTCTAATTTTTAAAGATTTTATGTGTATTTTATTGCTGTACATAAGTATTTGAACACCTGAGAAAATCTGTGTTATTATTTGGTACAGAAGCCTTGATTTGCAATTACAGAGATCAAACATTTAATGTAGTTCTTGACCAGGTTTGCACACACTGCAACAGGGATTTTGGTCCACTCCTCCACTCAGATCTTCTCAAGATCTGTCAGGTTTCGGGGCTGTGGCTGAGCAACACGGAGTTTCAGCTCCCTACAAAAATGTTCTATTGGATTTAGGTCTGGAGACTGGCTAGCCCACTCCAGAACCTTGATATGCTTCTTACAGAGCCACTCCTTGGTTATTCTGGCTGTGTGGTTTGGGTCATTGTCATGTTGGAAGACCCAGCCACGACTCATCTTCAATGAGGGAAGGAGGATGCTGCTCAAAATCTCACAATACATGGCCCCATTCATCCTCTCCTTAATACAGTGCAGTCGTCCTGTCCCGTTCACATAAAAACACCCCCAAATAATGATGTTTCCACCACAATGCTTCAGAGTAGGGATGGTGCTCTTGGGATGCAACTCTTCCTTTTTTTTCCTACAAACACGGCGAGTGAAGTTTAGACAAATAAGTTATATTTTGGTCTCATCTGACCACATGACTTTCTCCCATGCCTCCTCTGGATCATCCAGATGGTCATTGACAAACTTTAGACGGGCCTGGACATGTGATGACTTGAACAGGGGAACCTTCCGTGCAATGCATGATTTTAAACCATGACGGTGTAGTGTTCTACCGACAGTAACCTTTAAAACTGTGGTCCCAGCTCTCTTCATGTCATTGACCAGCTCCTCCCATGTAATTCTGGCCTGATTCCTCACCTTTCTTATCATCAGTGATACTCGTCTCCACTGAGCGGTACGGCCTGGGTTGGTGCGGTTCAGTACCCTATTTTATGGTCCAGCGTATTCAGGAGAGCGTTTCCACCACCAGCTGGACTCTCACTGGGCGGGCGTGCGGGGTTAAACCTATAAATGTACCGCGCCACCATACAAGTGCTGCCAGAATCGTGATGCAATAAAACATAAGTCAAGGCAGCAGCTTGTACTTGGTTTTTGAGTCTTTCTTTACACAAACCTTATTGCAGTGTTTATAACCCTATGGCTCCGTGCGGTGAAAAGAAATATATTTAGTGTACAATGAGGTGAGATGAAACAACAGCACTTTGGTCTTTATGTCTCGTGCTTGTTGCAAGGATTGATGTTTTTCATCCCCCCAATCAAAGGACCGTGTTTTGTGATGCCATTAGCTCTGTGCTAACCAAACTGGACCATTACACACCGATACACTCAGTGGAAACGAGGCTTTATATCACCTGAGGTGGTATTACCATGATTGAGGGAGGTTTGCTGGAACAGAACCTGATCTGCTCACTATAACAAAATCCACCATGAATTCCACAGTGTATCAGAGGGTCCTTAAGGTAAATGTGAAACCATGTGTGGAAAAAAAAAATCAGCTGATGCAGAACTAGACCCAAAACATATAAGTAAATCCACTAAATACTGGATTAGATTAAGACCATGTACACACTTAGCCACCTCCGTCCACACCAAATGGTCCACACCTAACCGTGTGTTAAGCACATTCATAGACATGCCAAACCTGTAGGGGGCAGTAGTTCCCCCAAATCCTATCCACTCAGAGTGACTTTCTATGTTCGAACTTCTACATAGAGCAGTAATTGAGCTTGTAAAAACAAGCAAACAAAAAACGCTTGGAGAATCGATGATACCAACTCATCTCTGAGGGCATCAATGATGTTTCTGAGTGTAAACACACGTCGCACAAATGATGTCGGAGCCTTTTTGTCGCGGAAAGTGACGTTACTGAGCCGAAAACTCTATTTCTGTCCACACGCAAACGCTTAAAACGGGGAGAACGCAGATCTTCACTTTGGCCGGAGTTTTTAAAAAGATTTGTTTTCGGTGCCGTAAATCTGCGTTTTCATGTGGATGACAGGCCAAACCGTAGAAAAATATCTTGGTTTTGTGAGCTACCCGGCTACGTGTGGACATGGCATAAGAAATGGAAAATCCCAGAATGAGTCAAAGCCCAGATCTTTGCATCATTGAGATTCTGTGGGGTGACTTGAAACAGGCTGTACAAGCAAAAAAAATCCTCTAATATCTCACAGCTTGTGGAGGAAAATTAAGTAATTATTGGTATGTTTAACATTATCTGTGTATGGTTGGTGAGAGGGAAATACCAAAGCTTCAGATTTTATCAGGAGAGGGCCACAGGATATAAGCTGAGGGGGTGTCACGAGACACTGGTTAGCAAGGTGTAATAAATCCAATTGTACCGGATATCCTACAGATCCGGTTTAGTGAAATGTGACTGGGAATGACCAGTTGTATGTGACTGACTTTGTATAAAGCTGAGTTGTAAGTTTGATTTTGTCAGACACAGAGCAGGATGCTGCAAATGCTGAGCTGTCTTTCCTTGCATGTGGTAATAAACTGATTAACTGTCTCAACCATATTTATTTAAAATCAGCTGTACTTACAGTTGCCAGCTCACAGCTGAAACTTTGAAGTGGGTCAAACTTTCATCAGATTGATATCAGAAACCATTTTTGTTTGTTGAATAAAACAAGGTAAACATTTCAATGTAATTAAATCATTTTCTTATCAAGACAAAAATGAAAAAGATTAGACAATATGTGAGATTTTCTTTTTAAAGACCTGAGTATTAAATACAGTGTCTAAATTTTTTGTCATGATTGTAAATTGATCCAGGCAGAAATGATCTGAGATATCCATGCCTCCGAAAGTATCATTAGAGCCTTGCAACATTTGAACAGGCCGTCATTTCCAGTTATGTCTCCTTTTAAGGTGTGACACAGGGTTTTACCCTTTGCTGTGGTCAGTTGCTTTATAACTCTTTTGCTGAAAACTTTAAAAGTAAAGTTTATTTTGGCAAAATATAAGGCTTATAAGTAAAACGTGTGCCACATATTTATCATTTGACATAAAAATATCATTTTTAAACAGGTAAATGACAAAACAAACTTATGAAAACACCATATGCTAAGGTCAGTCCCCATGAGCTAAAACTGGGTCAAGGATGGAGAGGATTTCAGGAACGTGGTGTGAGGATTAGAGGGACACACTGCGAAGCAAAAGCCAATCTATTTTTTTAGGATAAACTTCATTTAAAAAAAGCCAAGTCACAGTTCAGCCTCAAACCTCAAATATATGCCAAGGACAGAAAAGTCTGAATATTTTTTCTTTAAAATCATAATGGTGGTAGAAGTACTCAGAATACATTTTAATTTCAGTGATTAAATCTGATCCCAATCTTAGGTCAGACAAAAATCTGTTTTATCATTTCACATCATCACACGTTCTTTACCTTTTTTTTGTACCTAACAGAATATTATGTAAACTGATAATCGAAATCGGACTTGACTGGGAAAACAAATAAATGAAGGTTTTAGCCTGGAAATGCAGCAAGAGTGGGCAGATGGCTGACAAACCCAGGCATAAGCAAAGACGACTCTCCCAAAGGGGTTCGGCAGAAAACTGTTCCTTTACATAAAACAGCCACAGAAATACTTTTTTTTTGCTCTTCACAACATCATCTGTCTTTTAAATAAATTGGAATTCACTTATTGTCAGACCACCTTTGATCCTAGTACATACTAATCACTAGTATTAAAGCAACATCCTAAATAAAGCTACTAAACACATTAAGGAAAATATGTATTTGCCCATATAGTAACAATAGGGTGAAATAAACAAATCATTAAAAATATTCAACAACAAATAGCTTGGACCAAAAACAACACCAAGGTCAACTTCACATCTGCCAAAATGTGGCTGAATAAAACAATTCTTCAAAACAGAGTGGATTAGTGGCCATGTAAAAGATTGCCTGCTAATTAACCCAAATGCTTGATGACACTGGTACAACTAGTTTTTATAGTTTGGGGGCAATAACTTTTCCACAAAGGGCAGTTTGGTTTTGATAGCTTCTTCCACTTAAATCATCAAATGAAAACAGCTTTTTGTATTTACTCAATTTATCATTATCTCATAATTATTCTTGTATGATGATCCCAAACATCTTATTTGAAACAACTTCAAACAAAGAAATCTATAAGAAATAGGCTACTTTTTTTTCACAGCGCTGTAGCTGCCCTGCAACTCACTTTTAATGTAAATGAATAACATGTAGATTTACGGTAATGGTAAACTATATGGATGCCATTATTTGTTGATATGCTCATTTATTTTTATATTGAGAACTGCCACATGCTCATTCACTACCCTTACTGCCACATTTAATGTACTTCATTTAAACAGCAATTTGTCCTCTGTAGGTAGGGATTTGTTGATGTGTATTTGAGCAAATAAGAGCTTCAGAGTTTGGTTTATAATTTTAAGATGGCCCGTTGGATTTACTTTTATTTGCCTGTTTTCTTCCCAGTGGAGGTGCAGATTATTTGCTAATCTGTCCCAAGGAGCACTGGATCTTGTTGTCTTTTTATTATCACCCGTCACCCGTAAATTACTGACAACTGACAGCTCTTGGTTAAGCTTTTTATTCGCTGATAGAATTTGCTTTTCAAACCGCTGAGTGGGCTGTTTCAATCAGGAGGGTCAGCCATCCAATTAGCCTGTTGTCGAAACCAATAGTGGCTTCAGAAATGATTGAGTCTTGTGTGATCCGGCTGTAAGTCAAAGTGGACAGCTATGTGTGTGATTACTGAGTGGGGTTCTGTTTCTGGAACACCACAGCGTATAAGAGCCAGTTATTGAACACTTGGGTTTATCTTAATAAAATATTGGTGAAGAAATGGACTGACATGGTAAAAGAAAATTAATTAAGGCACTTTCTTTGTCAGCATTTTTAGATTAAGTGGTAAATGAAAAGCAGGGTTTTCTATATAGTCTTGCAGACATGTTGCTAAAAGACCGAATATTTTCTGAAAGAACTTCATAAAGTGAGACCGTGCATCATTGTGAATGAGCTCTACTTTAGCTTCGGCAATTAATTGCATTATGTCTACAAATTTTTTTTATAAAATACTGTGTAAAATTAAAAAATAGGTTTTTTTTGACAGATTCACTATTTTCTGTTTCTGCTGTTGACCCATTTTTATTTTAATTAATTTCAAAAAATTCCCTTCCTAACTTTTTTTAAAAATTATTCCCAGTTTCTATTCAAAAAAGGAAGGATTTGACACCAACTGCCCCTGAATCCTGAATCCATAAGACTTCGATCAGCTCACAAATAAGGTAGTGAAGCCTATTATTTGTGATCGATTCCTGGGGGGGGACATATGTGTTTCCATGCTCACTCTGCAGATCAGACAGCATGAGGCATGATATAATAAAAAAGGATTTCACATGGATGTCATTAAACACAAGGCCCTCCATGGGCAGAACATTTCATTTGAGGCCACACATTATTCACCTACAGATGATAACTGCAGTTTGAAAATGGGGTTTGTGTTAAATGGAACATATGAAAGACGAGCAGCGAAGAAATGCTGCTGATCCGGGACATATACCACTGACTTAGGCATACTGAGGAGACTTTGAGTGATATTAACACTTCTTGAACTTTTTAACATTTTTAACATTATTACCACAAATTCCAATGTGCCTTTTGCACATAATGGTGAACCGGAAAACAAGAGGTGTTTTCAATTTTTTTAAATTTATTTACAAATCTATTCAGCCCCCAGGAGTCAATACTTTATAAAATAAACTTTCCTTGTAATCAACCCAAGTCTTTTGGGATATGTATCTACCAGCTTACACTAACATTGAGATGGAAAGTTTTACTCATTTCTCTTTACAAATGATATCAGACTCATTTAAACTGGATGCAGGGTGTCTATGAGCATCCATTTTTAAATGTCAACCAAAATTTGCAGGTAAACTCAGGACTGGACTTTGGGCCGTTCTAGCGCATGCATTTGCTTTGACCTATGCCATCTTGCTCTTCTTCTGGCTATATGTTTACAGTCAATGTCCTGCTGGAAGGAGAACCTTTGACCCAATCTCTAGTTTTTTGCGGCCTCTAACAGTTTTTCCTTCAGGATTGCCCTGTATTTAGCTGCTTCCATCCTCCCATCAACTTTTACAAATTTCCATGTTCATTTGGAAGAAAACCAATGCCACATCACGATACTGTCAGCACAATCTTTTACAATTGAAAAATACAAAAAAAATAGTAGATGTAACTTGACAACAATTGAAAAAGTGCTAATATTTTGCAAGTCACTGTGTAATTCATTTAGGCATTCTACATTAAGACAAACTGCAGCTACACTGTACTAGACATAAAGATTGAGCCAGTACCTCAGCACTCAGTCTTTTCACTCCCTCTCCTAATTATTGTCTGTGCCTATCTAATCCCAGCCACCACCTGATCATTTCCTTAGTGTATTTAAGCCCTTCACTTCTTCTCACTTCCCGTCGGTTCATACTGTTTCTTCCCTACCCATTCATGTCGTTCTGCTGTCCTGTCTTCGTCGTTCCAGGCCAGTCCCATAATATCTTCAATAAATATTTAATCTTACCTAGATCTGTGTTTGGATCCGTGCCGCATCCGGAGATCCTGATAGATTGCATATCTCTAAAAATTCTGTCTGTAAGTAGCTTAAGTTTTCATCTAAAAGAGCAGAACAGGTTGGGAAAAAAACAATTTATACAGTCTACCTGAGGGACTCAATAAATGCAAAACAGAATTGGTCACATTACAGCCACAAACATGAATCAATTTTATTGGAATTCCACGTGGAAAACCAATACAAAGTGGTGTACACGTGAGAAGTGGAATGAAAATCATACATGATTCCAAACATTTTTTACAAATAAATAAATGAAAAGTTGGGTGTGCGTAATTATTCAGCCCCCTTTGGTCTGAGTGCAGTCAGTGGCCCATAGACATTGCCTGATGAGTGTTAATGACTAAATAGAGTGCACCTGTGTGTAATCTAATGTCAGTACAAATACAGCTGCCCTGTGACGGCCTCAGAGGTTGTCTAAGAGAATGTTGGGAGCAACAACACCATGAAGTCCAAAGAACACACCAGACAGGTCAGGGATAAAGTTATTGAGAAATTTAAAGCAGGCTTAGGCTACAAAAAGATTTCCCAAGCCTTGAACATCCCACGGAGCACTGTTCAAGCGATCATTCAGAAATGGAAGTAGTATGGCACAACTGTAAACCTACCAAGACAAGGCCGTCCACCTAAACTCACAGGCCGAACAAGGAGAGCGCTGATCAGAAATGCAGCCAAGAGGCCCATGGTGACTCTGGACGAGCTGCAGAGATCTACAGCTCAGGTGGGGGAATCTGTCCATAGGACAACTATTAGTGGTGCACTGCACAAAGTTGGCCTTTATGGAAGTGTGGCAAGAAGAAAGCCATTGTTAAAAGAAAACCATAAGAAGTCCTGTTTGCAGTTTGCCACAAGCCATGTGGGGGACACAGCAAACAAGTGGAAGAAGGTGCTCTGGTCAGATGAGACCAAAATTGAACTTTTTGGCCAAAATGCAAAATGCTATGTGTGGCGGAAAACTAACACTGCACATCACTCTGAACACACCATTCCCACTGTCAAATACGGTGGTGGCAGCATCATGCTCTGGGGGTGCTTCTCTTCAGCAGGGACAGGGAAGCTGGTCAGAGTTGATGGGAAGATGGATGGAGCCAAATACAGGGCAATCTTGGAAGAAAACCTCTTGGAGTCTGCAGAACTGCAGAAAAGACTTGAGACTGGGGCGGAGGTTCACCTTCCAGCAGGACAACGACCCTAAACATAAAGCCAGGGCAACAATGGAATGGTTTAAAACAAAACATATCCATGTATTAGAATGGCCCAGTCAAAGTCCAGATCTAAATCCAATCGAGAATCTGTGGCAAGATCTGAAAACTGCTGTTCACAAACGCTGTCCATCTAATCTGACTGAGCTGGAGCTGTTTTGCAAAAAAGAATGGACAAGAATTTCAGTCTCTAGATGTGCAAAGCTGGTAGAGACATACCCTAAAAGACTGGAAGCTGTAATTGCAGCAAAAGGTGGTTCAACAAAGTATTGACTCAGGGGGCTGAATAATTACGCACACCCCACTTTTCAGTTATTTATTTGTAAAAAATTTTGATTTTCGTTCCATTTCTCACGTGTACACCACTTTGTATTGGTCTTTCACATGGAATTCCAATAAGATTGATTCATGTTCGTGGCTGTAAAGTGAAAAATGCGGAAGAATTCAAGGGGGCTGAATAATTTTGCAAGCCACTGTATGCATTTTGCTGTAAAATACACTGCAGGATCTACAAGAGGAATCATTACGAGTAAAAAAGAAAGGTATTGTTTGTGTGATAGATTTTGAGCTCAAGTTTTACTCATGTGCTTGGGTGGATAAATCCCTAACTGTATTATGAGGTCAAACACCTTTGAACGCTCATTTGAATGTCCAATTGTATTGCACCTCAGTACTTAATATTAATTATTTCAGTACAGCTTCAATGTGTGTGTTTTTTGGATACTTTGTGCTTCAGTGATGATTGCCTTACTTTTCTGTTGCTGCATTGTTAAACTTGGTCTCTCAGTCTACTGTAGTCAATGTTTTTATACTAACAACAAATGAAATAGAGTTAAAAGTTTTCCTTACACAGGAGGTAGCCTCAAAGTGTTCTTAAGCTCATTGTTATGGCTTCACTACCTGCAGGATTTTGATTAAGCCTGACTACTTTTATTAGTGTTGGTTTCAGCAAAAAGGTCAAGTGAAATTACACTGTCTGCCTACACTAAAAAATATATGATGGAAAACTAGCTGCAGAGGAGCAGAATGAAAACTTGATTGAAACCATTACCGAGCTAAAACAAAATTGCACATTGCACTTAGAAACAAATTACATCTAATACCCTTTGCCTGAATACAATAAGTCTGCATTTGAGCAGTGTGATAGTTGAACACCATGTTGAGTTGCTCCAATGACAGAGCAGCTAACTGTTAACACACAGTCAGGAAATATGAAATGATTAAATAAGTCATGCTGCAGATTTGTAATGAGTATGATGGCTTGGCAGGTAAAACAAAAGTACTGTTCGACCTTTGCAAACTCTCCTCCCGTGGTTGGCCTCTGTGTGCTCTGCTGTTCTTTAAATGGGATTCACTGGCTCACTGTTCGAATAACATGGAAAGCTGAAAGCAGTGGGACTGATTACATTTCAAGTACTGACCTTGAGCCACTTCACAACTAGATGAAGAGAGAATAACGGTCAGGTAGATGAGTCTAGTTTGACCCGACTTTGCTGAAATAAAGACTAACTACTGCTATGTGGAAAAGAAAGGGAGCAGAGCTTAGGAAATAAGAATTAAATCCTATGGTTTTACTGTGTCATGGAAATGTGCATCCTGTTAAATCTGGTGTAAAACAAACAGTATTTCAGAAAAAGGATTTCATATTGACATACTTATTTATTACTTTAAGACCTGAATGACATGTCAAATTAATGGAACCATGAATTCTGCTCTGCACCAGAAACGTTTCTCCAGCCATCACTTTGTGACTCAAGCACCCTGTTGTGCAGCAGGACAATGATCTGCAGTACAAAGGCAAGTCCACCTCTCAATTTCTGAAAAAATATAAATGAAAGGTTTTGGAGTGGCCTAGTTAAAGCCCTTTCTTGAAGAAGCATTGATATGATCATAATAAGGCAGTTTGAAAACTGTCCTACATGACTGATTTAAACCATTTCTGAAGAGTGGGACAGATTTGTTCGACATCAATGTAAAATACATGTTTGCCAGTTATTTATGTCTCTTGACAATTGTTACCACCAAGCGTGGTACAACCTGTGTTATTAAGTTTAGATGTCAATTAGTTTATTACACGAGGCCAAGTTGGTTTGGATAATGTTTTTCTTAATAAATGAAATCATCATTTAAAAACAGCTTTTTGTATTTACTTAGCTTATCTTTGTCTATTAGAACATTTGTTTGATAATCTGAAAAATGTAAGTATGAGGAAAAAAAGCAAAAAGATCAAAATCTATAAGGGGGCAGATATGTTTCATGTATGTATAAACAGGTATAGTCATAACCATCTGGGTCTCATCAGCTTCACTATGCGCAAAAAACAATTTGAGTGGTTGCAGTAACTTAAATTGGTTGAGACAGACAAAGCCAACATGCATCAAAATATCGAATCTCTCCGTCGCCGTCTTCTCTCTTCCTTGCTCCTTTCCTCCGTTCGCCCAATCCAATGTTCTGTCGGTACACAAGCACAAACTCAATCAGCTGCTAATGATTGCTTTATTGACGAGGCGGGGAGCTATTCACTGACGCAAGCCTGCAACAACTACAGTCCAAACAAACTCAAGAAAAGGGAGGAGAAACATGGAACAAGCCAGAGACAGGGAGCTGCTTGAGATGACTGGAAATATATTTACTCTCCACTAATAGGACTGCAGACTAAATCCTCATGAGTTTTACCCAGTTTCAGCTACAGGGGATACTAAGTCTATTTCAACGTTTACATTTTGCCCAAAAGTTAGACACAATAACTTAAAAAATTAAACAATAATGTTGGATTTAGCGTTCTTGAAAGTCTGCTTAACCACAGTCATTTTTGGTGTCCATTTTATGATATCATCATGTCTACAAGAGTCTCTGGGGCACTGAAGACAAAACAAAATTGTCACTCAAAGCATAAGATGATGAACAAGAGTAATCACAAATTTGTAGAAAATATGCTGAGATGCAAATAGGAAAAATCAAATGGAATGTCTCCCAAGTCGGAATATAGAGATGAAAATTTTAGGATTTTTTTCATCAACACATACAAAAGCCAATATGGCTGCCACACATGCTTGAATTAATAAAGGTTTGTTTCTCATTAAATCCATAACACACATATTACTCATCCTTGGGTAATGAAACTTTAGCTACAGTGATTGACTGTACAAAAGGCAGAACGAATTATATTTTTCTTGGTTAGGACAATATAACTAAGCACAATAGTTGTAGTTAGGTCATTTAGAACAATAAGAAAATTCTACAGCTTTTTTTAATTTACAGTGTAACAGATTGATTTGTAGGTGACAAAAAGTCCCAAATGGAAATATTTTTCATTCAGGAAAAATTCAATTGCCTAATAAATTATTATTAAGACACAACAGAGAAGCAATCATGCCTTCCCGAGAAATAAACAACTTCAGAGTTACATCACACATTAACAGTTAATGAGAATATCAGGTCAAAAGGTTAAATGGAGCAAGAGAAGGTTGGAAATACAACAAAGAACAGTCTTGATTGCTAGAAAAAGGTGTAAACGGTATGAATGGGAGTAGTATAAGCCCTCTTCAGACCGGATTATGACTGTGCCACAGTCTCCAGGACCTTCATGCAATGTGCAGAATTTACTTGTATATGTTGGAGGGATTTGGGCATCCAACAACATATTCAGCTTTCATGTGAAGGACAAAATGCCATTAGTTTTTTTCTGCTTTTCAAGCATCTTATCAGTACCTTGAGATGATGTAGGAGAAAAGTTTTTTCTGCTGAAATCCCTGTAATATTCAGAACAAGCCATACTGCAAAATACTTTAACGTGCTCTGGGAGGATACCTCGGGAAGTGCAGTCATGAGGAATCATGCACACAAAATCCGAATTCCTCATGTTTTTTTTTTCTGATCAATATGAGCAGGTCACTACAGGACTTTGAAACCAGAAGAACGTGCAGTACAATGTCCATGGGTTACAAAGCAACCAGCAAAAACAAGTTGGGTTGTGATTTGTGGATGGTTTTCACATGGGTATCTTATGCCCCTTTTTCACTAGGGTTGGCTCAGCCCAGACCGGGTCAGGTCTGTCTTTATTTAGTGCGTTTCAGCTACCTTTGTCTGGAATGAGCCAACCCCTTTTTTCAGACTACCTCTGGCTCAGTCGGAAGCGGGCAGAGGTGACCCAACACGCCCCCTATGGACTGTTTGGTCTGGTAAAGTGACGTCACTCACACTCCTACCTACGTAGTGGTAGCTACTGATTGGCCTGGGGGTATGTGTGTGAAGTGATGTCACAGAGAATGGAAACATTGCAGGGGGAAAAGAATTTAAGTGAGAATATTGGGCCGTGAAGGAGCACAATGGCTGGAGTGGGGCAGACCACAAGCACTGGAAATGCTTTGCAGAAATGGACGGCATTTATGATGAAAGGCTGATGAGCAACGGGACAGAGAGTAATGTCGGGAAAATGATGTGTGATGTCTGATTTTTACTGAAACTTTGCTATGGTGAGCCCGCTCATGTCGTCACCCACTGCTATGTTCCCAAGATGGCAATGGAAATACAACCAGACCGTTCTGTGCCTGACCCGGCCCCGGCTGAGCCAGTCCTAGTGGAAAAGGGGCAATACTCTGTGTAAAGTTTAGCACACTCTAATTCCTATGTGCCAGGAGTCTGAGCATTACACTATATTTATTCCCATGGAGAGAATGGATTGTTTTGTAGCTGCATGGTGAGGTTTTTCTGGATGAAGCCAGATTGACAGCAGTATGTGTGGTGCCAAGAGAATCACATACTTAGTAGTAGTAAGGAACTCTCAACTCCTGAAGACCTCGCCTGCAAACATATACCTTCTAGGTGATTTTTAATGTTGTGGCTTGGTTCTTATTTGGTGCAAGGGGAGCATTATTCTGACCGCTAGAAAACATGTTCATGTACATGTTTTCATGTTACAACTCAGGTCTCATTCAGATGCTGAGATCTTTTATTTCTTGGTGAATTCTATGTTTTCTTATCTTATCAATCAGGTTCCATGTTTTGTTTTTATTTGTGATCCATTTCTTGTTTTGTTTTTTAAAAAACTTTTTTTTAAAAACATTTTTAGCAAACAAACAAACTGAGTAAACAAAACAAGAATACAAACATAAGTGAGGTCGGGTGACAGAAATCATACTGCCCTCTTCTTATCATTGTTATAGACACATTAATCATTGCTGTCTTTTTATAAATTCTCTCCATTTCCTCCATCGTTTTTCTCCCAAATCCCCCAGTAATCTTAAATTGCAAGTCATTCACTCCATTATTTTAATATTTTCCGCAATGGATGTGAAGAGCCCCATTGTGAGTGGTTCCTTACACAACTAGCTTTTTGTTATAGCCTTCTGTGGCGCTGCCAATAATATTTTCCACAGGAATGAAACATCTGGTTTGACTCCTCAGAGAGATGCCCCACATTTAAAGACATAAATGTACATTTGACATTGAAACCAAATGTTTTTATCATTATATTTGAGATTTTTAACCAGAATCCTTGTATTGAAGGACATGTCCAAAATTTATGTTCGTGATCTGCCACAGTTTTTTGACTGCACCTCCAACCGGCTGCCGTGCCCGTAATGAATTTAGATTTTTGTTTGGAGGTGATGAAAAAACAATGTTCTTCCAAAAAAAAAGAAATGCGTTGGAGTTCGTTGTTGAAAATTGCATTTCCCAGATTCTTGTCCATGCCTCCTTTGTGACTGTGATGTCCATTTCTTTCTCCCATTTACGTTTTATATAGGTTGTAGATTCTTTTTTACAGTTAATTAAGCAGCGATACAATTTACTGATTAATCCTTTGACATTTCCTGAATTGTATGCATCCGTGAAGATGTTAATAATTGACCCTTCTCCTCTGAAGTATTTGTTTGTTCTTTTACCGATATAATCACGTAACTGTAAATACCCGAAAAAAATCTTGTATCTCCAGTACATGGTTTCTAAATAAGATATCAAATGGCCTGGTTCTACCTTTTACCATCAAAGTGCACATGGCCGTGAGGCCTAATCCCACACCATTGACTAAATATTTTGTCGTAAGAAAAACTCAGAGTCAAATGCTGGCCATTTCAGAATTCCCACCTCCTCCTTTAATTGTAGTCCTTAGACTAAATATTTCTGCACCTTTGATGTAAAATTAATCCACTGATTATTTATAGTAGTATGTTTTTTCCAGACTATGCGTGGCTTGAATTGGTATATCTGATGAGGATAACTCTATAGTTTTCCATTTGGCACAATACGACAGGTTACACCAGCAGGCCAATGGTCTAAACTGAGCTGCTGTATAATAATCTCTCAGAGAGGGGAGAGCCATCCCACCTTTTTCCTTTGGTAATTGCAGTGTGGAGAACTTTACCCTAGGTTTATTATTGTGCCAAATGAATCTTTATAGGTGTTTATTCCGATCCACGAATTCTTCATCAGGGATCTATATTGGCAGTGCCGGGAAGGTGTTCCATTTCTTGAGAAATTAAATCCCACACTCAATGCAAAATACGGAAATTGGTATCAGAATAAAAGGTTTGCCCAGAGAACTTTCATTTTGACATCAGCAGCCTGCTACATAAATATTACATACAGTCATGCTGCTACAAACATTTATTATTTATTCATACATGTCTCCAGAAACATATATTTGATGTTTGATATATTTTCTATATAAACCTATTTCAAAGAAAGTGATCGAGCCATTCAATTCTAATGGGACTTGAAATCCCTTCTCAGAAAACTAAAGAGATGCCCTCACAAGCAAATCTCAGACTATTTCAGAGCCACAAAAGTACTGCATAAACACTATGACCCTTGGCCTGAGGCATGAAGGATGAAAAATAAATTACATTTATGTTTTATCTTTGAATCTGGAAAATAAATGAGTACACTGTTTTTTTTTAAGAATGATTGTGCTGCAGCTGGGTAATAATCAGTGAGATTAATTAAAAATGCATTTCACTGTCTTGCATGCTGAGTAAAGTGGTAAAGGTCAACATGCAAAATCATTAAAGTAGCTCAGCATGAAACAACTTGTACAGTTGTTGCAGAATATTCTCTTAAATTGTGTCTATATTGTGCACTCAAGCTCTGTAAGCACATTTCTACTCCTCTGCCACTGAGTCTTGTACACTATGTCCTTACATCTGAAGGAAATCCATCAAAATGCTTGCATGTTTGCTACACAAAAATATGTGCATGTGTGTGCAGACATGTAAAGCTACTGGAAAGAATTAAGTTGCTGACGGGTGCTGGAGCAGACCTTGTAAATCTGCTTCCATCCCATCCTACACGTCTTTTTACTTTTTGTCTCGTTTACACGTGTAAGCTGCTTCAAGAGAGGATCCCTGATTAGGGATGTGTCCATCAGTACTTTCCATGTATGCGTTAACATTTGCGAAATACAACAGACTGAAAAAAAGGCTGGGAGTCATTTCAGCTTTGGGTGCTTGTGTGGCATTCATCTTGAGCAAATAAAACCTTTGTGCATCCAGTAGTCTGTGCATGTTTGTGTGGGTATACGTGGTGATTCATAAAAGAAAAAGGGATCAGAGGTTCCTTTCAAAAGCGTCCCCCGTCTCTTCTGTTGCTGTTGAATTCTGAGTGATGAAGCCATGCCAACATGTCTGTTCTGTTCTGTGTGGCATTCTGCAGAGATCCACACACTGCATTTGACCATTATGTTTGAATGACCGCATACTCCTTGTATCTTTGCAACAGGTATTTAGATTAAAAATGTAACAATATAAAGTTTCCGCTACACTGTTTGCAACTGGCTGGATTTACCACAGATGCAGCACAAACAACTGCATTCTCTCCCATTTTCTGGATGTAGGTTATTGGATTGGCGTTACTGCAGCAGTGCTGAGAGCCTGACTTAGTTCAAGGGGACTGACAGCATGCATTTATCACAGGACTCTCCAAATTAGCATGCTAGCCTGTGCCCAGCAGCTAGCGCTTGCTCCTGGGGGCACCTGAGTTGTTGTTGTGCATTGAGTGAAGGCATTATCACTGCCCTGACTTGGCGCTCTGACACAGGTTAGGGCTAATCATCCCCTGCGGGAGAATCAATAGCCAGTGCAATTCAGTTGGAAAGAGCAAGAGGGAAAGGAGAAGGCAAAGAGAGGAGAGGTAGATAAACAAGGATTTAACACAAGGTTGAGTTTTGGCATACTGGCACATGTGTTAGCACGAGAGTTTCCACATTTATTGAAAGCACAGCTGGCAATTTTGCAAGAAGAGCTTTCAGTATTACCTTGTGACCTCTGTGGCAACTAATTTTTCAAAAATATGTTTAAGTAGCCTATGTTTTACATGGATGCAGCTGCAAATAATTTTTAAAAAGTACATTGACACGTTTTAACAACTGTAATTTAGGTTTGGCAGTTTTCTACAGAAGAGAAGAGCCAGCTGCTTTGTGAGTCTCACAGTTATTTGCAATAAGTGACCTCAGGATTTTAGTGTTAAATTTTAGAAGTTTGTAAAATGCATTCAGTGCTCCAGCAAAGAGCTCTATCATGATTTAAAAATAGTTGGAAAGTTAAATGCAGAAATCATCTTGATATTTCACTGTAGTTTAAACCAAAAGTGCATATTTTTGTAGACTTAACTTCTCTTGCTCTAGGTCAGTTAGAATTACCAAAACTATTTCCAATTAACTCAAACGTGTCAGCTAAAATGTCAGAAGTTTTCAAAGCCATGGCATCATCATCTCGACTTTGCCTCATTGTTTAAAGAAATATTAATCATTTTGTATATAAACTTCTGATTTTGAAGACACTATACATCTCTGACATATTTCCTTTCTCTCATTATTGACACATTTGGTAAATAGAATCAATTTAGGTAATTTCTAATTAAACTAAAAAATAGTTTTGGTTTGGTCTGATTTAACTTCGGAGAGTGAGGGAAAAAAGGTGTATGTGTCTTTTTATTCAAAGTATGTAAACTTCCTGTAGCAATTGTACTATTTCAACTGATTGCACATAGCTACAAAACAACAAAAACCTTTTTGAAGATACATACTTTATTGAAAAACATTTTAAAGGGGGACCTGTGCAAACTTGTTGCACTTACTGAAAGCAATATTTACCATTTAAATTGTATGAGTAGATTGTTTTATGTTATGAACAATCTGCATGTTATAGTGTGCAGATTTTGACCATTTTTGTGTTTTGGTGCATCTTCATGCTTGCTGGTTATTAGTTTGTTACAATTATTTTACATTTACACTAAAATACCAGACTTTCCAAGATGGAATAATTAGGTGAATAATCTCCTAAAGTGCCCTGCGATGGACTGGCGACCTGTCCAGGGTGTACCCTGCCTCTCGCCCCTTGACCGCTGGAGATAGGCACCAGCTGCCCCGCAACCCTACATAGGATGGACGGGTATGAAAAATGGATGGATGGATCTCCTAAAGTTGGTTTCAGACTATAAAAGTGGAAGGTTTCTTACTGACCCCAACTTCACATTCCAATTACATTCAGGTTGACTCTTTTAACTAACTTGGTTACCTTTGAATAGATTTTGTTGGACTACATTTTTCTTGCTGGTAGGGGAATATGTCCAACTTTTTAGATTTGTGTTTCTGAACTAAAAAAATATTTTTTGTTTTATTCCTCTTCACAATTACTTTTGTGTTGGTCTCTGACACAAAAATCCCATTAAAATACCTTGATGCTTGTAGTGGTATTGTGAAAAAGTTCAAGGAGAATTAATTCTTCTGCAAACTTTTGTAGTTAGACAGATAAGTATAGTTAGGTCCAATTTATTTCACATTTGGTTTTAAAGTTAATTTTCTTTAATCAGGAAGTTTGATTGGAAATGACACAGGTATCTGTTGACAAGATTTTTGAGAGTCTGATATAGTTTGTCTGGCATGACAGTTCTTTTTCAATCAGCCCCAAGTCTTTGAGGTTGGAAGACTTACTTTCTTCCATTCAGTCCTATTGTTAGCTCTCTCTCTCCACAGATTATCAATCAAATTAAAGTCAGAGCCCCAGTTGGTCCACTGAAAAGCATTATTACTTCCAAGCAGACAAAACATGTCAGTAAAATTCAAAGATGACTTTAAATCTAAATCCTTTAGAGTATGAATCATTTTGAGCCTAGCTTCAGATTTAAAATATGTATCTATCGGAACACATTCAGAAAAGAGAGCACATTAATATTGGCTTTTAATTCTAACAATGTCTTGCCTGCTTTTTTGGCAACTGAAACATTTTGTCTGTCTCGCTCATGAGTTATTGCATCTGTTTTAATCATTGTTGGCCGCTTTGAAAATAAACATCAATGGGGTGCAATGTGAAATCAGTGGGCAAAGTAGGTGCACAACTTGCATAGGTGTCTCAGATGTGACTCCTGGCCTGGGCCATTAATGCCTTGTTTCCACTGAGTGGAAGGTTTGGTACTATTTTATCTGTTTCCATTTTAAAAGCGGTCCATACAACAGTACCGCACCATTCCTGGTCCCCATCAGTTGTAGATCTATAGGATAGTGATTAGGGTGGAGCTACTGGTGTCAAACAACACAGTCTATTAATTGTGGGACAGAAAAATATCACTACTTGCGACCAGCACGAGACATAGAAGTTCGTGCAAAAGTTCAGCTTTTAAGTTTAACCCCGCCTGCCCAGTGAGTCTAACTGACCGTGGGAACACTCCCCTGAATACACAAGACCATAAAGCAGCGTTCAGTACCATTCCTGCATGCCTTCCCCCCCACTTGTTCCCTAAAATCCTTACAGGATAGAAAACAGATTTGTTTTCTGCCCCCTTTATCAGATCATTTTAGACTAAAAACCAAGACACAGGATATCTTTACACACACATACTATCAGTAGCCTACTTATGTATTTAATAACCTATTAAAAGCCTGACTTACAAATATATTTTTATTTTACTGCATCTGCAGTGGCATATTAAGATTTGTTTTTCCAAAAAGATGTCAAAGACAGATTTACTCTAATGTTCATTAGAAGTAGGAAATAATCAAATAAACAATGGTTGAAATTGATTTGACAGCCTCTGTTTCAGGGATTGCGACTCAGACTCACCGCTGCATTGTAAATGCTTCCTAGGGCACTTGGTTAGAATCAGTTGCTAATGTTACACTTGTGTTACTCATAATACTTGCTGTGCAAAGATATGTGAATGTACTCTTCATATAAAAAAGCTTCCTCGCCTCCTGTCTCGCTGTTAAAAATGTGAGTATATCAAATTAAATGGAACACCTTTGGATTATTAAAGATGGGAAGTGAAGTGATTTTAAAATTATAAAGAAACACCTTTTTCTTCCTCACTGGCACCTGTTAAACCCACTCAAGAGGCTCACAATTCTACAATCTTCCTTTAATGAAGACATTTAGAAATTAATACTGTATGTGCAAAATGTTACCTAGAAAGCAAAAAAGGGGTACCGTGTTTTAGTATCATAACACTAAGCCTGACATAGCTACATTTTCTAAAGTGCTACAGTGTTTTTTCTTTGTTCTTTTAGCACCCATTAACAAAGGCAGTTTGCAACTTCCTGCACAGATGTGCATAGCGTCAATAGCAAATTAACAATACGATTTTTCTCTGTGTGATGTCAACTTTTATACAACACCCCCTAACTGCATACATCCTGCTCCACGTTAGAGCTTTATCTTGTTTCTGACTAATAGACATCTGCTAAAGAGTAAAGAGGATGCAGCTCTGATTGTGAGATTTAATTAATTAGATTTTCTCTAAAAAAAAACTTTTAGTTTTTTTCAGAGAAAATCTATATAACCAAGTGGAAAAATCGAATTAATGTTTCCAATTGGTAATATCATACTCATTTCAATGCACATAGAAAGTTTTGCTTTAATAATATATTGATATTATGTCTTACACTATCCTGGAAGTGGTTGCTCTTTAACTCTGTAACAAAAGTAAAAGAGCAAGAGAGATTTCCAAGCTTTGTTTAATGCCTAGTACTCAAAGAACATATCGTGGATCTAAAAATTTTATCTACAATGTTTGGTGTAAAAAAAAAGCCATAACAATTTATTCCAAAGGTTTTTCCAACTTACCTTGAATGATTTACTAAAAAGTACAAATCAACTAAAGATAAGCAAAAAATCTAAAGGATCTCTTTATTCTAAGGTATCTGTAAAGTCCTCTTTCAGAAGCCTGGGAACATGTGGGTCCTTCACAGTATCTTTGCTGTTCCTAGGACTGTGCTCTCTTCAACTGAGATATCTGTAATCTATTGAAGTCACTTCTCTAGTGTGGGGATCACTGCCCCGATTGCTCCAGTGACCATGGTCAATTAAGATGAATTTTTGCAGACCTTTATATTTTTACAAAAATAAAAAAATAAATCCTAAAGCATATGAAAAAAGTTATACTATTTTTATATGAAACCCATTTATAATGAAATTTCATTCCCTCTTTATGTGTAATTAGATCAGAAATACATTTCACTCAAAAACTAGAAAAGTATTAAGAGTGCAGACCTCTGCCTAGGGAGCTCATTCCCAACCCCAATGTTGTGATGTAATTCTAACTTTTTTAGATTCCTTAACCATTAAAGTGTACCTTTAGCAGCTGGATTCACACTGATATCATCATTACCTCCACCAAGGAGGACATGTTTTTGCAAGGCTTTGTTGGTCTGTTAGTTAGCAACATAACTCAAAACATTATTGGTGGATTTTGATGAAATTTTCAGGAAATGTCTGCAATGGGAACATGAACAAGTGATTAGAATTTGGGGGTGATCCAAAAAGGGTGGGGACATGAGCTTCCATGGCGGAGGTCTGCGCTCTCAGAGAGCTTTTCTAGTTAGTTGAGTAGTTATTTACGAAAATCCCTTTTCGGTAATGGCAATTTTCCCATCACACCCAAATTCTAATCACTTAATCCTGGCCTCATTGCAGACAGAAAAGGAAAAAAATTCATAAGAATCCTTCTATAACTGCTTGAGTTATGTTGTTAACTAAGAAAGAAACAGACAAACCTCATTTGCAGAGATAAATATCACAAGAGGTAATTGAGGAACCCAAACAGAATTGCCCTTGGAAAACTAACCTGTCTAATGAGCCATTTATCATCTTGTGCCAGAAAATCCACCTGGTCTCCAAAAGCCTGCTCTCTTGTTTCAGTGCCAAATGCAAAATCCTCTAATGAGATGTTTTCTGCACCACTTTGAGCATGCTTTAATATTTAATCATTTTGCATATATGTAGATGTTATAACATAGCCTGGCAAGCCTTCCTATATATATATATATATATAAATATATAGTTTGACCACGATTCATCAACATAGCTCAGTCCTAGGGGCGGAATCTACAGTTGTCTTTCAAACTGTCTCTGCACACAATTGGACAGCGCTGGGACCAATCAGAGCAACAAAGAACATGACATTGTCACGCTCCCCTATCATGTCTCTCAAATCATTCACACCTGATCCTACTCACCTCCTGCCTTTATTACCCATCACTTCGCTTCACTCAGCGCCGGATCATTATTATTGTCATGTCTTGGATTATCCTCGTCTCCATGGTCTGTCGTCCTGCTGTTTACCGTCCTTCCGTCCTCATCACCACCACCATCATCACCTTCACCTTTAAATAAAACATCCTGCACCTTTCCTCAGTGTCTGCGTTTGGGTTCTTACTCCATACACCTTGACAGAATGATCCGGCCATAAACATGGACCCAGCACTCGCCCGGGAGATTGCTGCCCTGCGCCAGGACGTCTGGGCCAACCTGGCCAAACTCGCTGCCTCTCCTCACCTTCCTGTGCCTGTCTCCGGAGCTGAGGAAATCGTTGGAGTGCTCCCTCACTTCAAGAGTGTGTTCTCCGCTCCGGATCTCGCCGCGCTGCGGAGGGAGGCGGAGAGGGTTCGCCGGGAGGTGTTGGATCAGATCATTGGTCCGCCCTCTCCGTCTCCACCATCTGGCCGCCGGCGGAGGTCCCGCTGCGCCGCCAGAGGTCCCGCTGCGCCGCCGGGGACTGTTTCCGGGAGCGGAGCACCACACCTTCACCGGCTGCCTGCACGGCCGCTGCTTCCTCATCGGATCCTCCGCAAACTGACCCAGCACCCCCGCCCGCCTGTTCAGTCTCTCCCTGTCTGGCTGTGTCAGCTGATGTGAAATCCAAGGCGGAGGACGACTCAGAGCAGGGGTCCTCGTTCATCGGCACAAGGCTGGCATTCTGTTCCCCGGGGACTGGTCCTCGACAGCATGAGCCTCCTCTGCCGACTCACCGCAGGCAGCGACGCCGCTGAGATGGGGCCGCTTCCGGGGAGGAAGTCAGAGCTGTCCGCTTGCCTCCGGTCTGCCCTGCAGTGATCAGTGCACCATTTCCACCCAGTCCTTCAGCTCTCGTCAGCCCTTCGGCTCCAGCTCTGACTTGTCCACTGGCTTCACCCAGCTCAGTCCCAAAGTCAGCGTCAGCCAGAGAGCCAGTCTGTGAGCCCGTTCCAGTGCCAGTCTGTGAGCCCGTTCCAGTCCCAGTCTGTGAGGCCGTTCCAGTCCCAGTCTGTGAGCCCGTTCCAGTCCCAGTCTCTGAGCCCGTTCCAGTCCCAGTTCCAGTCTGTGAGCCCATTCCAGTCCCAGTTCCAGTCTGTGAGCCCGTTCTAGTCCCAGTTCCAGTCTGTGAGCCCGTTCCAGTCTGTGAGCCCGTTCCAGTTCCAGTCTGTGAGCCCGTTCCAGTTCCAGTTTGTGAGCCTGTTCCAGTCCCAGAACCTGCCGTTATCGTGGCTGCTGTGTTTCTAGCAGTCACAGCGGCACCTCTCCAGCAACCGACATTCCCCCATGGGTTGCTGGAGTCCCCGGGGAGGGTCAGGGAGGACCCGTAGCTGGAGCCTCTTCTCTGCCGAAGGCTGGCGTCCGAGCCCCCAGATTCTTCTCAGCCGGCGTCTGAGCCCCCAGATTCTTCTCAGCCGGCGTCCGAGCCCCCAGATTCTTCTCAGCCGGCGTCCGAGCCTCCAGATTCTTCTCAGCCGGCGTCCGAGCCTCCAGATTCTTCTCAGCCGCCGTCTGAGCCTCCAGACTCTCTTCATCTCGGCCGACCTCTACCGGCCAGGCATCTTCGTCACCGCCGGCCAGCCAAGCTCCTCAGCCGCTGCCTGACCCTCAGAAGAGGACCAAAGGGCCAGCTGCCAGAAATCAGCCCGGCAACAGGACGCCATCTGGGCCGGCGGCCCGATCGCCATTCAGCCAGAGGACGCCATCCAGGCCGTCCGCCCGATCTCCAGGTCCTCATGGGAGGACCACCGGGCTGTCCGCCAGACTTCCAGGTCTTCAGAGGGACGCCACTGGGGCCGTCCGCCAGAATTCCAGGACCTCAGGGGCCGCCCACCTGGCCGTCCGCCAGACTTCCAGGGGCGTACCCAAAAAGACTTGGTCCCCCTCCACCCACCCTGGCAAGGGTGCTTCCTTTTTCTTTTTTGCTCCTCTCTCCACGGCGTCTGGAATCTGCCTTTAAAGAGGGGGTCCTGTCACGCTGCCCTAATCACCCTCTCCTCGTCACTGTCCTCACCTGTGTCTCTCAAATCATTCACACCTGATCCTACTCACCTCCTGCCTTTATTACCCATCACTTCCCTTCACTCTGCGCCGGATCATTATTATTGTCATGTCTTGGATTATCCTCGTCTCCATGGTGTGTCATCCTGCTGTTTCCCGTCCTGCCTCTCCGTTCCTGCCGTCCTCATCACCACCATCATCATCTCCACCTTTAAATAAAACATCCTGCACCTTTCCTCAGCGTCTTTGTTTGGGTCCTTACTCCATACACCCTGACAGACATATTCATAGCTATGGAAATCAGTCAATGGGACAGTGTTCCATACAGCCTTGTAACAAAGGCCTCTACGTGCTCATTTCTCAAAGAAAAGCCCATGTCTAAATTGTCCAAAGTTTATGCCAAAGCAGCTTCAAACAAGCGCCGTTCTTGAGCAGCTATATTAATTGTTTTGCTCCATCACAGCTGTGCCGTCATCATAAAAACAAAAGGCCTCCGGTAATTGTGCTAAGCCTGCCCAATGTCTCTCTACGCTGTGATTGGCCAAGCCTACACTTAGCCGATAGATCTGCTGAGGCTACAATGGAACGTGGCTAGACCAAGCTGCAGAGTAAAATCTGTTGCTACTGCTATGGTTTGTCTAGATTTCTAGGCTAGTTATAATAGGTCTTCGTGGGTGTACAAAATTTATTTCAAATCATAACAATTTACTCACATTTATCTAAGTGTTGGCAACAGACAAGTAAGTGTAGATGGGCACAAGCGTTGAGTGGCTATATGAAAATGGGTTAATGGATGGTGTTAATCCCATACACAAAAAACAGCTCTCTGATTTAAAGTACAAGAAGGCCAAATCACTGAAAGCTGGTCATCTGTATGCCTCTTTCCCCCTTATCTCCTGTCTACCAAACATCTAGCTTAATTTGATGAAAGTGCCTGAACCTAAGCAAATTAATTAAGCAAAACAAAATGCATGCTGGCGGAAAAAATTTGGTCTCAATTTGTGCATGACATTCATCGTCTTTGTTTCAGTCTGTCTCATCTGGGTGCCTCTCAGGTGCTTGATTTTGCAAGCAACAGTACCCAGTCCAAAAGTAGAAAAAGGTGTTGATGTGTGCTGGTGAATAGATTTATTTTTGTTCTGCTTCATTAAAACAATTTGTTTGTGAGAAAACCAAAAATGATCAAAAACTATTTTTTTAAGGTAGTAGACCAGGATGTTTTATAATTTTTAAGAAAAAAATGTATGGTTTATTTTTACAGTACAGTTTTAATCTCAGACAAAGATAAAATAAGTAAATCCAAGGACAAACAAGATGTTCTTGCTCTATTAAGGGTTTAGAGTGCCAAAAGAGCTTTTTAAAAATACTACAACCCACAATAGTATTATAGCTGGCCGTGGCCGTCCCTTCATGCCACAGTAAAGCGATCTTTTGATGGTTATTTCGAGAAGGAGAATGTACTTGTCCGCCCAAGATTTCGCAAACTAGTTTCTTAAAAACCTCATCCATTTATTTATCTATAGTCGAAATGATTACTGCAACACAGGTCTGCCTAAAAAGTCAATCAGACAGCTGCAGCTCATCCAGAATGCTGCTGCTTGTGTCCTTACTACACCAAAGTATGTTGGAGATCCATTGCCATTATACTATCCCACCAGGTCTTCTAATTCAATTTTACTCAGCATCCCTGTTAGAACTCTGGGGGTTTTTTTGTCTGCCTGTCTGTGTTTCCTTCTGGTGATTCTCCACCAGGGGTCCTGCTTGAGTGGAGGACCTAACCATCAAGCTTGAGAGTGGAGCTGTGCCTGGCAGCTGATCGGTGCTGCACCACATTGAGGCTCATCAGTGGGTATATAAAGGAAGCTGGCTGTCAGATCGTCTTTGCCAGAGTGTTTTATTTCCATGGTAACCTCTAGCCATCCATGTCTTCTAGTAATTTCCTAGTTGAAAGTATTTCTTGTGACTTACCTGAAGTTAATTCTTGCTGTGCTCCTTTACAAGATTCCACCGGGACCAGGCTGTGTTCCCAGTCATCTACCTGTGATTAGTAATGGTGATGTGAAGCCTTTTGAACCAATGAATCTTTCAATCCAATTGTATTGAAAAAAGGTTCATTGCTCAAAGCTTCAGAACTCTATGAGGACATCTGCTGGTGAAGGCATTGTATTGCTAACGTTTCCAAAGTCATTTGGCCCCTGTTGAAGATGAATGGTGGATTTAACTTTATAGATAAATAAAGCATTCAAAAACCCTTCCCAGGACCAGGTAATAAAAGTGTATTACATTAAAAATATAAAATAAAATACAGCAAAATTAATATTCTTGGTGTGAATACTTGAGTTCGTTAATCATGGAGGATATGAATGAAGGAGTGCCTCAACATCAACGGTATATTGTTATTGTAAGCCAGTTGCTGGTTACAAATAGCACACTGCACCTACAAAACATACATGTATTTTAAAGGATGTTTTTTTTAAGGGATAAGTGTGTTTTGTCATTACATTACATTACCCCCAAGGAATGTTTCCAACATCTAATTCAATCTCTGCCACAATAAATCAATGGGTTTTGAACGCAAATTATAAATGAGCAAGTAGCCTGAACATGCCATTGTATCAGTAAAGTTTTTGGATTGCTCAGTTCAACTGCTTGATGAGATTCTTTAGGTTGTAGCAAGATAACAATAAGGAACCAGTACAATTTCACCTTGGGCATGCTTATAACAATCAGTATTGTTACACTTCTTCACAGTTAAAGATAACTGATTATCCCCCATAACACCATCAGTATTCTTGTGAATTTTAAATGGCATGAATGCCAAAGGAAAACGTGGCCTGGGATGTTGATCATAGAATGAAATAAACATTTCTAAGACCTTGGGTTGGTGAAGTGGCGGGAGGGGGGGGAGTAGGGGGGGGGTGGTGGTGTGTGGTGTTTATTGTCCAGGAGAGGTCCTCAGAGATGTGAACCCCCAGGAACTTTGTACTGGCCACCCTCCCCATAGCAGCACCATCTATATTCAGTGGGACATGCTGTGGTGGCATTCTCCGGAAATCGATAACAATCTCTTTGGTCTTCCCCACGTTGAGAAAGAGATTGTCATCTTTGCACCACTGAACCAGGTCGCTCACCTCTCTCCTGTAGCTTGCCTGATCGTTATCAGGGATGAGGCCCACCACAGCCATGTCATCCGCAAACTTGATGATGTGGTTTGTTTTGTAGTTTGGCACACAGTCGTGGGTCAGCAAAGTGAAGAGCAGCAGGCTAAGCAATTCAGTTTCATCCATCCATCCATTTTCCATACCCGTCCATCCTATGTAGGGTTGCGGGGCAGCTGGTGCCTATCTCCAGCAGTCAAGGGGCGAGAGGCAGGGTACACCCTGGACAGGTCGCCAGTCCATCGCAGGGCCAATTCAGTTTCAATTCAATTCAATTTATTTATTTATATAGCGCCAATTCACAACAGATGTCATCTCAAGGCACTTAACAAGAAGTCATTTCAATACAATTATACAAACATTCCAATCAGTTAAAAAGTTTCCTATTTAAGGAATCCCAGTAGATTGCGTCAGTCATTGGCGTGAGGTTGGGCAGATTTCCAACCACAGCAATCCTTCAGCAATCCCTCATACTGAGCAAGCATGTAGCGACAGTGGAGAGGAAAAACTCCCCTTTAACAGGAAGAAACCTCCAACAGAACCAGGCTCAGTAGGAGCGGCCATCTGCCACGACCGTCTGGGGGTTTGAGAAGACAGAGCAGAACACAGAAGGAACAGAAGATCCGATATAAGAGAACTTTCTATGTTACAGAAAGTAAAAAGTTGATAACAGGACACAGTGGATGTTCAGTTACTGAGAGGATCATCCCAGTCGATGCCCCCCGTCCAACAGGGCATTGCAGCCAAGCAGGATACCAGACCAGGTATATCTTCGATGGGGAGAAAAACACTGAGAGAAAACAAAGTTAACAGTCGAAATAACAGAATGTACTGTAATACAACTGGAGAGTCGTAGGAGAAAAGGAAGTAGCAGAGTGAAGAAAATTGGTACGTCTGTCCTCCAGCAGTCTAAGCCTATAGCAGCATAACTACAGAGATAGCTCAGGATGACCTAAGCCACTCTAACTATAAGCTTTATCAAAAAGGAAAGTTTTAAGCCTGGCCTTAAAAGTAAACAGAGTGTCTGCCTCACGGACTAAAGCTGGGAGCTGGTTCCACAGGAGAGGAGCCTCCCATTCTACTTTTAGAGATCCTAGGAACTACAAGTAAACCTGCAGTCTGAGAGCGAAGTGCTCTTTTAGGAACATATGGAACAATTAGATCTCTGATGTATGATGGAGCTTGATTATTAAGGGCTTTGTATGTAAGAAGAAGGATCTTAAATTCTATTCTGGATTTAACAGGGAGCCAATGAAGGGAAGCTAAAACAGGAGAAATGTGATCTCTCTTTTTAATATTCATCAGAACTCTTGCTGCCGCATTTTGGATCAACTGAAGGCTTTTAATGGCATTTTGTGGACTTCCTGATAGTAAAGAATTACAGTAGTCCAGCCTTGAGGTAACAAATGCATGGACTAGTTTCTCAGCATCACTCCTGGACAGGATGTTTCTAATTTTTGCAATATTCCGGAGGTGAAAGAAAGAAATCCTAGAAACCTGTTTAATATGGGATTTAAATGTCAAGTCTCGGTCAAAAATAACGCCGAGGTTCTTTACGTTATTACTGGGGGCCAATTTAATGCCATCCAGATGAAGTGATTGACTAATCAGTTTCTGTTTAAGAACTTCTGGTCCAAAGACAGCAACTTCTGTCTTGTCAGAATTTAAAAGCAAAAAGTGTAGGGTCATCCATGCTTTTATGTCTTCCAGACATGCCTGTAATCTACCTAACTGACTGGGTTCATCAGGATTTATGGATAAATATAGTTGTGTATCATCGGCATAGCTGTGGAAATTTATCCCATGCTGTCTAATGATTCTACCAATTGGAAGCATATATATGGTGAAAAGAATTGGTCCAAGGACAGAACCCTGTGGAACTCCACAAGTAACCCTTGAGAGTGAAGATGATTTATCATTTAGATGAACAAACTGGAATCTATCAGACAAATATGATTTAAACCAGCCTAGTGCTGTTCCTTTGATCCCTGCAACATGTTCAAGCCTTTCTAAGAGAATATTATGATCGACTGTGTCAAAAGCAGCACTGAGATCTAACAAAACCAGAACAGACACCAGTCCATTATCTGAGGCCATGAGAATATCATTAGTAGCCTTCACCAGTGCTGTTTCAGTGCTATGATGAGCTCTAAAACCTGACTGAAACTCTTCAAACAGCTCGTTACTGTTTAGATGTTCACAGGCTTGATTAGCAACTATTTTCTCAAGGACTTTGGATAAGAAAGGAAGGTTAGATATAGGTCTGTAATTCACTAAGTCATCTTGATCAAGGGAAGGTTTCTTGAGTAAAGGTTTAATTACAGCTATTTTAAATTCCTGTGGTACGTATCCGTTTACAAAGGATAGATTCAGCACACATCCTTATGGTGGCTCTGTGCTCACCATGATGGTCTTTGATGTGTTGTTGCCAGCCTGTACATTCTGTGGTCTCAGAGAGACCACAGAATGTACAGCAGCTGAAATGGCATCTGCAGAGGACCCGTTTCTCCTATAGGCAAACTGAAATGGATTATGAGAAGAGGGGAGAATGGATTTGATGTCTCGCAGAACCAACCTTTTGAAGCAGCTGAAATGGCATTGGCAGAGGACCTGTTTCTCCTATAGGCAAACTGAAATGGATCATGAGAAGGGGAAGAATGGATTTGATGTCTCGCAGAATCAACCTTTTGAAGCACTTAATTATGGTGGATGTCAGTGCTACCGGTCGATAATCATTTAATCTGGATGGGTGAGGTTTCTTTGGTACTGGTTTTATTGAAGTGGCCTTGAAGCACTTGGAAACAACTGACTTGTGTGTGTTGATCTTAGAAAGGGTCCTCTTCATGGTGACTGGAGAGAGACACACAGCCTTCTCATCTGGAAGAGGTTATGTTTTCTGTGTTGGTGTGTTGTTCAGTGTCTCATAGTGTGCAAAGAAGTCATTGAGATTATTTAGCAGTGAGGTGTCACCCTCACAGGATTGTGTGGCCGGCTTTTAGTCAGTGAGGGTTTGAACACCCCTCCACAAAATCTGCGCATCTTTGGTGTTGATGAATGCTGCAGATATTTTCTTGCTGTATTTTTTTTTTGGCTTTCCTGATTCCGCGGGACAAGTTGGTTCTGCCAGTTACTAGACCTGACGTGTCTCCAGTCCTAAAGGCTGCATCCCGAGCCATCAGGAGCCTCTGGACCTCGCCTGTCATCCATCGTTTCTGGTTAGCATGAATCGTAATTACTTTCCTGTGAGTTACATCATCAATGCACTTGGACATGTATGCAATGACAGTCTCAATGTATTCCTCAATATCTGCAGGGTTATTATTAGAAGCAGCTTGTTTGAAAATGTCCCAGTCTGTTGTGTTAAAACAGTCTCTTAGTGCAGAACAAGCTCCCACTGGCCACACACATACCTCCTTTTGAGTTGGTCTGGTGACTCTCACCCATGGTCTGTAAACCGGTCTCAGCATGATGGTCATGTGGTTAGAGAGACCCAGGTGGGGGAGAAGGGAGGCCTTATATGCTCCTTTGTGGTTTGTGTAGACAAGGTCCAATATGTTATTTCCCCTTTGTGGGAAAATCCACATGTTGATTTAACTGAGGTAAATAACACTTTAAATCTGCTTGAATAATAATAGTCCCCAGCAATGATGGGGAATCCATCTGGATGTGCTGTCTGTTGCTCACTAATGGTTTGGTAGAGTAGCCCGAGTGCCTTGCTCCTGTTGCTGGTTTTTGCAGTGGGTGGGATGTAAACAGCAGCCAGCAGAATTGCTGTAAATTCTCTTGGCAGGTAAAAGGGCAGGCCCTAGATGATAAACTCTAATAGCGGTGAGCAATGTTTGTGAACAACAACATTCCGACACCAAGCGTCTCTAATGTAAACACAAACTCCCCCACTGCGAGTCTTACCTCCTTCATGCAAGACCCTGTCAGCATGGTAGCATGTTAGCCCATCATTTAGCTGGATTCCCATCATCCCCAAGAGAATCTCATCATCATTCCCATCATCATCATCATCAAGAGGATCTCAGCGAACTCTTAAGGATAGAGGTACCATGTGAGGTAAAACATTCTGGCTCAACGGTCTGCCAGCCAGCTCCTTTTAAGGCAGCTTGATGATTACTGCTGCCAGTAGGCACTAATCTAGCATTTAGTTTGTCAAATTGTTTCAGACTTTCGATATATTTCAACCCCTAAACTTATTTGATCATATTTGAATAAACACTCACCATCCCAGATACAGGAATTGATCTTCATAGGATGATGTGACAGTTTTTCTTTCATATATATATATATATATATATATATATATATATATATATATATATATATATATATATATATATATATATATATATATATATATATATATATGATCCTATGTTCATGTTATTCATGGAAGACAAACTAAAATCTGCCATTCAAAGTCATGACAGGGATATAAGTCACCAATTTTGCCTAAAATACACAAAACTAAATTACTTTTGAAAACTGTGACCTGAAAAGAGCAACAATTGACAGGTTTAATATTCCCTGGAGAAAACAAAAATCCAGCTCAGCTTATCTCACACCAACACCTTTAAACTCCTTAAGAGAGATAAACAAAACGTCTATCGCTCGGGTGTCAGTATTGATAAGCCTTCATGAGCTCACCTTCTCCTTTACAAAAATCAAGAGAAGTTGTAATTGCTTGCCATATTAGACATGGTGATATAGCTTAAACACTTCAGGGAAGCTTTTTGAGAGACAATCTTTGCAGGGGGTTCTTGTACATCATCTGTCTTCATTTGATTATTCAGACAGCCAGAAAAAGGCTTGTTATGTTCTGAGGCTGAGGATGGAGGCTTGACGACAGTCAGCCGCTGGAGCAGGAGTGCGTCTTGTTTGCTCAAGTGATTCTGGGCCCTATCAAAGCCGAAACATCATGAAGCTAATGCAATCCAAGTAACAAGCAGCCTTTGATGTCACGTTTGATGGTGAGCAGATGTTCCACAGATGATAGAGCTACTCCCAGCGTGCATAGTGTTTTTGTGGATGTGCCATGTTCATGCGTGTACAGTTTTTCACTAAAAGCCTAACACTTCCTGTCTTCTTTCTTTGTGTACAAGTGTAAGTGCTGTAGCAGAACACAGTTGTAGAGTCAGAAATGTAAGATCAAAGGTAAAGAAAGAACAGATGGAAGATGAAAGAGGACAATCAGACTGAAATGAGGGTGTTTCAGCATTGCTTTCTGTTATTGAATGGAAATGTTGTCAATCTTTTGCTTGGTAGTCCCTCTGTCCAGGCAAAAAGCACCACAACCATTTACACTGCTGTAGTGGATCCAGAGTGTAAGAGCTCCAGTTGAATCAGATTTCCAATGAGGCTTTCACATTGTCCAACATATTTGCGGATAAATGTGCAACTCTGATCATGGGAAACTTTTATAGCTTCAAGGTTCAAGATATAGATAAGAAGACTTTGACTTTTACAAATGGCCATACTGAAGAAAGTTTTTCTTCTTGGCTATTTTTTGCAAACATCTGACTGTTAGTTTAAACAAATTACAAAAATAGACAATCCAATATGGTCCAGTAGGAACTTTATTAGGCTAATTAATTTATATATTTATAACTTGATTAATTTTTTTTCGCAGATGTATTCTTGTTTGAAACCACATAAATTAGAGTCCCTCAAGCAAAACACAGTTATTTTCTTCATTAAAAAGTGAAGGTTTATTGAGAGAAATGTGAGGAAAAATCTGTTTTTAAAGATTAATCAAACTTTTAGGAGAAAAACTGTTTAAACTATAAAAGCTGTTCTGAACCGAGAGCCAGAACAAAGGGAGGCAAATGTCAAAATCCATGTATTTACCAAATGGCTCTTTAATACTATTTTCCCCTCATTTATGCACCACTGACTCAAGAAAACAGTATTGCAAAGACAAAACAAGCCAGTTGCATTTAGAGAGTAAATATAAGAACTGAAGCTGAATGAGAAAAATGTCCATGGTAAGAATGTCACAACTGCACTACTCAGTGAGAAGGAAGCAAACAGAAGAAAAAAAAATCAAAGGTCTATAAATAAGGTTTTGCTAAGAATTTGCTCAAAGCCAGTCAGAACTTAATAGCTGAAGATTACAGTGTTATTAAGTACAGAAGATTAGTCATGTTTTACTGAGCCAAATATGTTTTAAAAAAAGGAAAAAGATTTCTTTATAAGTGGAAAGTTTTTCTTTTTTAGTTTAGAAGTGGTCAATTTGATAGTTATAATTAAGATTTGTCATTTAGGAAACTTATTTTCTTGAATGCTGTTTGTATAAATGTTTTTGCTGTTCTTGTCCTTTAGCTGGCAATTTGATTGAATACCCAAGATTGCAAAACCTTCTCAGTTGACCTGGACTTTGACTGAGTCGTTTGAATACATGAGCATGCTTTAATTTAAACCAATACTCTGTAGCTCTGGCTGTATTTTTAGGGTCCTGCTGAAAGGTGAACCTCATTCGCCAGAGCGGTGGATTTCTTGGCTGCTTCTAATTTATGGTCTTGCGATGTCTGTCAGTTTAGGTGGAGACGTCTTGGAAGGATGTTAGTTGCACGCTTTCCATTTTCAGATGACTCTGAACATTGCGAGGACCGTGGGAGCCTAACTATTTTAATTTATCTCTGTGGCAATGAACGGAGAGATATACAAAAGGGGAAAAGCTCCTCAGATGTCTCCGACCTGCTTATGCTAACTTTGATTCCTTCTTGAAATGTCTCTTGCAAGTAACCTCTTTCAGCAGGTAGTACAACATTCTCTAGACATGAAAATGAAAAAAAGCAGAATAGTAAACAAAGTAAAAGCTTTTTTAAACATTTGTTGTTTTTTAGACATTAAAACGATGACCTTGTGTCACACCCTTTGGTAGTTCAGGCAGACTTCAAAATTCTGGTCTTATACCCATAAGAAGCAGGTATCATTCTATGAGCTCCTGAAACTATCATCTTTGTGCTTCATGCACCATCTCCCACTGCACACATACACAGCAGTTTAGCTGTTTGACTTCATTCATTATTTGCCTGGAGGCACATCAGTGATGGATGAGTGCTTTCAAAAGAGCACATTCATGAGAGGCATTAATATTTTCCAAGAAATTTAAGCTTAACAATGTTTTTATTTACTCCCTAAAAAATTTGAAATGAGCGTGGTTTAATGTAGCTGCTATAAACTGAAAAACCTTATGGATTAACCTTTGTTGCTTTATGCTCAAAAGTGTCCCCCTGGGGGTAAATGATCTCAGCCACGCAGCTACCCTGTTACACGTGCATTTTATGACTGTATTACTGGCTTTTTTTTTTTACTGACAACACAGGACAGCCGTGACCGTATTGATTATCTTGCTTGCATTTCTATGGTATGTAAAAATATGCTGCTGTGAGTAAATAGCGATCCAGCATCTTCTCTCTTGCATATGCAGTTTGATCTCCTGTGAAGTCAGGCTGCCACATATTTATAAAAACTGGCTTGAACGTTAATTTAAAAAAAATGCTGATTAGTTCTAAGAGTTACTGATAAAGAAAACTTACTCTGATTAACATGTTCTAGAATCATGGTGCCTTGCTAAAGTGTTCATACGCTTTCAACTTCGGCGATGCCCGCAATTTGTCACCTAACAAAAAAACCTACTTCAGTCTAATTCAAGCGATAGACCAACACACAGAAAGTCGGTTTATTTCACTTTATTTGTGTAACGCCAACTTATAACAAATGTCATCTCAAGCCACTTTACAAAAGAAAAAGTCAACTCAATTTAATCATACAGGCAATTTTCAGGTCAATTCCATACATTTGAAATTGATGCTAGCTATCAAACAATGCAGTCCAGTTCAGTTCAAACGTTTTTCTATTGAAGGAAACCCAGCAGATTGCATTGAGTCACTGACTTGGAGCAGTCACTACTTCTGGATCAGCATGGAGTAATAGTGGACTGTTGTTTGCATAGTGTTGTTGACTTTGCAGAAATTCTTCTTACCAAGCATAGATGCAGCTACTTTGGAAAGGATAACTCCCCTTTAATGTGAAGAAACATCCAGCAGAACCTCACTCAGGTTGAGGCCATCTGTCCCAACCCACTGGGGTTAAGTGGCTCATAAATGTGAAGTGGATGGAAAATCATACACTGATATGTGTAATACTTTGTACAGCTAAGGTTTGCAACAGTTACAGCTGCAAGTTCTATGGGGTGTGTCTCCTCCAGTTTTGTATACACAGGGACTGTAAAAAGCTAAAGCTAAGTCAGACTGAATAGTGAGCAAAGATTAAAATTAATTTAAACCCTTGGCGCTGATTCTTAACCCGATTCACGTCAGGGCTTTGACTGGATTTCTTTAAAACTTAGAGTAATTATGCTTTGATCTAAAGCATTCTAATGTTGTTTTGGCTATTTATTGTCAGTGGCCTGCTGGAAAGGTTCATTTACCTTACCATCAACTCTGAGGACAAGCATCACCACAGCAGCATACAGCTGCTATTATGTTGTACAATGAGGAAAGTGGGTTTTTTAAGTGGTTTTATGACTTTTGCAGGAGACTGCTTGTAAAAGACTAAATACAGACTTTGCTGTGAGATTTTCATGACATAGTTAAGAAGTCAAAATCTTATGGGAAAAGCTGTAGAGTAATAAGTGTTCTCCCTGTTATTTACTGTTATGTATAAATTAGATTCAATACCTTTTTTTTTCATTTTTACAGACTATCTCTATCTCGCAGCAGATTGGTGAAAGTGTTACTGTTACTGAAAACACAACTAAATGAAACTATAGATTTATTTTAAGCACACAAAATTACTGCAAGGTGAGACTTGTGGGGAACTGCAGCAAGTAAGTCATATAAACCATCTCCTTTCTTGATTAATTTCACTTTCACGAAGAACTCAATGATGACATATGCGCAAAAAAACCCAGAATCTAATTTCTCCTCTATCCTTCTAAATTACAATGCCATCATTATTATTCCAATGCTGGAATTATACACTCCGTCAGCTGGAATAAGCAGTTTCTACAGATGAGCTGACTTTGTGTATGTGTACTGTATGCATATTATCCTAGCTGGAACTGTGTGGCGTGTGTGTGTGTGTGTATGTTTGCATTGTGATTGTGGAACATTTCCATCATAAAAAGCACAAACACAAGCTGTCACACTTGTAATTTTGCTTTCCCACATTAAAAGGTTAATTTTATGGCCCGGGGGAATTGCTGCGAAGTCACAGTCTGTGTCAGAATTCAACTTTTTCATGAAGGAGTTAGTGCCAAATGTGCAAGAATGTGCAATGTAACACACTGCAATGCAACACACTATTAAAATTTAAAACAGCATATGTGATTGATTCTCCTTTGGGAAATGTCAGGGCTTTTGGGTTTTGCTACATTATTTGGAAGGAAGCTATAGTTGGACAACATGCCTTTTCTCTGTCTCCATCCAGCTGTGTTCACATAAGGACAGTCCCTGCTGTTGTCAACCTGTCCTCATTTCAGATCTGCATGTATAGTCACAAATAGGCCTGTGTCATACAACTCTAAACTAATGAAACATGAGGTGAGTTGAGGATACCTATAGTATGAGCTGCTCTGCAAAAACATTCACACATCTGGCAGGGCACATATTGCTCCCTTGTCTTGCATAAGTTTGTTTTTCAAACCTTCATGTGCTTTCTTTGTTCTCTGTCAAATCATCTTTGTAGCAATACAGTAAGGAATCCCAGATCTTTCAAAGCTGGGTCTTCAAAGTGGTTTGAGCATAATTACCTCATTCAGTCAGTTGGAGCTTTAGATCTGCTACCCAAGGTGTATCTGCCTGTCTGAATCTGGACCTTAGACATCTTTCCTTTATTAAATCGGTTTGGGTTTTGTTGTGCTTACAGGAGCATTTAAACACTGTCTTTATAAAATGTATCTTTTATTTTGCATGCATTTTACATTACTACTTATCCTTTGTTGTTTTTGACTGTCTTCTGCATTGGGTTCAGGCTATAGTGTCTCTGCTAAGCTTTCATATGCTCATCATGGATATGATTGTCACATTAATTTTCGCCTTTAAAGACAAATTTTATCTATTCTATTTCCGTGATGGAATATCTATGCCAATAAACAACACAAAGTCAACATTCTACATACAGGCTGAAACTATACACACAGCTCTAATAATCTTAGAAACGTAATCTCTTAGAAAATAGAAGATACATCATATGCCTTTTTATAGCTATGGGCAAAGTCCTGCCATGATTCTGTCTGGATATTTGACCCTTCTTTTTATCAGAACTGGGAGTGTGTTTAAATTGGTTGGTTTTCTGGCACAGACCTTGCATTTAAGCATAGCCCAAAAATGTTCAATGGGGCTGAGGTTGGTGCTTTCTTCAGAAAAGTAATTTTAGCCTGTTTTATCAATTCCAAAACCAGTTCTGATGTGTGTTTGGGACTTAGTTGCATCCAGGTTTTAAACCTCGGATTAAATAAAATCTGCTCGAGTCATGGCTCTCAAATGTTGGTACTGGTGACACTTGGGCAACATTCAAAACAATGAGTTGTTCAAGCGTTCTTGCTTCATTGGAAGCCTGAGAACTTTTAGAAACTGAAGCGAACAACAGTGAACAAGGCACAGCTGCTGAGGACTACTTGTGTAGTGTTTCATCTACCCCTGAAGTAAATCTAGATCTAAAACTCAACAGTGTTCCATTTCCAATTATGAAATTTGGTGGTATCTGCTACAAGGTAAAAACAGCTACGTCTTTCTGCATTTTGTACTTCTGAACACTATAGCAAAAGTTTCAATAAATTTGCGTGAACATTTTGATTAGACAGAAATGATCAAAAGCGCTTTAAAAAATTTTTTTTACTGTGGCCATCCTAGACTTTAGATGCAAGACCAGCATATTGGATTTCGAGGTTAACATTGGTGAGAAAACCCCAACTTTCCCACTTGGATATTCAACGTCAAAGGGACCATTTTGTCCATTTTTTAACTTTTAACTTGGAAATTCCAACTTGCACTTTGACTAATAAGGGCTAATAACAATAGAACACTAAAATTACTCCTTCAACCAATTATACAGTGCCAAACAATAATATTTTTTTTCTTTTATATACAAACCACAGCAAACTGAACATGTCCAAATTGTGTTATTTGTTATTGTGTTATTGTTAGTTTAAAATCTCTGTCAATATGGCAGTAGTTTGGGATTTACTGAGTTGCTACTCATTGTAAAAAGAAGTCAAAAGCTTTTAAACTTAAAGCATTTTATGCTGTGAGAGACTATGGAGAACCACAGTTTGTGGTTTTCTGGTGATCATCCTTGTTATATTACAATTTAGAAGCACTGTGCAAAAGAAATATTTTAGTGGCTCTTCAAAGACCTGTAAAAGCATCATAGTGGGAAGGTTTTAACCTTTTAACAGAAACAGCGAATGCTCCTTTGAGAGTGGCTCAAAACTAAACAAAACACAAAGATGAGAGAGAATAACCTCAGTGGACAGCCTGCATTACTTCAAACAGCTTTATGCCATGGTTGCCATTTATTTTTTGTGCTTTTATTCAGAGCAAGAGCTTCAATTTAGACATTCTTGGAGGGTAAGCTGGGTCGAACCCAATAGTTTTTCTATGATAACCACACTTTCCATTGAATTAAAGAATGTAGCAGCTTGACTGGAACACAAATATCCTGATCGTTAAAGTGAAATTAGATGGGTGAGAATCAATCTGTAATTTTAATTGTGAGCCCATTTATTCTGACACTGTTTCTAGAAGTTAAAACAGAGCATTGTTTCCACCCTGTAATCAACATATTATGTTTATGTCATAAGTATATGTGATGGGAGAATTAGACCATCACTTCTTGTTAAGTGCCTTGAGATGACATCTGTTGTGAATTGGCGCTATATAAATAAACTGAATTGAATTGAATTGACATGTACAGTGGCTTGCAAAAGTATTCGGCCCCCTTGAACTTTTCCACATTTTGTCACATTACAGCCACAAACATGAATCAATTTTATTGGAATTCCACGTGAAAGACCAATACAAAGTGGTGTACACGTGAGAAGTGGAACGAAAATCATACATGATTCCAAACATTTTTTACAAATAAATAACTGAAAAGTGGGGTGTGCGTAATTATTCAGCCTACTGAGTCAATACTTTGCAGAACCACCTTTTGCTGCACTTACAGCTTCCAGTCTTTTAGGGTAAGTCCATTCCATTGTTGCCCTGGCTTTGTGTTTAGGGTCATTGTCCTGCTGGAAGGTGAACCTCCGCCCCAGTCTCAAGTCTTTTGTAGACTCCAAGAGGTTTTCTTCCAAGATTGCCCTGTATTTGGCTCCATCCATCTTCTCATCAACTCTGACCAGCTTCCCTGTCCCTGCTGAAGAGAAGCACCCCCAGAGCATGATGCTGCCACCACCATATTTGACAGTGGGGATGGTGTGTTCAGAGTGATGTGCAGTGTTAGTTTTCCGCCACACATAGCGTTTTGCATTTTGGCCAAAAAGTTCCATTTTGGTCTCATCTGACCAGAGCACCTTCTTCCACATGTTTGCTGTGTCCCCCACATGGCTTGTGGCAAACTGCAAACGGGACTTCTTTTGGTTTTCCTTTAACAATGGCTTTCTTCTTGCCACTCTTCCATAAAGGCCAACTTTGTGCAGTGCACGACTAATAGTTGTCCTATGGACAGATTCCCCCACCTGAGCTGTAGATCTCTGCAGCTCGTCCAGAGTCACCATGGGCCTCTTGGCTGCATTTCTAATCAGCGCTCTCCTTGTTCGGCCTGTGAGTTTAGGTGGACGGCCTTGTCTTGGTAGGTTTACAGTTGTGTCATACTACTTCCATTTCTGAATGATGGCTTTAACAGCGCTCCGTGGGATGTTCAAGGCTTGGGAAATCTTTTTGTAGCCTAAGCCTGCTTTAAATTTCTCAATAACTTTATCCCTGACCTGTCTGGTGTGTTCTTTGGACTTCATTGTGTTGTTGCTCCCAACATTCTCTTAGACAACCTCTGAGGCCGTCACAGTACAGCTGTATTTGTACTGACGTTAGATTACACACAGGTGCACTCTATTTAGTCATTAGCACTCATCAGGCAATGTCTATGGGCAACTGACTGCACTCAGACCAAAGGGGGCTGAATAATTACGCACACCCCATTTTTCAGTTATTTATTTGTAAAAAATGTTTGGGATCATGTATGATTTTCGTTCCACTTCTCACGTGTACACCACTTTGTATTGGTCTTTCACGTGGAATTCCAATCAAATTGATTCATGTTTGTGGCTGTAATGTGACAAAATGTGGAAAAGTTCAAGGGGGCCGAATACTTTTCCAAGCCACTGCACTCTCCTCTAAATCAAAAAAGGATCTCTCGTGTTCTTACTGTCCTCAGCAAGAAGCTATGTACATTTTAGAAGTGGCATATTGAGAATACAAAGTTACTAGATGTGAAAACAAGCTTGTTCAGAATGCAGAGAAACCATGTGAGAATGTCTACATGCCATACATATATGCAGAAAGGGAATGTAGTGACTCCTGAGTTCTCTCAGATTTCCAACTGCAAGACAAACTCACAGAAGGGCTCCCACCCACAGTCAGTGCTAGGTTTATCACTAATGTCAAAAGAGTTGGTACTGTACAATGGTAGCTAAATCCTGATGAACCCAGTCAGTTAGGTAGATTACAGGCATGTCTGGAAGACATAAAAACATGGATGACTCTAAACTTTTTGCTCTTAAATTCTGACAAAACAGAAGTTGCTGTCTTTGGACCAGAAGTTCTTAAACAGAAACTGATTAGTCAATCACTTCATCTGGATGGCATTAAATTGGCCTCCAGTTATAACGTAAAGAACCTCGGGATTATTTTTCATGAAGACTTCACATTTAAATCCCATATTAAACAGGTTTCTAGGATTTCTTTCTTTCACCTTAGGAATATTGCTAAAATTAGAAACATCCTGTCCAGGAGTGATGCCATGCATTTGTTACCTCAAGGCTGGACTACTGTAATGCTTTACTATCAGGTAGTCAACAAAATGCCATTAAAAGCCTTCAGTTGATCCAAAATGCGGCAGCAAGAGTTCTGATGAATATTAAAAAGAGAGATCACATTTCTCCTGTTTTAGCTTCCCTTCATTGGGTCCCTGTTAAATCCAGAATATAATTTAAAATCTTCCTTCTTACATACAAAGCCCTTAATAATCAAGCTCAATCATACATCAGAGATCTGATTGTTTCATATGTTCCCAACAGAGCACTTTGCTCTCAGACTGCAGGTTTACTGGTGGTTCCTAAGATTTCGAAGTTCCTGTGGAACCAGCTCCCAGCTTTAGTCCGTGAGGCAGACACTCTGTTTACTTTTAAGGCCAGGCTTAAAACTTTCCTTTTTGATAAAGCTTATAGTTAGAGTGGCTAAGGTCATCCTGAGCTATCTCTGTGGTTATGCTGCTATAGGCTTAGACTGCTGGAGGACAGACGTACCAATTTTCTTCACTCTGCTACTTCCTTTTCTCCTACGACTCTCCAGTTGTATTACAGTACATTCTGTTATTTCGACTGTTAACTTTGTTTTCTCTCAGTGTTTTTCTCTCCATAGAAGATATACCTGGTCTGGTATCCTGCTTGGCTGCAATGCCCTGTTGGACGGGGGGCATCGACTGGGATGGTGCTCCCAGTAACTGAACATCCACCGTGTCCTGTTTTCAACTTTTTACTTTCTGTACCCCAGAAAGTTCTCTTATATCAGATCTTCTGTTCCTTCTGTGTCTCTGCTCTGTCTTCTCAAATCCCCAGACGGTCGTGGCAGATGGCCGCTCCTACTGAGCCTGGTTCTGTTGGAGGTTTCTTCCTGTTAAAGGGGAGTTTTTCCTCTCCACCGTCGCTACATGCTTGCTCAGTATGAAGGATTGCTGAAGGATTGCTGTGGTTGGAAAGTCTGCATCAACGGGGCCCAACCTCACGCCAATGACTGACGCAATCTGCTGGGATTCCTTGAATAGGAAACTTTTTAACTGATTGATATGTTTGTATGAATGTATTGAAATGACTTCTTGTTAAGTGCCTTGAGATGACATCTGTTGTGAATTGACGGTATATAAATAAAGTGAATTGAATTGAATAGCTAATGGCAGCCACACTGAAGGTCCAGCAGTCAAAGCAGTTGAGTGTTATTATAAGAACTGCCATTTCTTTACAAACTTCTATGGGGGAATTTGCCAATGGGATCAGGGTCTTTACCCATCTTGAAGATCAATTTGTATCGGTACCAGAGGGTGTTACAAATATTTGATATTTGTTTGGTTTTTGGACTTCATAGATAAGTAATATCGATTTTAGGAACATGTGTTGTGTTGCCAGGTGGGTTAATAAAACAAAAGAATGAGGGCAGGTACCAAAAAGACACCATTTATTAGTGATCACTGTAATATTGGGAGTCATGGTCTAAAATAAGTATTTGTAAGACAATTGTGTGTTGTTACCAAAATATCCCAACAAACTCAGCCATTTCTCAGTTGTCATACAGGACAAAAGAGCTGTGACTTTGTGTTTACATAAAAACTTTGTGGAAAGGATCCCTCCAAATAAGCCTAGAGCAAATAAAGCAAGACAAAAATCACATCACAATTCAAATGTATATCTCTGCAGCATATTACAATATATGATTTATGTATTTATATCTGAGACATACCCTATAGACATATGAAATTTGAAAACACCAGCAAGGGGGATTTGTCCGTGTGTGTGCTCTTATTTGAAATTTACAGTTGAAACCTTTTTTTTCTACACAGTCTAACATTAAATAAGACAAAACTATTCCTGTTAAGATCAGATAAACTTACCAAGATTATTTCTATTTGTTTAGGATCAGGTTAATGAGAGAAAACCATTTTAACCTTCTTCATAGCAGGAAGTTTACATACATATCATTAATATTTGACAGAATTGCCTTTACATTATTTAAAGGGATAGCATTCTGGATATCCTTCTATAAGCTTCTCACAATAGTTTTCTGTAATGTTTGGCCCATTCATCCTGACAGAACTGATGTAACTGAGTCAGGTTTGTAGGCCACCTTGCTCTCACACATTTTTATCAGCCCCTACCACTAATTTTGTATGAGGTTAATTTGCCGGTATGATTCTGCTCTTTACCCATTTGGAAGACCGATTTGTGCACAACCTCCTAGCAGATGTCTTGAGAAGTTGCTGCCATATTTCCATATAATGTTCTTTCCTCATGATGCCATCTATTTTCGTGAAGTGTGCCAGTGCCTTCTGCAGCAGCGCATGCTTACAAGATGCTGGTAAACACATACTTCATGGTTTGGATGGTGTTTTCTCCAAAAAGGAGTGAAAAACATGTGTTTAATATGGAGATATTTTCTACCTGTGTGCATTTACAAACTACAATCTGACTTTTCATGTTTCTTATAGAGCAATAGTTTCTTTATCACTGAGGGCTCTTTCAGCCAATGTCTATACAGGACTCGTTTCACTGTGGATAATGTCTTGTGCTTTTGTTCTGAGGTTGATACCCACGAGTCACAATGAAACACATTTATCTCTGGGACACAGAGACTCATCCAAATTGTTTAAAGGTTTATGTGTGCGTGCATGCGTGTCTGTGTGTTAATTTCTTAAAAAATCTTCACTGTTGAAGCAGCTGCATATAGGGAGTGGTAGATGCCATCACATTACAGTCTTTCTCTCCCCTTCCTTCCATCTCATTTACACCTATTTATTTCTACCACAACAGAAGCATTTTATCATTTATCTGCTTCCTCTGACATTTTGATTGTAAAAATGTCCTTTTCTCCTCTCTTGCCCCCTCTGCTCTGCTCTCCTATGCTCCCTTCCACTCCCCCGATGGCCAGAGGGCACAATCACACAACCAGAAAGCCAATCAAGGAGCTTATTAAACATGACACTCCCTGAGCACACTCAATATAGACGAAGGACACACGCTCTAAGGTCTTTGTGCCAATTAGGAAAATCAGATCAATCACAGCAGTCGATGTGGACCCTTTCTGCCGCACATTATCTCCTCGAGTCACTAAGCCGCCTCGCCTCGCTTTGAAAATGCATCACAGCCCCATGCACCAGTACCGCCTGTTGCACACAATAATACACAGCTTGTCTCAAAATAAACAGGGAAGAGACAGTTGGCATCGACACACATGCATGCGCTCGCACTGCACTCCAGAAAGCTATTCATCACAATTTAGTGGCAGCATTAGAAACTGAAGGACAAGAACACCCTGTCTAAAATCCAAGACAAACAAAGTTTCACATTTCTCCACTCATGGCACACACAGTCACACTTCTTCAGTCCTGCTGAGCTGCTGTCCATCCTTTTAATTTTCCATTTCAAAACTCCAGCAATTCATTTAAAGGCAATGCTTGAAACTTTTTAAAATTGTATACATCCATACCAGTATGTTAATTTTATGTTATCTGATTTTTTTTGTACATGTTTGGCATAAATTTTAAATAGTTGAAAGTATTTTGGGGTATTTAGGGCTCTGCCAGCTTGACACATCTTGAAATTAAACCTTTTGTCCATTATTCTCTCAAAAACCGCTCAAGCTCAGTCAGACTGAATGGAGAGCATCTGTGAACATCCATCCATTCATCTGGAGAGAACCGACACATGCACAGGGAGAACATGCAAACTCCATGCAGAAAGACCCCAGGCTGGGATTTGAACCCAGGACCTTCTTGCTGCAAGGCAACAGTGCTACCAGCTGCTCCACTGTGCAGCCACATCTGTGAACATCCATTTTTAATTCTTGCTACATATTAGATTTACATCTGGACTTTGTTTGGGTCCTTCAACACATGAAAATGCTTGATCTAAACAATACTATGTACTGTAGGTTCGGGGTCGTTGTTCTGTTAAAAGGTGAACCTTCTCCCCAGTTTCAAGGCTATGGCTCCTGCTGACAGGTTTTTCTCGAGGATTGCTTTGTTTTTAGCTCCATGCATTTTTGAATCAGTTCTGACTAGCTATGAGGTTAGCTAAATAAATAAAAACATCCTCATGCTGCCACCACCATCCTTCACTATGTGTAGATTTGAGGAAGTGTTTGTTTTCCTCCACATATAGTTTTGCCTGCCAACAAAATTTTTCACTCTTGTAACCAGAGAGCCATCTTCTACATGTTTGCTATGTTCCCTACCTCACTCAAGGCAACTTGCAAACATGGCTTGTCATAGTTTTCTTTTTGCAATAGCCCTTCTACCACATGCTGGTATTGTTTGCAGCAGGCAACTCTTGGGATAATGCAAGTTTTCTATACTTGGGCCAAATGAAAATGACAAAAAAAGAGTTTACAGGGGAACTGTCCTACTATCTAAACATATGTTTTCACACAACTCAATGTGCTATATTCAAATTACCTTAGCAGGATATGAACCATACTGCATCTAAGTGAGAAGCTTTAATTAAAGCAATTAAGTAAATTAAAAGTCACCCCTGGAAATTAGCACATTTTTTTCTCACCGTAATAGAAAGCGCTGGATCAGCTCTTAAAATCTCCTCCAAAATCCTGTTTATGCTTTTTGAGTTCCTGCAAATGTGAAGCATCATGGTATAAATATTTATATAAATCAAAATAAATATATATATATATATATATATATATATATATATATATATATATATATATATATATATATATATATATATATATATATATATATATACATATTCTCGGATGAGTTCAGCTCCTTCGCCTCCGCTGATAACCTCTCTTCACTTGCCTCTCAAGTCGCTGATGCAGTGCTACAGGAAAAAAGGACGTTTTAAGGTTGTGTCAAAAGCTTGTTGAGACATAGTAATAGGGCTGCTCATCTGGTGATGATGAAAAAGAGAGATCTACTCAAAAGATCTAATTTCAGAGTCAGAGCTTGGATTGCTGCAGGCAAAAAAGGTGTTTATTCTGCAGTGCAGACTGCTAAAGAGCATGAGCTCCCCCTACAGCCAAGCTCAGACTGATCAACATTTACAGGAGAGAATATAAATCAGGCCCACATGTTCATCACCCTGCCCTAATGTTGTTCATTTTAAAAAATCCTAAATTAACACTATTTTATTCTTCTATTTTCTTAAAAGCAGATATAATTTCTTGTATGCTTTAAAGGGAGAGAAGATCAGTAATTCCCCAAGCGTTTTAAATGTTTATCCAATGATAATTTGTAAGGGCATAAGGGTAAATGTAATATTTTACAGTACTATGAAGATTTTGTCAAACTGAGTGGATTGCTGCCACTCCTTCCCCTAAGTCTGTACATTGACATCTGAATTAATTTAGCGTACTTTAGATGTAGGCCTATACACCCTGTTGGGAAGGTGACTTTTAAAATGTATTCCACTTCAGATTACAGAATACATGCCCCAAAATGTAGTTTGTAATGTATTCCATTAAGTTACTCAATGTGAGTAGCATATTCTAAATACTTTGGAATACTTAATACATTGTCATACTTTTTACAACTTCATGAATCATATCCTGTAAATTCTTGTTTTGTTTTTCTCTACCCATTGGCTGCTCAGCCCAAATCTCTCTGAATAGACATTATGTTAACATAAGATGTGTTGTGTGCTTAAAGATGATAAAAAGCCCCATCTTTCCTTAATCCTTTCTTTATTTAAAAAGCTGAAAACTGGGCGAACATTGGGCACATCATTGTGTGTTTTGCATACATTTTAAGAGTAAATCAGAATATTCTATTACTGTTAAGCCAACTATAAATATAGAAATAGGCCGAACCATCCGTCCTGAATCATAGCTAAATTGAAGACAAAATAAACGCGTGAAAATCTGTTTAGTATTTAGCGAGTTATGATTTAATAAATGCGCTGATGCTTAATTGCATCTGCCAAACAGATTACAAAGTGCAGCGGGGGATACTGGTCCAAGATGGCGGCCCCACAGCTCATCAGCACCAATAGGCAACAGGGGTCGATGCAGCGTCTTCTCTTTATATACGTCTATGGCTGCCACACCGAAAAAAAAGTAAGATTCAGTAGGCTAACAATGCTGTTTTTGTTGGGTTTTCTTTTACAAACTTATTTCTATATGCCTCTTCAGGTTGGAGACAGAGTCTTTCGACACGGAGAGCAGCTTGGTTGCTAGCAAACATAGTTTGCATTGCACGGACACATTTCACCCATCCCTTTCTTCTTTAAATATGAAATGGTGTCTAAATCTCCAGGAAATGAATGCGTTCCTGCCTGGGCACTGCTGGCTCCGGGTCCACTGTGGGACACAACGCCACCAACATTAACGGACTTCTTCTACTTCTATACCCATGTTGACATGTCACATCTCGCGCCCAAACTCCCAGCTTCTGACTGGAGGGCAAAAATACTGCACATCCACGCTATCTACAGTTATTAGCTGTTATTAGCCTCCCTTATTATCTCAAGAAAATAACGCCATGTAATCCATTTATTTAAACAAAATAACTGTATTCAAATTACCACCTATTTAAACTAACAGAATACATTTACTCATACTTTGTATTCTAAATACGTAACGGCGGTACATGTATTCCGTTACTCCCCAACACTGTGTATACATCTGCACTTTAATTTTAACTGTGTTCAATCGAAGCTGTAGGTAGGCACTAACCAAGTTGGGTTTTGAGAAGTTGACAGCAGCAAAGCAGTTGCAGAGAACAGCTCTCTCTCCTGAGCTGAGATCTGGATTGTTTAGATTTTAGAGGACTAACACACTACTCTGTTTCCTACCTCTAAGAGCTGACCCACCCAAACAGGGATACATGCCATCTCTACAAATCAGACCTGATGAAAGAGTAACAACTATTAAGAAATTGCAGAGTTGATATTTTGACAAGTAAATCAGTCATGAATATGCTGTTTTTAATGTTTTAAAGTGGCTTTACTTAAAATATGGCAGAATAGTGAGTGCATCATAAATCCAAAATCTTGTTTTAATGTTTTATTTTCATAAATAATGCAGAAAGAGGAGCAGGACCTCACTGCAAAGCTGATAAAATGCATTTTTCACGAAAATATCAGGTAGTCTCTCTCCGTAGATTTTTTTCTTCGTAAGTTTTTGTGCGCTTTCCATGATACTCCGGTTAATTTTCCCTACAGCTCACCAACAATGGGTTAATTGGTAAACTTAACTGCCCCCAAATAGTCAGTCAGAACTGATCACCCAAATCAAGGTGCTTTAGGGTTAGATTTTATTTAAAATTACATTAAATCAGTAAAGTCTATCAAAATGTCTATAACTATGTATGCCTAAAAAAACCTAGGTATTGATTCAGCAAAAAGTGGCCTACTACGGATTGCAGCATCTGCTGACCCTGATCTCTGATTTTACTGCTCGATGGCCGAGTTGCTGTCGTTCTCAATCTTTTCCACTTTGTTATAACAATAACAGTTAACTGTGGAAGATTTAGTGCGAGAAAAATTCATGACCGGACTTGGTGCACATGTAAAATCTAGTCATGGTACCACATTGGAATTCACTGAACTCCTGAGGGCGACCCATCCTTTCACAAAGGTTTTGTAGAAACACTAAACAAGTGCTTTTAACAACTGTGGCCTTGGAAGTCACAACAGGCAAATTAAATGATTTTGAAAATGTGACCATGTACTTCTAACATCATTGTGTATGTGAGGATTCATTCAAGTTGCATTTCACCCTGAAATTAACAAGGATACCATGGATACGGGCCAATAACAACGACTCAGATCCAGAACTTTGGAACATTTTGATGAGTGCAACTTATGTTTTCTTTAACAATGATTACTTAATCTGGGCTCAGAACTTTTTCTGTATTTAATTTATAAAATGTACTTTAACCCATTTTTAACAATCCTGTCCAGTACATTTGCTTTCAACTCATGGTTATGAAAACATTTTTTTTTTTTTTTTCAAATTAAAGCTGTCATTGCCACCAACATGCTGGTAATCTGGTTTTTATATAGATTTGGATAAAAATGAATTAATGTCCACGCACGGCAGTCTTGGTTGTAACATCCGATTTTAACCAATAGATGGCGCAATCACGCCAGAAACGTGTAGCATTCGGTGTGGCTTATTTACCATAATAATGGAAAAACGACCTTCAAAAAAAAAGAAAACGAAGATGGAAGAAAAATACAATAATTTATTTGCTCATATATGAAAAAGTCCCACTGCTACAAAGAGAAATGACCAACTTCTTCTAAATTGTAAATGTCCACAAAATATGTTTCTTCCTTTGTAATACAGGTTTCTTCTAGACCAGAGATCTTGGCATCTATCAGGATCAAACTTGTTTTGCAAGGTGTGTAAGGGTAAGACCAACACTGAAGAACAACAACCAGGATGGAGCAGCTTTCACATAGAAAACAGCCAACCTGCCAAATAAGATAGAAACAGGGAATTACATGGGTAAAACAAAAACAAAAAAAGCTCTACTAATTTTTGCTTGTAGATGGTCATTTCTACAGATCACAGACATAGCTGAACTCTGACGTCATGTTACCATTTAAGCCAGGTCCAGCTTCTTCTGCGTCTCCGACAGTTTGTCCTGCAGCCGCTTCTTCCTCCAGTCCAAGAACTTCCTCCTCATTCTGTTGGCCTGCCAGCCCGTCAGGAAGCCCACGGCAAAAGAAACCACTACGGCCACTTGCAAGGTTCTCTCCGAGACGTCTCCCATGTTAACCTCTGGCAGCAAAGTGTGCGTGTTTGCGTACGTCCCAGGATCCCGGAAGTAAGAGGCTCCTACGCCATGCAACGTAAGTTTCTTTCCAAAATAAAAGTTTTGGCAGCTATTATATTTGACTTTACCCAAGACTTTGCCAAGCCTTTGACTTCAAATATCATTTTTTATAAGAAACATAATTATAGGAATGGTGTGTTAGTTAAGCTGCTAGCTTATAAAACCCAAATTAAATCCAAACATTGAACACAAATATTAACAACGTATTAAACTTTGCCTATTACTGAACTAAATCACATTTTGTCACATTGCCACCACAAATTCCAATGCATTTTTACAGTCAAAAATATAAAAAAAGTATGGCATGTACTTTCTATTCAGCCTTGAATACAATCTATTCTCTTCAGATCTCACCTAATTAGTGAATAAAGTCCACATGTGTGTAGTTATTTCTCGTACAAATACAGATGTTCCTTGAAGGCTTTCAGAGGTTTGTTGGAGAACAATAGGGAACAAGCAGCATCATGGATATAGGCAACCCACCATACAGGCTAGAGATAAAGTTGTAGAGAAGTTTTAAGCAGGGGGTTATAAAACAACATTATAAGAATTGGATACCTCAAAAACCACTCTTCAGTTTACAATAGAACAAGTATGACACCACTGCAAACCTAGATATAGACTTAAACTGAGATGTTGGGTTTGGAGAAGATTAATCAGAGAAGCGCCCAAGAAGAACATAATAACTCTTGAAGGACCTGCAGACATTCACAGCTCAGGTGGGAGAATATGTAGGATAACTATCTGGCATGCACTCATCAAATCAGACCTGGAAAGTTGAAAGTCTTTGTTGAAAGAAAAAACATAGAACATCCCATTTTTAAACTTTGCATTTTAGAGAGACAGTAAACAAGTGAAAGAAGGTGCTCTGTTCAGATTAGACATTTTTGGTCTACATGTAAAGCCCTATATGGAGCAGAACACTAAAAGTACATATTACACCGAACACACCATCCCCAGTGTGTAACATGGTGGTAGCAGCATCATGCTGTGCTGTTTTCTCAGCTGAACTAACAAGAGAAATAAACTAATTCACAGTTGTGAAGGACATTGGAACAAAAATGTTTGATCACAGGAATGGATAAAATGGCAGTATGAGGGTATGAAATGGGGCACAATTTGGTAAAATGACAGACTGACCCAATTCCAAATTTGGGATATCAATCAAAAAAAGATGAAACAAAAAATAAACAGAAGTGCAAAAGAAATCCAAACCCAGAAACGGGACAATCCATAAACTTCGGTTCCCCAATAGTAGCAAGCTCAATTGAGTTTATTGGCAAAGTGGGCAATAAAAATGTTGAAAAGTCATAATTACAAATCCTGTACCTCATATAAATACAAATAACCAGTACCATATAACAACAAAAAAACTAAAAAAACATGTTTAATCAAAACTTTGCCGTAAGTTTAACACACATCACAAGTTTGTCTTGCACAGCATAAGATTACTCTTTAAGGTTAACCAGGAGTTTGTTGTACAGCATCACATGAGAAAACACTTAATGCTACACAGCCGCTTATTAACAATTTTACTATCAATTACTCCTTCAGCTGAGACATTAATGCTCAGAATGGCATGAAATGAGGTAACAAGAATGGCAACCTGTTAAGTCAGAATTAGACAGTAATACAAGACATGGTTTAGCTCTGTCAAGTGTAGATGTAGTGGCAGCACCGAGTTGCATGAGTTTGATATGTTTTTAAATGTAACATTTTAAAGGGAGTTCTTATTAGAGAAATACAGTACCACTGATCCAGTATGCTAACAGCAGCAATAAAATGTTCAGATTATTTTTTGTCTTTCATCACTTGTTAGTAAAAATCCAGATAACACGCCAGCAGCTGTTCAGTTTCAGACAATCCTAAAATCAAAAATTTTAAAATGTTTTTTACAGTTCCAACCTGTATAAAAAAACATTTGTTTGAAAGAAAATAATGTATTAAAACAAGCAGCAAAAGAACTGAGCAGTATTACTGAGTTTAAATATGATAATGAGGTAAAACACCATGATAATTTCTTTCTTTGTAGACCTTTAGCTGAGCACTCTGTGGTCATGAATATGGTCTGCTTAAATTAATGCTGCTGATAGTTCATGCTAGCTGACGTCTGTATGCAGCAAAACTATTTACAATTTAAAGCCACTCAAGTATTAAGTAAACGAAGCTGCAAATAGTCCCCGTATGTAAATATAAAATATCCAGTCTGTCAACAAAAAGTGGTTCAGATGCAGTGATAGCACCAAGATCTCGACTCCACCTCATATTCAGGAACACTGAGGTGACGTTTTTTTCAGCGCGAGCCTTCAGTTCTCATACAGGAAATTACAAGCGATTCTGTCTGAGCCTGTCGATGTGGTAACAGAGTTTGAGCGCAGGTCCCAGCTTCAGTCCCAGGTACTTCATCATCATCTCACTTTTCAGCAGTAAGAGTGCGTCTCCGTCTATTTCCTGAAATACAATACATAACAGACACATTGAAATCAATACTCCCTCAACACATTAAAAGGGATGGTTCATAATTTCTGAAGTGAGGTTTTGTGGAAAGGTTCAACAGCTCACCTGGAAAAGATAATTATGTTCCAGATTTATTGGTCCCACAGGCTGAACAGCTAACAGCTAGGCTGGAATGGAACAAAACCAAAGCAGATTTCTACCATCTCAAAACCCTCTGATCTCTAAATTGTTACTGTGGTTTATAATAAAGCTATTTGATGAACTTTTAAACAGTTGTTATGTTTGCGATGGCCTTTTTTTTCTTCTTTTTTTAACACAGAAGTTGTTAATCATTTACACAGGAAATGGATGTAGGACACAGTTTGCCACCAATGGCCTTCCTGTGTGAAGCACCTGCTGAGAACAGAACTTGTAAAGAGGTTCCAGGCTAATCTGCACTGTTAAAATCAATGAACAAATGTTCATGGAAAATGCTATGATACTTTTGCTTTTAATGCCGCTTGAGTTTTTGTCAGATCAGAAACACTTTACATGTTCCGTTCTCAGAACATTTCACACAGGAAGATTATTAGTGACACACTACCTCCCACCACAATTTCCTGTGTATATAATTTCTGAGTCCTGTGTAAAAAAAAAAAACTGTAAATTAAAAAATAGCTTAAAGGTTCATAACGTAGTATCTTCAAACACAACACAATTGTGATGTTTTGTTTTTTTTGTCATTTTGAGAGAGTTTCTCTCTTTTGGTCATTTCCACTCTCAGACTGGCTGTTAGCTTCTGCATTGGAACCAGTAAAACTAAACTGTCATGATTATAAGTGTTCCCCCACCCTACAGTGAATGACCATATAAGAAGTTTTTTTTTTGTTAAAAAGAATTAGTATTATTACACCAGAAAACGTAACACTAAAAGTCTGAACTCACATGTTTCCTGAAGGCCTCAGCATGGGGTGCCAGGGCTTGAGGGTCAGCTTCTTTGATGAACCACACAACGTCTTCTACACCCCAGTTGGACGGGTCCTTCCCAGCAAGACGTTTGCCCTGTCCTGTGTCTGGCAAAGAGCTGAGGGCTATGTAACACAGGGGACACAAAAAAAGTGAAAACGATGGAATTAACTGTCATATGAACCTTTGTAGTACTTTGAGATTTGATTTTAAATGTACAGTGCGTTATAAATAAAAATCAATATTATTATTATTATATGAACAATAACAAGACCTACAAATTTTCACAGAAACTAGTGCAACAACTTTAAAACAAAAGGCTATCCTGGTATCCTGGGTTGGGTAAGTATTGGGATACAAGCTAATATAATGTTTTGGGGTTTTTTTTATTCTACAGTCTTATATATCAGGTCAAAGTTACAATAGTTTTATTTCTACAAAGTTTTAAAAAAATAACTGGAAAGGTTCAGATGAACAACACCTTACATCATACTGTGACATAATTTATTTTTAAAATATCTTTTTTTTTTTTTTTTTTTTTAAGCTGGAATTAGATGCCTTGTTCAAAAACCTACAAAAACGAGAGTTTTGGTAACTTCCTGAAGTGAAAACAGCTGTGCTTAGCAAAAGAAAGTATCTTCCCTCAGAAACCTGGGAACTCTGCATCAAAAAAGCCCACAAGAAAATTTGGAACAAAATCCTTTTTGAGACTACATGGCTACAGAAGATGTACAAAGATGTACAAAAGAATTCTTGATTACTACTTTTTTGTTAAATCCAGAATGAAGCCTTGTAATGTTCAATATATGGTTCACTTGAGCTTGTCTTTGCCTCATTTTATAATCTGATAGGGATCTTGTGTCTTTTATCCTGCCACTCAACACCTCAGAATAAAAATACAGTGCATTTACATTTTACCATGACTGTATAAAATTGTTTTAACAATGTATTCCAAATGTGGGTTTAAAAATGAGTTGAATTTTCATTTAAATAAATATGGACATCTAAAATGAAAATTTTTTGAATGAAGGAAACGACTCTCAGTGCAAGTGACAGACAGGGGAGGAGTCAGAAAGGAAGTTAAACAGTGATTTGGTAGACTTCAAGAGCTAGACAGAAGTGAAAGATACATGCAATAAATAGTGTATTACAAGTTTAAATAGAGGAACAAAGAAAAGCAAAAGCTGTTTCCCATGTGCCAACGAGAGTTGGTCCTGAAATGCATTTAACATTTTGGAATAAACAAATTATATTTCAAGGCATGGAGAAATGCTGCCGTAGAAGTTGAAAAATAGAAATACAGGTACACGTTTAACAATAAGACTATATTTATAAATAATTCACAAATGCTTAACAATTGTAGTAATTAGGTTGGAAAATCTTTATAAACAATTAATAAAACACGTTGTAAAGAAGTAATTAAGAGAAATTGCGAAACCGAGTGTGTAAAGGGAAAAAAGTCACTATTCTCTCCCTTTAACAAATGCTTGGTTACCGCTTACTATCGTTTATAACAGGTTTACAGCTGAAAGAATAAGTGAAGCAATAACTATAACAGTACTCTAAAAACGTCAGTGAAACTCCAAATTAGTTTTTTGTTTCTAAAATCCCATTAACAGCCTAAGCTGTCTCACCGTTTTTATTTCCGTCCTGAAAGATCGCCGGGCTGGAAATTTGTCTGGATAAACCTATTGGAGTGGAGCAGCTGTTGCTACGGTAGATATAAGAAGGCTTGGTTTGGTACTGCGATGCCGTTATGTTGAACACAGAGTCACTGGGATCTATAGTGTAGCGCTTGTTGTCTGCAGGCGGCTCACAAATGAAATCATCAGGCAGGGGTGTGTCTGCTGAGAAAGGTAAAAGAGGAAGTAGAATAATTATTTAGAATCCCTATTTCATTTCTTTGGTAATGTTGTCTTTTAATACACTCAACAAAAATATAAACGCAACACCTTTGTTTCTGCTCCCATTTTTCATGAGATGGACTTAAAGATCTAAAATTCAGTCCAGATACACAATATTACCATTTATCTCAAACATTGTTCACAAATCAGTCTAAATGTGTGATAGTGAGCACTTCTGCTTTGCTGAGATAATCCATCCCACCTCACAGGTGTGCCACATCAAGATGCTGATCTGACATCATGATTAGTGCACAGGTGTACCTTATACTGCCCACAATAAAAGGCCACCCTGGAATGTGCAGTTTTTTGCTTTATTGGGGGTCTGGGGACTCAGAACCGGTCAGTATCTGGTGTGACCACCATTTGCCTCATGCAGTGCAACACATCTTCTTCGCATAGAGTTCGCATAGAGTTCCTCTTCAATGGCTGTGCGAAGTTGTTGGATATTAGTGAGAACTGGTACACGCTGTCGTATACGCCGGTCAAGCACATCCCCAACATGCTCAATGGGTGACATGTCCGGTGAGTATGCTGGCCATGCAAGAACTGGGACATTTTCAGCTTCCAAGAATTGTGTACAGATCCTTGCAACATGGGGCCGTGTATTATCTTGCTGAAACATGAGGTGATGTTCATGGATGTATGGCACAACAATGGGCCTCAGGATCTCATCACGGTATCTCTGTGCATTCAAAATGCCATCAATAAAATGCACCTGTGTTCTTCGTCCATAACAGATGCCTGCCCATACCATAACCCCACCACCACCATGGGCCACTCGATCCACAACATTGACATCAGCAAAGCGCTCCCCCACACGACGCCACACACAAGGTAACAAGGTAAACCGAGATTCATCCGTGAAGAGAACACCTCTCCAACGTGCCAGACGCCATCGAATGTGAGCATTTGCCCACTCAAGTCTGTTACGGCGACGAGCTGGATTCAGGTCAAGACCCCGATGAGGACGACGAGCATGCAGTTGAGCTTCCCTGAGACGGTTTCTGACAGTTTGTGCAGAAATTGTTTGGTTATGCAAACCAATTGTTTCAGCAGCTGTCTGAGTGGCTGGTCTCAGACGATCTTGGAGGTGAACCTGCTGGATGTGGAGGTCCTGGGCTGGTGTGGTTACACGTGGTCTGCGGTTGTGAGGCCGGTTGGATGTACTGCCATATTCTCTGAAACGCCTTTGGAGACGGCTTATGGTGGAGAAATGAACATTCAATGCACGAGCAACAAATCTGGTTGACATTCCTGCTGACATTAAAAAAAGGTTTGTATTTCTTGGAGTAGGCTGATATGCTTTACACATGCTCATGCTTGGTTTGTATGCAGAGTTCCAGAATAAACAGGCCATTAACAGACAGATAAGGAGCTAGACTGTTATTCTGTCTGAGATATAGACAGCAACTGACTGATGTTCCCAACCACACACAAAGAGGGAAAATCCTGTGGTACTCTGCTAATCTGGAACTTCATAAGAACAGAAGTGAAAGACACAACTTTAAACTCTTTCCTTCTCTTTTTTTCCCCTAAGATCGGACAGAAATCAGATTGAACAAATTTTCATACAAGGTTTCATCAGTACATATTAGACGAACATCCTTAAATGTCTCTATCCTCATTTCAATTAAATATCAGATTTGATTGATTTACTTAAAAGAAGTATTAAAATGTCCTAGACTCTGTATTCAACTTTAAAATAGAGTAATAGAAATACAATTAAAAATATTTTGTTATATGTATTTTATATGAATTGTGAGAGGTAACAATACTTCTGGGGATATTTTTTTAATTTATTTTTTAAGATGGGATTTTTTTTTTTCCCCTGTCTAAACGGACAGTAGTTTGTTTGTTTTTTCTGTGTAAGAATATGCTACCATAATATCAAATTAACTTATTGTAAGGCTTTTTCTACAGAAGACAGTCTATTTCTTTATCTCAAACATCTTTGTATATTGCTTGGCCATTGTACTTTTGTAGAGATTCTCGTTTCTGTCTAAAATATGATTATCTTACTTTGCTTTTCGAAAATATCAGACAGCAGTTTTTTTCCCCCCAGACATACACTTTACATTGCAAATATAAAAATAAAGAGCTAATCTTCAGGGCGGCTATCACAGCCCATTCTTTGTGTGGGTAAAAAATGGAAGAGCGGCTGACCGTAATTCCTCCTTATTTGTTTCCTTTGTGTCAACCAATTTTCAGCTTGTCGATAATGCAGATGCCTTCTGGTTTTGCCCGAGCAAGGCAGTTATGGATTTGCCAGACGACGGATTTATAAAACGGGAAACACTCCGCAGAGACGCTTCTGGATTACCTCAGCAGTGTGCTTCGGCAAAGGTCAAACGTATTTTATTGTATTCAGAAAAATCAATTATGAGATAAGATCTGTGAGAATGAATATGGAAGATTATGTACTGACACACACACTACTTACATACTTGTACACAAGACAAAAACCTGCTTCTTGTTTTACTGTCAATTCCTTTTATTTTAGAGAAACTGTAAAATGTCCAAATTGTTTTTGTTATAGGATGAACAATTAACAATTGCCTGTTTTCTAAAAATCTTGACTAAAAATACATAGTGTTTTTTAAATGCTTCTCCATTTCACCAGAGGAATGATTTACATATCTATCTGGGTGACACCACAGGGAGCTTACTGATTCATGCATGAGCCAGTAAGCACATGTATGTTTTTTTCTCTGGAAGTCTACACTCTGACATCAAACACATGATTTGCAAGAAGAAAGAGCTCAAGGCCAGTTATCAAAACATGAGTTCACCTTTTTAATGTCACATACACCCAAGCCAATATTAAAATAGATTTTTTTATATATAGGACACAAAAAACACGGGTGGATTTCTGAAATTAGCATTTCCTATTTCTGAGCTATAATTGAAAAAAAACTCTGAGACAATAGCAGCAACTTTAAAGGACTAAATGGAAAAGCAGAATACACGACTGTGTTTGAAGGTGGGAAGTAGTGGATAGAAAAGATGAAATAAAAGAAAATGAGGCGCAAGAGCTGCAAGTGTGTAATAAACGTAGAACAATTGGTCAGACCTGTTAATACCGAAAAGCCCAAGGGCTTTTGTATATTGGGTGTGAGAGTATGTGTACCTGTTAGGACTTGTGGTGTGGCGGAGTGGGGGATAATAGCAGCATCTTGTGGGACAGACCCCATCTCAGGTTCTGGTGTGCTGTTGGGAGGAGAGTTGGCGAGTGAGGGCATCACCATCCTGGGCTTCAGCTGTACAGGTACACACACAAACATATTCGCAAATCAATACTGCTCTTGCACAGATTTTATAGTTCGCTAAAAATAATAGAGCGGACTGGATGAGCGGAAATGATTTCATCTTTCCTTATACACAGAACATTTAGTGCTACGAATTTACTAATCTTTTATAATAAAATCTAATCAATGTTAAGTACAAACCCAGCTCTGTTACATGAGAACCCAAGTTCTCATGTAACAGAGCCTCTAAACTAACCTGTAAGGGTGAAATGTTAATATATTTTTTGCAATTCATATGTCATAAATAGGCTCCATAACTCAGCAAGATAATAACGCTATCGATGTTGTCATACACTTTCCTTTATGGCAGCAGCTCAAAATGTTCTTGAAGAGGGTGTGTGGCGTCTGTGACCATGTCCTGTTTTGAAACAAATCCTGAACAGAGGATGCCCTAAAGACCCTTTCAATTCAATTTTCAATTCAGTTTATTTATATAGCGCTGATTTACAACAGATGTCATCTCAAGGCACTTTACAAGAAAAGTCATTTCAATAGAATCATATATTACTTTCAGATCATGTTACTTTCTTCTTCTGGGCCCTATTGTCTATTTTGTCTGCAGCTGGACTTAAACGCTGAAGTACGGCGAAACACTCTCCACACACGCATAGCTCTGTAGAATAATATGAGGTTGCTTGTAAGAATAAAGTTTGTTTAGTTTACCACTGGGGAGGTTTCACAATCCCTCTGATCTTTAGTCAGTTTAGGTTTTTAGAGATATGTATTCCAAGTAATGTAATATTTTTTACTCTCACAACTGGCACTGTCCAGTACTTTTAAATGTATAAAACTACTCCAATTTGTTTTATATTTCTGTTATACTGGCTCTAATATTTAGCCTATTCTAAGTTTACCAAAATATTTAGCCCTAAAAATACTTACTGAGATTTTGTTTCTACGAATAACGAGGAAGCTTCATTTTGACAGACATACTTATTCTGATTCGCTATTTCTCAGCATGTGTTCTCATGTCTCTGCTGCAGGCTGATGACTGTAAAAGCAGTCTGCAGGAACTCGAATATGTAAACATGTTCTGCTTTCCATCTAAATAACAATTATATTGTGCCAGGTTTTCTACTGTGTGCTGTCTAATTCCCAGAAAATAAGAGAGATGGAGCTCTGTAATAACCTCTTCATGACTGGAAAAAGAAGAGATTCTATTATGACAGAGACGTTTAATAACAAATCACACTGTGGCTCACAAGATAAATAGAGCTGGACCAACCCAAAGTTGTTGTTATGAATTTGGTAATGATTTCTAACATTTAATTTAGGTTTTCTAGTCAAAAATATAACATTATAGATTTTTTTAGTCAAAAGGTTTTTGAGCATAAATTCCACCCCTACTTTTAAAAATGTTGAATGAATTGCTCAACTTGCATCATTGTTTAGACACCTCTGGTGCTAAATTACCATGTTAGCAAACATAACCTAAACAAAGATGTTTTTAGGTAGAATCACTTTTTTAATAAGGTAGAGAACATATATAACTCATCAGGGCTATAATTAGTCTTCTTTAAACAACATGATTTTAAGTTAAGCTGACAAAGAAAGTACTTTTTTATTCTATCACTGAACCACACGACCAAATTCTTAGCATCTGTACACACACCAATAGTTTATATGCATACATCCTGTAGATGATGCTATCAGTGGTTGAGAACTATCTTCTAATGTTATCTTCAGTTCCACAGACCAGCTCCTTATTTTGGGCAAAAGTTAACAAATAGAAATCAAACACAGAAAAGTGACTGGTTATTTTGTTGTTTGTTTATGAATTTGATACCATAAAGCAAAAAGGCTTTACTCTTTATACTTTCTATTTTTGACTTAGAAATACAAACATTTTATAGTTTTTGATTTTAGATCAAAAACACAACATGGAAAACTGAGGGACATGAAAGAAATAAGATTTTAATATTTGATTAATCCAATTTACATGACCCAGGAATTGTTCTGCTCGTTAAAGTATGATGTAATGTACTGACATCACGGCTGTTCTGTGATCACAAACCAATTTCAATAAGGTCTTATTCTAACACTGCTGTTGAGTTGAGAGGAGGCCATCTGTGCAGAAGGGCTTCCTCCTCGGTTCTTCTCTACTATGACAACATTACACTTCTGAACGTTGCAGCCATGGGCGAATCGTGCAAATTGTGCAAATATGAGAATTTAGGCATTACTTTTTATTTCAAGGAGACTTTAACACAAACAAAATTGACAGGTATTTTACCTAAAGGCTTCCTTTTACTAAACTTTCAATGAACATGCTTACATATAGCACTCGATGAATACCCAGCAATGACATATTGTGGCTTACCCTCATTGTGGACAACGTTATGTAGTCCATAACATTTCTGTTTAAAAAGTTTTTTTTTTGTTTGTTTGTTTGTTTTATGTTATATTCTTTTTTTGGGTAAAAGTACATTTGGGGGGGTTATTAGCTGTAAATTTGCTGTAATCAGAAATAATTAATTTCAATATATATCAAGATATTTATAGATCAATATTTCAAGGATTGTAAAAAAAATTAAAAGTTGTAAAACAGCTTGCTTCAACATATTTTCTGAATATCAATGTATGTTTCTCAGGGAACTTCCTTTATTACAAAAATAAACCATTGCTTTAAAATTCCTTAATGATCAATCATTTCTTGTGCAACCACTGAGAGTGGTTGCCTTTGAGCAATAAAAAACCCACATATTTTACATAGACACATCTTGTGTAGATACAGATAACCACTATGGTATTTTTGCACAGCTTGAGAAGTAAATGTTAACTTTTAAAGAGAGAATAATGTTAATTTCAATAGCTGTAATTTAAATAAACAAGTTGTTAAATTACCTTAAAGCCGGGTTTCCTTCCTCTCTTCTTTGGGACCTTCAAGGGCGATAAAGAATCCACATAATGGTTCTGGAATTCCAGCTTCCGGATGGGAGGCCGTCCTCTCTTTCGGCCAGTCACTTTAGCCTGGGGGGCCACTATGAACTGGGTTTCCAGAGTTGAAGTTTGCATCTCCAAACTGGCAGACAGGGTACTCATCCGACCTGAGAAAGAGGGAGATGTTCAACTTCCTCAGCATAAACTGAAAGTAGTAAGTGGAAGCCTGTTAAGGAGACCTAGAATGAAACTCAGACATGCGACTTGAACCGCCGTGCACACACAGACTCACACACTTTCACAAAGACGCAAAGAGAAATGATAGGAAATAGTAAAAACAAAGCCACATAAAGCTTTGTACTCAACCACACCCCTCCCCCCTCTCCAGCTGCAAAGATTGCAATAAATATCATTACTGCTCTGCAAGAGACAGACAAAGCCCCACATGCATGAACACACACAACACTCTTACACAAACACAGGAAATAAAAGCGAAGCATGTACACCCACAACACCCACATAATCTACCAATAAATGAAGTGTGCTGTCAAGCAGCTTTGAGTGTTTGTCTCAGTGTCATTCATTTCAGCGCTTATTGCTGTGAGATTGCAGCACCTCACGAAACCTGATCAATAATCTGAAATACTCTCTCAATATCAACCCTGCCTCCACTGAAGCAGAACTGCATTCTTTTTTTTGTCTCTGCATAAATACCAAAAGAATCTGATTGATTCCAGTGCAAACAAAGTGTGAAATATGTGTTTAAACATGGCACATCATTTGTCATTGCATAAACAGACAGGCAGTAACAGAAACATGACAGATCACATGAGGTGGTGCCATATTCTTTTCTGTTTTTCTTTTTTTTTCTCTGACTGGATGAGACAAAATCAAAAGCTTTGAGCTGACCCTGAATCATCCCGAACCTTACCTACCACGCACACAGCTGTCTAGTAATTCCTGACTCCGAGTGACGCTCCCCACCAGCTGCAGGTTTCCGGATACTCCCCTGACAGTGCGGCTTGTTTCCCAGCTGCTCTCTCGCTCACTGCTGTCAAGACACCGGCAACTCCACGAAGCCCTTCTCTTTCTTTTCCTCAATCTCTGAATGCTCTCCCCTATCTCCGCCCTCTCCACCCCAACTACCCCTCCCTTCTCTTTTTTCACTTCTCCTCTAACCCCTTCTTCCTGTGTGTCCCCTTTCAGTAGTCATAGCAACACGCCTCTAACATCCCGTGGCAGCCGGCAGACGTGCTGAGCTCAAAGTGATGGGTGTGTGTTTGCATGCGTGTGTGCGTGCGTGTATGCGTGTGTGTTTTTGTGTGTAGTTATAATGTAATTACAGTTGTGGCAGCTCGGGGTGTTTCTTGCCTTTACAAAAAAAAAAGAAAGGAAAGAGCCACGGGATTCAAACCATGCAGTGTTTTGCGCTGCAAGGTGCTTGGGTTGCAAACTCTAATCTCAGCCTCTTTCTTGAAGACAATCTAGTGAGAGATTTTAGGAATCTTAACAACTAATATTTTTAAATTACTCTTGAAGAGCTCAGTTTGGAGGTCAATTTTCCTGTAAACATCAAATGGCTGCAATAGAAGCCTGTCAGGATTGGTCTGCTTTAGATTATTTTTATTTTTATCGCACTACCATCACAGCTCAGTCTCCTCCTTTTGTTTGCAGGCTTCCTCTGCATTTGTTTTAGCTATCACATGCTGATATAGTTGTTTTTATAATTATATAACATAAACACAGACTCAAAAAGGAAACAAAAGAACACATAATTTTCATCACTCTAGTAAGTTCCCCTTCAGAGAAAAAAACAAGCTCTACAGTTGATATTTTGTCCTACAGGTTACAGATGTCAGGCACTTCTTTCTACTTATGTTGTTTACATCTAAATGTAAACTCTTAATAAAATTGAGGTTAACCTTTGAATGTGAGTATCCACTTCATGCCAGTTCTTCTCGACAGGAGCCTCCTCTGCCAGCATCTAAAGAGATTTGTGAGGATTTTTTTGTAAATAGGTTGCTCAAGCTGTGACAGTTCTCTCAGTTCACAGTACAGGCTGGGGGGGGGGGGGTTAAAATGAGCACCCAAAAAAAAAAAAAAAAAAAAAACAGCCAGTCAGTGAAAAGAGGCTCCACCCCCATATTTTGCAAAGTGTAAGCTCTGTAATTTTGGCCCTAAACCAAAAGGGCTGCTTCACAATTTCTTAAGAAATCTAGACAGCATCTGATCGTCTCTAGTTAAAGAGCTAGAAAAACACCTAACTGGATTGTAGTACTATACTCTAGGCATGGACTAGTGTCAAGGTATACCCAGTTTTAATAAGCTATGGTTTATAGACTAGTTCATTTACTGTCATATCTTTCATAAGGTATGATCTATGCTTCAGTTGTGGGGAGGGTCAAGTAATGCAGCGCTGCCACTTTTCTCCTGTTGTGGACTGCTGTTCAGCTAGATAAAATAGAGCTACTGTACATTTTCTTTTCTTTTTTTGTCATACTTACAGGTGAGACCAGTTCAGCAGAAATATTTCTTGTTGACAGTAAGAGTGTGAAATCTAAAGGTGTATATGGTCTCTCATATTCATGTAAGGCTGGGAACTACCGCTGGCAAAATATAGAGCTGGCTGCAGCATTAAATAAAAGTAAGTAGATAATGCAATCCATTCTCATTTTGAACATTCCTGGTAACACTTTGAAATCAAGGTGGTGTTGTTTAAAGACAGAATGTCAAATCAGCCAATGTCTATTCTATTAAACAGAGCTTCTTTGATAGATTTAGAAACATTTTATTTGAATTATTTGTTTCTGAAAATATCTTTATGCCTATTAAAATCATCATGTGTAAACATATTAGATCAGTAATTCTTCAAGTTCTTTATGCTTGTAATACATTAGATGGTTAAAAGTTACTGTTTTTCACAGAGTGGGCTTTGTCAGGATCAGGGATGTTTTAGTATGTGTTTATTCAGGGATGAGTAGGGGGTAATGGGGGAGGTGAGTGTGGCTGTGTAGGGCACCACAGGAGGGGCTGGCCCAGGGCATTGTTCACACTAGAAATACCACAGCTCTCAAGCTGCTTTACCAAAAAAATTGACAGTCCAGTTAAATAATATTGGTGACAGTAAATACACGGTTTAGAGAATCAAGCTACTGCCTGTCTATACAGGAAAATAGCCTGCATGCCGATTCTCCGCTGACTAATACCCTAGGAGGCCTGTAAGTGTGTGCACGCACAGCAAGGGGCACCCATTAATCAGGATGGTAATTACACATTGAGATTAATCCTAACATCCCTCCCCAATCAGTCCTGCCCCATTCCAGTGCATCACGTTTCACATGGAGGCAGACTGGGAGAGAACAGATAATCATCTCCTAGTTAAAAATGGGCTAATATGAATGGGAGAGCTCATTAACAATGAGCAACAACAGCAGTGTTTGCGAGTGAAAAAAAAAAGTGCATCTCTGAGCTGCAGCCCTGGACAATACATTAGAGGACCAAAGACTAATTTGTTTATAGTTAATTAAGTAATTAAAGAGATTGGTGAACCTTTAAGCTAATCTTTTATTTTCACAACTAAGAGACATTTGTTTGTTTTTGTGAAGCGGAGACTTAGAAGAGATGTTTGGAAGCTGTTGGTGTCACAGCCATAGTAATGCAGCTATAGTGATTAGCATAACCTAATCACTGGCTTCAGGGAAAAGGGAGATTTGTATTTTTCTTCACCTATATGCAGGAAGAGGAAATTGCACATGCAAATGGTTTACTAAATATCACACAGTCACACATATAAAACTACAATTTAATCATTCCCCCACTCAAAAACATTACAAAACAAAACCATATAATATATGTATCTTAATTTCAGCTCTCACATTCCCACTCTTAATTGAATACAGAACTTTTTGTGTTTCATAATCAGTGTAACATTGTTGCAGCCTCCTAGTACTCCCCCTGTGAATTTTATTTACAGCTCAGGCAGGGCATTGCTATGGCAACAGATGATAAAATTGGACCCTGCTCCAAAAGTCACGTGAGAAGGTGTAAATAGCTAAATACACGCATAATCAGGAACATGCATTAAATTCAATCAACCACTGTTTCAATGTGAATTCATGAGACAGGAAAGAAAGAAAGAAAGAAAGAAAGAAAGAAAGAAAGAAAGAAAGAAAGAAAGAAAGAAAGAAAGAAAGAAAGAAAGAAAGAAAGAAAGAAAGAAAGAAAGAAAGAAAGAAAGAAAGAAAGAAAGAAAGAAAGAAAGAAAGAAAGCTATATTAGTAGGTGCCATATTGATAAAGCCTCCTTACTTTGTATGGAGGCCTCAGGGTCTGGGCTCCTCAGTCTCTTCCCAACGGGTTCTGACTCTGCCTCCAGGTCGACTAGGTGCCAGCAGCCCCGCCCCCGGTGGTCATGGCGATCTAGTCGCAGACGCAAACGAACACCCTTGCTGAGAACATCGGGAGGTAGCCAGGTCACGGGAGGTGAAGGAGGAGGAGAAGCCAGTTCCTGGTGGGAGTCGGCGGTGAAATCCCGTCCACCACGCAGTCTCATACCCTCACAATCCACCAGGGATGGGTGATGCTCATCACACTGGATCCATGACAAAGAAAACAATAAGAATTTATTAAGGGTTCTACAAATTGATTCGAAACCCTTTAACCGCTGGGCTTTAATCAGCTCAAGACTTAATTAAAAAATTGAGCACAGAACATGAATGGAAAAAAAAACAATGAGAGAAATAAAATGTTGGAAGCTGGGAAATAAGTTATTCCAGAATGTGTTCAGAGGACACAAACTAACTGGAGGCTAATAAGAGACTGGGGTTTTACTAATGATCAAAGTGTTGAAAACAATGCGTCATTAGGATAAAAAAGTGAATGACATTTGGCCTTCAGGGAGCTGGTTAAAATTAACTTGCAATAGACTCCTATTAATATGACAGAACAAAAGCAAGCGGGGATGGGAATAAGGAAAGCAGGGAAACTTGGAGCTTAAATCCCATGCTGTTAGCAAATCTTATTTTCTGCTTATTATTATTTAGTTTACCAAGGCCTATGCTTTATTTATTACCTTGAAGCGCTTTGAGGATAATCCTTTGCAATTTTATCTTTTTTGTTTTTCTTCAGGGGTGAATTGGATTTCTGCCACTATTGTTGTTCAAATGTTCAGAGAGGAAATAATAATTATGTAGAACTTCCATACATGCACTCACAAAAGCGTCAGTCTTTATCAGCAAATAAAGCTTAATAAGGGAGAACGGAAAGCAATATTATCAAGAAATAATAATTAGGAGTCTAAATTAGCTGATTTAAATAGTAGTCCGAGATAATAGTATGATTGTGTTTTCATAATAAACACATTATATATTTTCTTTATTTCTTCATTTTCTTTTCTGCTTTGGTTTTTATGATTGCAACTTGCATTGACTGTGTGATGGGATGAAATGCAATTAATTGCAAAGTTATTGAAAATACCACATTTGCAGAGTTGGTGTCAGTGTTAGGCCTGCCACAAAATGACCAGCTCAGGAGAAAGTGTTAACAAAGACTGGGCTGCTGATATTGACTCAGTTAGAGAAACAAACAGAGTGGTTACTTTAAAAGGGAGTGCTTTTTAAAACGATGCTTGAAATCACTCAATACCTCAATGAAACAAGAAACCGTTATCATCACTGCTTTGCATTAAAAGGGTTTTACAGACACAGTATCACCTACTTCTCATTAAGGAAAGCAGTTGTTGGCTGTTCAATCAACTAACTGTCTACTAATGAAAACACATAATTTAAGATTAAAGGGGGCATATAGTATTATGCCTCTTTTAAAACAAGGCATAGGTCCATGGTCTGTACAAAACATGTTAATGAAGTTCTTTGGACAAAATCACTCTCACATAAAGCGATCTCACCAGCTCAATTATTGACAATTTCAGTCCCTTTCAGAATGAGATGTTTAGAGTGCTCTGTCACTTTTATGCAAATTAGCGGATGCAGACCACATCCACCCATCTTGTTACTAGGCTGTGGGTTTGCCACTCATGAGAATGGTATGGAATTAGAATTGGTGGGCGGGGTTTGACAGGTGAAGGATGGGATTTGATAGATGAGGGTCGATTATATGCAAACTCAGTGTATTATGACATCACAATGACACACTTTTCCAAACGGGAGATTTCTGACCGCAAAAATTTACCAAAAAATGGATGGATGGTTTTTATTCAAGTCTGGAGTGTTAATAGAGATAACAGACACCCTAATGGCAACACAAAAGGATAAAAAATAGCGAGATTTTCCTGATATGTCCCCTTTAAAATATCACAACAGACCAATATAAAATGAATACAGAAATGTCGTCTTAATAAAAATTATGTTTACTACCTGCTTAAAGGTTACTAATCGGACATACAAGTCCAATGGGAACGCATATTCTAATCCAGGGGTGCCCAAGTCCAGTCCTCAAGGGCCGGTCTCCTGCATGTTTTAGTTCATCATTTGATTCAGCACACCTGAATCAAATCATTACTCATTAGCAGAACCTCTGCAGAACTGTGACATGCTGAGGAGGTAGTTGGACCATTTGAATCAGCTGTGTTGGAGCAGAGACATATAAAACTGGCTGGCCTTGAGGACCGGAATTGGGCACCCCTGTTCTAATCCATTTATTATGAGCGCACTTATATAGCCTATATATACAGATTTTGAGGTATTTAGAAAAACATTTGGAGTTTGAAGATATTTGGAGTTGCAATTGAAAAATAAGATCATTTTTAGACCACATCCTACATAATGAAAAATGATTTATTCCATAGATATAAACATTTAATAACCGTAATTTAAACATGGATTTTTAAAAGAAATGGGCTATTAACATTTCTATACTCTGTTGATACTCTGGGGTCTGGAGTTTTTTCGACTGTTATTTTGTGGGTCAGAAGCTGAAAAGTTCAATCACCTCACACCAAGAAATCTACTGACTCACTTTGAATCGTTCTGATTTAAAATATTTATAAAAAAGATCCAGCATACAATCCTCGTCTCTACTCTTTTGCTGTGATCATGGCAGGGTGCCGTGAAAGGAGACGATGCCAACCTTAAACTTGTATTTTGAGCGAATCTACTTTGCATTTCTACTGAATGAACTTGAACTGAACGAAAAACACCTGTGTTCATATGCAAAACCTTGTATGCGACATATCTGCAACATCATAAAATGATCATCGTTGGCATACTCATATTTAAAATCAATCGCTTGGAATTCAAAAAAATAAGACAGTATCTCTGCCTTGAAATGTCTTTGAATTACTTTGCATGTTGCATTGCATATATTAATCAGAAGGTTCGGATGTTTCAATACTGCCATTTTAGTCAATTTAACACCAATAACCTATGCAGAATGTGCATAACAAGTTTCCAATATCATTCTTATTGTTCCCTTACATGTTGCAAAATGAAAGCTTATGTAGCCTAAATGTATTTATTTCCTGCTTCGTCTCCGTCGATTAAAAAAGAAGGTTGTTCATGATGGCTTTGGTACAGGCTATTTTTATTTACCTTTCTTCGTGTGGTTGCTTATGGTCGAGAATCCCCAGGCAGCGCACCGCAGGCCGGTTGGGTGAGGACTGTTAGCCCGGAGCACGGAGCAGCAGGAGCCGCAAAGAGAGCGCAGGATTCCCGGTCGGCCTGGCTGGCACGATGAGTCCGGGTTCACGTCCTCTGCAGATGCGGCAGGAAAGTGGCTGAAAAGCTGGACTGTAAAAACAGCAACGCCACCTTTCAAATACGGAAACACGTAAATAAAGTACACGCAACGGGAAAGCGTTGCCCAGAGTTGGTCTCACCTGGGCGCAGGTTGATAAGTGTAAGAGGATCGTTTTGGCGTGGCTGATTTTCCTATCTTGCTCAAACGCTGCATCGTCGTTTTCATCTTCCCAGAAAACGATATTATTAAACTGAAGTGCCTCAGTCTTTTAATTGGCTGAATTATAGCTTAGGTTAATGTGGGTCAACAGCTTAATTTCCGTTTTGCCGTTACACATACACAGTGACCTTGGAGAGACACCTAGTTATTATCTAGAAGTGATATATTAATCAAATTATTTTGTTATCTGGAAAGACTGACCTTTAAATTTGCAAAACGTACCGAGTGGGAATTCCCACACCTGTGGAGCCGTTGAGCTCCCCATTTCATCCCCCCACATGTAAGACATACAGGTGCATCTTAACTAGTTAGAATATCGTCTAAAGTTAATTTCAGTAATTCAATTCAAAAAGTGATATTAAATTATTAGGCACTCAGAGATCAAGCGATTTTTTTTGGTAATTTTTCTTATGGCTTACGGTAGATAATTAGGCTAAATAATAAACATTCAGTTGGTCCAGCATGTGGAATAGCCTATTACAAAATACAAATAATGACTTGACAACTGTCCATTAGAAATTCATTGACATCCTACTCAACGGGGTAAGCCTCAAAAGGACAATAAACTAGCTGACATATTCAATATTGTTGAAAAGTTGAGTGGAAAGAAAAAGGATGATATAAAAAGGTAAAAAAAAGTAACAACATACCTTTCATAGGAAGAGCGGAAAGGCACATAATCCAAGTTGCTTGAGGTCCCGTGAAAAGCTACCATGGTAGATGCTGAATTTGGATGCAATTTTCTCTGCTGGTGTTGGTCCGTTGTGTTTTATTAAGTCCAAAGGAGCCACAGAAGTGCCCTTCATGCTTTCATCTGCTGACAAGCTTTATGGAGATGCTGATTTCATTTACCAACAGGGTTTGGGATCTGCTCACAATGTAAAAGGTACCAATTCCTGGTTTCAATGGTATCCCTGTCCACCAAGCTTACCATGACCTATCCCCAACAGAGAATCTACGACGTATTGTCGAGAAGGAGATGAGTGACATCTGACCAATTAATGCAGATGAGCTGAAGGCTGCTGTTAAAACAACCTGGGCTCCCTACACCTCAGCAGAGCCACACACTGACCACCTCCATGCCATGTTGCATTGATGCAATAATTCATGCAAAAACAGCTCAGACCAAGTATTGAGGGCCTAAAATGAACAGAACATGAACATGCATTTCAGTAGACAAACATTTTAATCCTTATTTAATATTGAAATTTTCTGAGAATAATTTAATTACTAAAATAAATATTATATTCAACGACATTCTAATTTATAGACTTGCACAACAAATTAAAAAGTAAACTACTGGGCATGGTTGAAACACGGGTCCTCTGCAACAGAGTCTATCTAAGATGTCATTGAGCATTCATGAGTTATAGTGAATAAAGTTTACTTTTAAAATGACAAGTAGGCTAAAACAAATGAGCAATACAAGGGTGTTTTTGCTGATAGGGCTTTCAGTCACTTGTTTGTTAGACAGTTAGATATACAGGTCCTTCTCAAAAAATTAGCATATTGTGATAAAGTTCATTCTTTTCCATAATGTAATGATAAAAATTAAACTTTCATATATTTTAGATTCATTGCACACCAACTGAAATATTTCAGGTCTTTTATTGTTTTAAAACTGATGATTTTGGCATACAGCTCATTAAAACCCAAAATTCCTATCTCAAAAAATTAGCATATTTCATCCGACCAATAAAAGAAAAGTGTTTTTAATACAAAAAAAGTCAACCTTCAAATTATTATGTTCAGTTATGCACTCAATACTTGGTCGGAAATCGCAGAAATGACTGCTTCAATGCGGCGTGGCATGGAGGCAATCAGCCTGTGGCACTGCTGAGGTGTTATGGAGGCCCAGGATGCTTCGATAGCGGCCTTAAGCTCATCCAGAGTGTTGGGTCTTGCGTCTCTCAACTTCCTCTTCACAATATCCCACAGATTCTCTATGGGGTTCAGGACAGGAGAGTTGGCAGGCCAATTGAGCACAGTAATACCATGGTCAGTAAACCATTTACCAGTGGTTTTAGCACTGTGAGCAGGTGCCAGGTCGTGCTGAATAATGAAATCTTCATCTCCATAAAGCTTTTCAGCAGATGGAAGAATGAAGTGCTCCAAAATCTCCTGATAGCTAGCTGCATTGACCCTGCCCTTGATAAAACACAGTGGACCAACACCAGCAGCTGACATGGCACCCCAGACCATCACTGACTGTGGGTACTTGACACTGGACTTCAGGCATTTTGGCATTTCCTTCTCCCCAGTCTTCCTCCAGACTCTGGCACCTTGATTTCCGAATGACATGCAAAATTTGCTTTCATCCGAAAAAAGTACATTGGACCACTGAGCAACAGTCCAGTGCTGCTTCTCTGTAGCCCAGGTCAGGCGCTTCTGCCGCTGTTTCTGGTTCAAAAGTGGCTTGACCTGGGGAATGCGGCACTTGTAGCCCATTTCCTTAACACGCCTGTGCACGGTGGCTCTGGATGCTTCTACTCCAGACTCAGTCCACTGCTTCCGCAGGTCCCCCAAGGTCTGGAATCTGTCCTTCTCGACAATCTTCCTCAGGGTCCGGTCACCTCTTCTCGTTGTGCAGCGTTTTCTGCCACACTTTTTCCTTCCCACAGACTTCCCACTGAGGTGCCTTGATACAGCACTCTGGGAACAGCCTATTCGTTCAGAAGCTTCTTTCTGTGTCTTACCCTCTTGCTTGAGGGTGTCAATGATGGCCTTCTGGGCAGCAGTCAGGTCGGCAGTCTTACCCATGATTGCGGTTTTGAGTAATGAACCAGGCTGGGAGTTTTTAAAAGCCTCAGGAATCTTTTGCAGGTGTTTAGAGTTAATTAGTTGATTCAGATGATTAGGTTAATAGCTCATTTAGAGAACCTTTTCATGATTTGCTAATTTTTTGAGATAGGAATTTTGGGTTTTCATGAGCTGTATGCCAAAATCATCAGTTTTAAAACAATAAAAGACCTGAAATATTTCAGTTGGTGTGCAATGAATCTAAAATATATGAAAGTTTAATTTTTATCATTACATTATGGAAAAGAATGAACTTTATCACAATATGCTAATTTTTTGAGAAGGACCTGTACAATGACATTTAGTTTAAAAAAATAAAGCACTGACACTGGATTACCAACTTCTGGAAACTGAAAACATTTTGTGATATGGACTATTAATGCTGTTTGTAATGGGATCAAGAAATTTGCCGCGACTTAGTGCAGTGTTTACATGTATCCTGTAATGACTATCTATCTATCTATCTATCTATCTATCTATCTATCTATCTATCTATCTATCTATCTATATATATACTGAACAAAAATATAAATGTAACACTTGTTTTTGGTCCCGATTTTTCATAAGCGGAACTAAAAGATCTGAAACATTTTCTATATATGCAAAAGACCCATTAGTCTCATAAATTGTTCATAAATCTGTCTAGATCTGTGTTAGTGAACTTTGCCTAGATAATCCATCTTACCTTACAGGTGTGGCATATCAAGGTGCTGATTAGACAGCATGAATGAACAGTATTTGAGTGTAGTGGGTCTTTTGTGTATATGGGAAATGTTTCAGATCTTTGAGTTCAGCCCTTGAGGAGTATACAGAAGCAACTTAAGGTCAAGATCAGAGACAGCAAGGAGGCATACAGGAAGAAGCTGGAGAACAAACTACAGAGGAACAATATCCGAGATGTCTGGTCAGGAATGATCACAGGTTTTAAGGACAGGAAGGATTGGATAGATGAAAGTCTGGACAGAGCCAATGAACTGAACACATTCTTCAACAGGTTCAGTTCAGGAACTAGCTCAGCATCCTCCTCTCCTGTTCCCAGCCAAACAGACATCCCACTCTCCTCTGATCAACAGCTTTCCTGTTACACCTCGGATGTTTTATCCTTCACTTCAGCCATGGACCCTTCTGATTCCACAAGTTTGCCTTCAACCAAGTCAGGAAATGCTGCTACCCCCTTTGCCTTCCCCTCCCACTTGTCTGTCTCCAAAAGTCAGCTGAAGAGGCAGCTGGATAAACTGAACCGGAACAAGGCTGCAGGTCCAGATGGTTTCAGCCCCAGAGTCCTGAAGGCCTGTGCAGAGCAGCTCTGTGGGATTCTGCAGCACCTCTTCAACCTTAGCCTAACTCAGGAGAAGGTTCCAGTGTTGTGGAAGACATCCTACCTTGTTTCAGTACCCAAAGAGAACTCACCCATCAGTCATCAATGACTATAGACCTGTTGCCCTGACATCCCACATCATGATGGTCCTGGAGAGACTCCTGTTGGCACCCCTGAGTAACCAAACAAGAACGCATCAGGTCCCACTGCAGTTTGCTTATCGCTGTGGAGTTGGAGTTGAAGATGCCATCATCCACCTACTTCAACCAACCCACTGTCATCTGGACAAAGCAGGGTGCACTGTGATGATCATGTTCTTTGATTTCTCCAGTGCATTTAACACAATTCAGCCTGATTTGCTTCGTCAGAAACTTCTGAAGGCACAGGTGGAGCCCTCAACAATCGCCTGGATCAATGACTACCTGACCAACAGCAGTTTGTGAGACAAGGGGACAACTGTTGAACATCTGGAGATGATGCAAAAAAGGATTCTTCATAAAATCAAAAAAAAGGACAACATCCTCTCCATGGGAGTGTCACACAACAATAGAGCGTCTTCAGTCAGAGGCTTCTTCAGTTTCGCTGCAATACAGACCGCTACAGGAAATCCTTCATGCCCACAGCCATCATCATCTACAAAAACTCGTTAAAGAATTCATTATATGAGCTATACCAATACCTAATTTCCCTCTGAGATCAATAAAGTATTTTTGAATTTGAATTGAATGAAAAATGGGAGCAAAAACAACTTTATATTTTTGTTCAGTCTATCTATCTATGCTGAACAAAAATATAAACAAGCACAATTCTAAAGACCAGTTCTTAGTTTGGAAACACATCAAGCAAGTTCATTTAAAAGTTTTTATTTGAAATGATTTTAAATACAAATAATATATATATATATATTCCCCATTTACAATGAAAGTTTCTTTGTAAACAAAAGTGGCAGATCGATAGTCATTTGGGTAGTCGCTTGTCCAAACTGTGGCGGCCTGAGGGTCAGTCACCTGGATAAGGTCAGTTGTGGGAGGGATGGTGGAGCCTCAATGCAGCTTGTTCTGTTTAAATTTCCTCCCATGCAGCATAATTATCTGATGCTACATTCTGTTGGAGAGGGAAGAGTACCTTTTGGTTTACACCTGCTCTGAACCTGTAACAAGCGGGGGTGTTATCTAGGTGCCTGTGCTCTAGTGATGGAGCAGGGCCTTGAATACAAAAAAAAAAAAAAATCACATCTCCCACACCAACATGACAAAACCAGTATGCAATATGGAAATAAAATAAATGAGCAGAATTTCTTAAAGATTGTATGAACTAAAACTGGCAAGCTACAGACAGTGAGACCTAACAGAGCAGCATGATGAAGCTCCACGTTTTCTTAAATCTACAAATAATGATGAAAACACAAGACTGAATACATAGTATAACATCTTAACTGAGACAAAAGAAAAAAAAACTTTAAAGGAAACACAAGTCTGTCTGTTTTGCAATACCCAGATTTAAAAACAAAACTCTAAAGTAAGCAGGTTCTGCTTTATGTTGACATTTAGTCTGAAAGTAAAAGCAACCAACAGGCATTTGATCAGTTCTGTGTGGCAGGAACATCAAATTTAAGCCTCTAAATATTTCACACAAAAATTGGAAAAGAACTAGACAAAATCATGACAGGGTGAGTGATACGTAACCCTAGTAGTCTAGAGCTATATTTTACTTTAAAGAAAGGTTTTTGTTTACAGGGCAAAATAAATCAGATCTGCCAACAGGAAACACCAGTGCATAGCACCAGAGGATGTGTATGCTTTGATTCATCAGTTGCATTCATAAGGCCTTTATAGGACAATGACTTATACTGGAATGTGCTACAACTGTGGAAAAAAATGAGAGGAAATCAAAGTAATGAACTAGTCCGAAAAGCCAGAAGTATAGATATCTTAGTAAATTAAAAAAGATTTTTTTTTTAGGATGAGATGCAACGATCAGGGATTTCATGGTTGATACAGATTACTGACCTACTGATTACGGTTCAAATAAAAGAAAATAAATGTGGTGTACGTACTTTGATAGAGGTAGTCGTTTTGAAGCATACAGAAAAAATAATTACATTATCCCCGTATATGCATCAAGGCGCTTTACCCTAAACCTTCGGATTTTTTATTTCAAACAAAAAGTGTACCACTAACAGGAAAACGTTGTTTTGATGCGCTTCATGAAAAGGGAGAGGAAAAGTCAGATTTTTAATATACGACCTGCTGATCCCTGATCAGATTCTGACCTCTGGCTGCTTGATTGGAGTATTTCTGTTTGATGTGATACATGGCGATGACAAATATGTCTTAATACGGCAAGTTTCATCATTTCACCTCCTTAAAACCAAAGTATGTCAAGATTTAACAGCTTTTTCACCTAACAGCTGTTTCTTTCAGAACAAAAACATCTTGCAGGGGTAGAATGGTCACCATTAATTGAACTAAATGGAGATCAGTTATCTCTCTGCAGACATCTTCCTAAACATACAAAATGCATTTAAAAAAAATGTACAATGGAAATACAGTTGTGATGCTGGAAAGAAAGGAAAACAGCTAAATAAAACCTTGTGCACCTCCTGTACTCAAAAGAGAAAACGCTTCTTTAATATACGCCTCTACAGATGAAGTGTACAACAGGAAGTATCACTGGTGTGGAAAATATCGGTGCAGGAGGATTTTTCAAACCAAGAGTGAGAGTGAAGGACAACCTCCGTACATTATTTGTTTGTTAGTTTTGCAAATGGATGTAGCTGTTATTTATCCGCCTCGAGGAAAAGTGCCCATTTTATAATAGGTCCTTTAGTCCAAAGTTGGTTTCTCTCTCATACCTGTACAAACACGTATACTTTACACAGCGCACACACTCATTTAATCACACGCTCCGGCCTGTTAGTATTCACAGAAATCTCCGCCTGCAGCGGATGATGAAACAGAAGTCTATAGAAAGGGGGAGACAGGAGCAGGACCCGGGGTCACAGTTTGACATTGTAAAAGTAAAATGGTGGCGGGTTCTGAGTGTATAAACTCTCCTCAGTGATTTTATTCATTCTTCGTGTGTTTTTGTGTATGGGAGGCACGGCTTCTCCTCGTCACTAGTGAATGGGCGGCGGCTCCAGAGGAATGCGTTCACGTCTGCCTCTTCAGTCGTTGTCCTCGTCTTCGTCGTCACTCTCCTCGATGCCGTCGCTGTCCTCCTGCTCCTCGTCCTCCTCCTCCGTGTCGGGGATGTCCCACTGCGGGTGGTTGTCGATTATGGCCTTGGCCTCATGGACCTCCAGCTGAAGAAAAAAACAGAAAAAAGACACGCTTTTACAAATACCGGAAACCATTTTTCTAACAAGGCCTCTAGAAATATTTCAGCAATAAATTCATTAAGGTTGCAGAGAGTGTCCTACTGCAAACGATAGAGAGAAAGAGATGTTTGAGAACTTGTTCTAGATTCTTGTTCGTTTTTGTCCAAATAATCAGAATATGCACAAATGCTTAAATACGGAGGAATGTTGCAATTTGTTTTATAATTTCTGGGATCTTTAAGAGTTATCCATGCTGCTCTTTGACAGCACTTGTGTTAAAGTACAACTTTGACAGAAATGCTCTGTATTTTTGGGAGCAAATCGAAAGATAAAAATATAAACTTCTTGCTAAATGGTCTTAATCTGTTAGAAAGTCGTTTTTTTTTTAAACCTAAATGTAAATGGATTAAAACATAGTCCGAGTCATTTTGACAGACTTCTTGCTATATCATAAACCATTTAAGTTTTTGGAAAAAGAAAAAAAGAAATACAACTTCTGTTTTATTTGTGATACCCTTAATATCTGGTCCCTTAATTTTACTTTATTTTTTCATATGCCTGTTTGGTTTTTTTCTTTTCCCATTTTCTGGACTGTGTGAGTGAATTTGTCCAATGAACAGCTACACATCACTAAAACGTTATTTAGTATAGTATTTTTGTGTCTCTGCGCTGTATTCTCGAAACCCCTGACGGTCGTGGCAGATGGCCGCTCGTACTGAGCCAGGCTCTGCTGGAGGTTTCTTCCTGTTAAAAGGGGAGTTTTTCCTCTCCACTGTTGCTACATGCTTGCTCAGTATGAGGGATTGCTGTGGTTGGAGTCTGCATGAACAGGCCACAACCTCAAGTCAATGACTCGATGCAATCTGTCAGGATTCCTTTAATAGAAAACTGATTGGAATGTTTGTATGATTGTATTAAAATGACTTTTCTTGCAAAGTGCCTTGAGATTACATTTGTTGTGAATCTGCGCTCTATAAATAAACTGAATTGAAATTATATGATTGATATTACATATCAGATATGGAGAAGAAAGTTGGGTATTTGACTTTTTTTTTTAAACCTTTGATTAACTTTATCATCAAGTGCTGATTATGTGTAGAATAACCAACTAACAGACCTCATATGTTATGAACAAGTTACAATCTTTTTGGTGTTTAAATTTATATGCATGTCCCAGAGTATTTGAAGAATAGGTCAAATGTTGCTCTGGAATAATAATCGCTGAAACAGACAAGAAACAAGTACAGAATACCTTTTGTGGAGCTTACACATTCCAGAAATTGAGAGAACTGGCCTTAAGACGATGGTCTGTTAATTCTGTGTCTTTTAACAGTTACAACAGTCAACATTATAAAAATAAATAAGTAAATGCAATAGTAAGTGAAACATGGTATTTTTCTTTAGATGTAATAATCACATTGTTAAAGGTACAATATTCTTTTAGATAAATGTGATTAAAATATAGCAGATGTCAGTGAGTACAGGAAATGTAACAGCAATACACTTACTTACTGCATTAAGACATCGTAGTTAATTCATGCAGTGCTTAATATTTTTCACATAGCAATGAGACATTCGCCAATAAGCCGACCTTGGACTTCAACACTTGTGATTTAATATCCCCATAAAGAGATTTAAATCCAGCAGCAGATGTCAGCACCATTCTTCATATTTGCCAAGAATTTTATTACAGTTTTTAAAATATATTTTTGATCTTTTGACAATATATTTAAATCAGAGAAATGCAATGATTTTGTTTCTTTTTAATTTCTAATTAAAATGGTATATAACAAATACGAACTGAAAAGAAAATGTCATTAAACTACAGCAAGGAAAAGATAAAATACACTGTAAATATATGCATTAACACATTTCGTCACCTTAAGTGGTTTGATCTGATCCAGACCCAAGTAGGAATCAGAACGGAGGATGACTGAGTACTGGTAATTGCCCGTTTTGGATGGGGCTGGAAACTTTAGCTCCACCTGGAAGAAAAAAAACAGCAACAAAGACCTTAAACACATTTTACTTATTTTATTCTTTTCAAACTCCAAATAGCTATTGCTATGCGCGAAGCTAATCTTTAGAAGATCACTAGCGTCGGCTGACTTATGTCTGCTCCCTTGACCTCGGTCCTGAGTAGGGAATTCAATATGAGACATGGACAGGTGGTTGTGAAACTTTGTCAAAAACATCAGACAAAACACGAAGGTGGGCTGAGCGCTCGGTTGTGAGGTGCTGCTCACCCTCTAGCATTGTGCTAGAAGCTAGACCGGGAGGTTGCTAACCCTGAGCCCCAGCACCTCACCATCTAAAGCACCTCAGTTTTCGTCTGTTGTTTGCAGACCTCCCTGTCAGGTACAGGCCTGGAATTGAACCAGTATTTATCGGACTGTGAGATTCCAGCAGCCAGGTATCTCAACTCCATGACAGACACACAGGGTAGCCAGCCACCTCTAGCACAGAATTACAGAGCCAGGTTTGTCTAAATGGAGTCTTGGAGCTGACCAATCAGGCTTTCGGCCAGTGTTAATAATGGCTGCATTTATATAGCGCTTTTCAAGACCCTCAAAGCGCTCCATTTTTCATTCACTCTCACATTCACACACTGGTGGAAGCAAGCTATGATTATAGCCACAGCTGCCCTGGGGCAGACTGACAGAAGCGATGAATCACTGATTCCGAAACATTTTGGCTCTGCCCTGCCTGGGCTGTTGGTGAGAAAATGGTTTCTCTAAAGGACTTACCGAATGAGCTAAGACATACATTGGGTACGGAAGGTATTCAGACCCCTTTAAATTTCGCACTCTTTGTTTCATTGCAGCCATTTGCTAAAATCAAAAAAGTTCATTTTATTTCTCATTAAGGTACACTCAGTACCCCATCTTGACAGAAAAAAACAGAAATGTAGAAATTTTTGCAAACCTATTAAAAAAGAAAAACTGAAATATCACATGGTCATAAGTATTCTCCATAGAAAAGCATATGCTTGTCTGTTGCATCACACACCTGTGGTGCATTCTAGGAACTTAGAAATTTTTGGTGAGTTCAATAACGTCGGACATTTAAAACTTATAATGAAAAAAACTGAAAATAATACCACAAGCCATAAACTTCTGTTTAATGGCAGTTGGCAAGCAAAGTTTGATGCATACCAAACATGCCCTACTTATTTTTTACAAAGTACTAAAAAAACAAAACAATCACTATATTCTCTATTCATTTCGTCTTTTGGGCCTCAGAATCAAGCTCCCGGGCTGAATTTCAACACTAGCCCATCCTTGCCCAAAACAATACTTTTTAATAGCGAAGCTATAACTATTTTGGTTCGCAAGAATAAAAAAAATTTATTCAAGAAATGAATATAAATATATGCAGATACTTTATTTTTGACACTGTTTCTAATGTACATCTACAGCTGAATGTCAATAAAAGTGCATGTGTGACATTTGAGACATGTAGCTTAGATTCTGAATTACTATTTTGTCAATACTTTTTGGGAAATAAAATATCAAGATATATATCGAAAATCAAATTTCAGCTGAAAGATATCGTGATATAACTTTTGGTCCATATCGTCCAGCCCTACACTAAACATAGTTTCTATTAACATTGCTGCATTGCTGTAATTCCGAGAGAAAAAGATGGCTCCATTGTACAAGCTCACCTTACAAATGATCTTTTAGAAGACAGGGGCAGCAGTGTAGGTAATTACAAATTAACCAAGTCATGGTGATGAAAGGGTCTGACTATAAATATTACCAATCCTATCTCAGGCTGTGATCACCAGGTTCTGCAATTATATATAGTAAACATCTAATTATCAGTACAAAGAGGCTATTTATTATTCAGCGTGAGCAAGTTGAACATAGCTGCTGTAAACAGCCCCGTCTGCTTCGAGAAAGCAGCCAATCTGGACTCCCGGAAACACATCTGCCACATTCTCAGGATATAAATCTCACAATGCAAACATAGGAGAAACTGTTGAGGTGACAGACTAATTGATTGGTAGCCAGTGACCCATCATGCACGAAGGAGGGCAGCTCCTGTGGTTGCGTTCCTACAGAGCGGTGACAGCTGGCCGTGCAGAGTTACACTGAGGCCCTCATTAAGTTTTTACCTGGCTGTCAAGCTGGGCTGTTGTTGGAGAAAACGGTTCAGAATAAACATACACAAAGCCCTAGGGGGGGAAAGCTGACAAGTACAAAGGCTTAAATAGTAACAGGATGTGAGGATATAATGGGTACAGTGTAACAGATGCACCGATAAGAGTTTCTGGGCAGATTTGAAGAACACATTAAAACTTTGCAAAACTGACTTTCAGATAGACTATTTTGTCTTGCATACATCAAATTTATTAAAGTGCACTATGACACAAAATGTTTTTTTTCAACCCAACACTCAAAATTATTAACAGTTGTTTTCAAACCAAATGTAAAAGTAAAAAGTTCTTAAGTATCAGATTGTTAAATCATTCATTTATTAGCCATATTTTGCCCTCAAGCTCTTAATATTAGGAGCAAAGGTGACTAAACCCAGTATAGCTAGTAATAACTGGAATGTCGTAACAGTAGAATGTTTTAATGTTCTTTATGTCGTCGATGTTGTGTTTTTCTGTTTTTATTGCTGCTTTTATTTTTTTCTGCAAATCATGTAAAGCACATTGAATTGCCTTGCTGCTGAAAGTGTGCTGTACAGCTGATATTTATTTGATGGAAAGATCTCTGTGCAGAAACAAAATATTGTCCACAGTCCCTGGCTTTATCTGCGCTCTCCGTTCCTGAATCGCAAATTCAGTCACAGAAAAAAAAAAACTCTCTCTGCAGCGCAGGATGCCTAGATAGCGGGAACATTCTGCGGTCAGCGCAAAGCTGGGGAAATATTCTGGCATATTCTCTCCACAAACACAATATATCAACACTATTCTCTTTGGGAGTCATAAACAAACAAAAGTATTAAATTAATATTTTTTAACCTGCAGTAAAAAAACATCAGCCAGACCCATGAAATTTAATTGATGTATTTTTCCATCTTAAAACGGGTACCGGCGGCACTGCGGGACTCTTCCCTGAACGTGTTTGCATATGGACTAAAACCTTGATGTATCCACTGCAAAGAACGCTGCAGCATCTGCGCAGAAAGAAACCATGACTGTATAAGAAAGTGCAATGGAGTAATTTAAATAATAGTGCATTCAGACACTGATTATATGGAAATTGTGCTGGGAGCACAAATGGATGTTAAATCTGCGCTGGTAAGAAATTCCGCATCAGGTTTAGAAAAGTGGTGGAGACATGTCCCCGGTTAAAATGACACCTATGTTGCTCATGTTGCTTTCTTTAGAGCACATGGTGAAAACATGTTTTTTTGTTTACTGTTTCAACTTGTTGTAATTTTATTTCGTAATTTCTAATTTGCTTATATATTAGTTCTCAATAAATACTGGTAAGCCACATGTTTGTTAAGCTGCTCTGACACCAACACCAACAAATGAACGCCTTATGCTTCTGGCGGGTATCCTGACAACATGGCCGACGGGGTAGGGTGCGGTGATATCGGGGGCGGGGCACTGGGCCGTGACGACAACTCTTCATTCTCAATGAGAAAACATATTGGATTTTTAGCAGATTTCTTGGTGCCTTTCTAAAGATAACAGCTAAAGACTTTATATTATACACCTGTGATGAGACTCTTCAACTATTTTTCCTTTTAAAGACAAAATCTGCCTTTTTAAACCAAACTTTTAATAAGAGGAAAATGAAGCATGGTCTCACCTCTTCTGAGTCTTTTAGTGTGCAGACATGGTAGGGCATGGAGACGAGTGTCTGATCTTTGCGGTCGGCGATGTACAACCACCACCACTCCTGCTTCTCTTCTGGGAAGTAAAGGCTGTAGGCTGGGTGCGTCACCTTCGACTTTGTTTCCAGCAGGGCCCGCTCTCGCCGTTGGATGCTCTGCTGCAGCGCCTCCCACTCCTGAAAGGTTGGATGAAAGGACAATTAGTTGAGGGCAAGCTCAAGTTTCCTTATCTAAATGATCTGATACCATGGAATGTGGCTAATATTGTCAAATATGCAGAGCTGAAGTTTAAAGAGGTGCTACAAATGCTGCTAAATTTAACACCAGGAGGCTTATAAAGCATTTGGCTCAGCATCATGTGAAAGAGCACAGGGAGTTTCCTTAAAGGATACAAGCAGCAGCCGACAGTCGGATCAGTACTCTGTATAAACATACCTAAACTCCTGACATCGAAATCGGTATCAGATAGAAAAAAAACGGTATGGGAACATCTCTAGTCCTAACGAAAGCATGATGCTGACCTCCTCGTCATCTCCAGCTCCCTCGTCAACCTCTGTGTCGCTTTGTTTGTCGCTCTCTTCGTCCCTTTCACTGGGAGAGTCCTTCTTGGCTTCGCCTTCGTCTGACTCGCTGCCTTTTTCTGAAGCTTCGTCGTCATCTTCTTTTGCTGCTGATGCTGCAGCTGATGCTGTAGCTGCCGTTTCCTGAGACCATAAACATCACAATAACAAGCTCAAACCAGACAGTGATTAAAAAATCCTTTCAGCCAAGATCTTCGGATGCTTACATTTCCTGCCACGTTGCCATTAGCCTGCTTGGCTTTAACAGGAGCAGGCGGGGCTTTCTTCTTGGTTAACTTCTTCTTCTTGGACTTGGCTGTCTTCTTGGCTGCTTTATTCTTGTTCTGCCACACTTTAGTTTTGGCTTTATTTGTGTCTCCCTGATTTTAAGACAAGATTACAAGTAGTAATTTATCTATGGTGGGATTTCAACAAACACCAACTTTTTCCGTCTGTGGATCAAAGATGGCATCTTATCCTTACTGCTTCCTCTGTATTGGCAGCCTCCTCTCCTGGACATGTTAACGCTTCCTGCTCCTTTTCAAACATATCCTACAAACAGTGAACAATGGAGAGGTATGAGACTTTTAAGGCATCTAGAGTAAACAGCACACTCTAGTGGTGACCAAAAGTGGTGAATGCTCCACAAAGAGATGTTTTTCTGGTAACTCATCGTATTCAGCTAAATGAAAAACTTACTGCCATACGTTTTCTGGTTAAGGTGACAGTTACTGTGACGATTGAGCCAGCAGTGATGTTATTGCTGTCCTCATCATCAAGGACTAGTAAAAAAAAGAAAATGGAGAAAAGGTGCAAAACTTAAGCAATCTATACTTAAAACTCAACATATTGTAGCATAAAGCACTGTGCAGAAGAGAGCTATAACAGTTCTGAGTACCCATGAGTCTGTCTAGTTTATCAAACTACTCTGACAAAAAAGACTAAATGTAGGTAACACATTTTATCAAGTGTATCAAGTACGGACTAACCCTGCAGCTTGATGACCATGGTGATGTGAGGGAAGTTGCCCAGCACAGCCATGACCTCATCGTACTTCTCCTCCCCAAGAAAACGCAACATGCTGCGTCTGTCCGAGTCCTTCAGACTGACCAGGTCCTGCAGGGTCCGCACCTTATACTGCAGAGGAGACAGATCAGAGCACAGGATGAGGTGAACTCCTAATCATTTCATGCACAAAAGGTTTATAAATGTGTTTGTAGTAATCACAATCGTTTAAGTTTTGTACTTGAAGGTTAAAAATAACTCCAGATTTGTCATTATTTACCATCACAAAAAAAAGTAATAGGCATCCTCTATTTAAATATATAACTTCATAACTCTGTCCCAAATATGACCAAATGGAGCACAAAAATATTAGATGAAGATCTTATTTCCCCATGACTTGGATTTTAACAGTTTCCTTTACTGTGTTAGAATTTCTTACAGTTTTCTTAAAGTTCATCGAGGCTCAGAGGAAAGAAAGAGAAAAAACTCCTTTGCCCTTAAAAACAAAACAAAACAACGCATCATAAGAATTGGGATTTATCATGATAACAATAAACTGATGTTTGCAAACCCTTAAAACTGACCATATGCTTGGGAATCTTTCCTATTTCACCAACTTTGATTCCATAAGAGCATCATATAAGATTATTAAATTATGATTCAAATCAATTATTGCATGCTGCAAAGTGGCATCATTTCACCACTTTATGTATCTGGTGTACTAGTGTAGCTTAATCAATAAGGGGTAAGTTTCATTGTTTTGTTTGCATTTGTTTGAGGAGCTTTGACTGTATGCAGTGATAGATAAGTTGCCAAAAACACGTTGATGTAAATACATTTTCAAATACTGTTAGCTTTCACCTTAACTGTTACTGAATTGAATATTACAAAGTATTGTGACCAAATTTCAAATCCGTTTTACGAGGCACTTTCCTTGCTTTATTTAGATTTGAGTTGAGAAAAAAAAACGATTTTAATGCAAGAATGAGGATATTCTTCTGTTTGATTTACATCTGTTTCCACTTTCAAAGTATCTGCAGATGTCTTTAATGTTATGGTCAATATTTGTTGTATCTCACTGTTGAATTGGAAAGAACATTAAAATCAAAATCGGCTGATCAGAACATAAAGAACACTTAGAATCTGGTAAATTTCACAGCCGCATTTTTAAAATAAAAGATTTCCACAAAGCCCCACATCCAGGGTTGCAGCATCAATTTACATGGCACAGCTTTAGTGTGCACTCTGCTGGATCAACGAAGCAAACTATTATAACACCCCTGCAGTGATTAATTGTACACATTTGCTGGAATCCTGGATATCTCTTTACACAGACTGACTACTTTTTTGGCAAGTGCGGGTTACCTTCTTAGAAATGCAGTAGCGGAGATGCTCCTCTTCGAAATGAGGCAGCTGCAGCAGTGGCGACTTGGACTCCTGTAGGCCCTGCACGATCATCTGGGTCAGCTTCATACAATTCTCAATGGTTACCAGTCTGGGCGCGTGGAAACCTGAAGATGATTAAACGAGTGGGAACAGATTATTACTAATGGAAAAGAAACACAGGCACCATGAGGCTGACTAGGAATTGTAACTATAGATGTGTGTACCTCCTCTGCTGTTAGCAATCATGGTGAGCTGACAGCCTACATTGATCATCTCCTGAAGAAGAGCTGGACTCTTCCTCACCACAAATCTTTGATCTGATGAAGAAATACACAGAACATGTTTAATGATTCTAAATGTAAACCGTATTTACATGAAGTCACATTTGAATTCCTCTTGGATCCTATTTCTCCATGACTTGGATTTTTATCGACTTTTCCTTCTTTGTGTTTGCAGTTATTCCAGTTTATTTAAAGCTGTTTAAGGATCAGCAGCTAGTGCTGCCATTTTATTAACCAACTGTAGATCTTAAGAAGCCATTCTCAACACTTCTGCAACAAGTAAAACAAGTAAACAAGAGTGGATAAACTAAGTATTTCAATTGGAATTGAACACATCAGTCAGTCCTACCTTCCTCCAAGTCCTCCGACACCTCCATGCGAGCCAGATGTGAGAGCACCAACACCCTGGCCTTGAAGCTGTATGGAGAACAGAATGGCGGCTCTTTCTTCTTCACGTTGATATTCCCTAATTCACGGATCAACTGCAACAAATGCCCAGACATAAAAAATACTGATCCCTGGATAGTTTTAGGGGTTAATAACCTACAGAGAACAGCTTAGTTAGATTGTCGTAAAAGATTCTAAGGGTTTCTTCCTCCTCGATTTTTCATTAATCCCATCAATAACCTCAGTCCCCACTACACAGGAATATTTAAGAATGTTCTGAATTCTTAACCCCTTAATAGATAGTTTCAGCGATTACAGTCTATGCATCTTTCTTTCTCTCCCAAAAATAGAAATAAAAAAGGCTTTTTGTTTTCCTTCCCGTCTTTATACATGCACATTTTGGGATGGTGTAATCATGTCGACCCAGGAAGGCCAAAAATTGGGAGCAACATTGATTCAGATTTTTCTATAGATTGCCATAGAAACATAACGTACCAATATTTTGTTTTCCAATATTCATTTGTAATAAATCCCATTACCAACTTTAATACTCACCATAAATAACATTCACAGATCTTTTCAATTTTTAACCACTAAATGCCAGTTTAAAAATTATATATTCATTTTGTCAGACTATCCAAGTCTGACGAGTGTCAAAAATGTGTTGTCGTTAAAAATCTAATTGTTTTTCCCCCTTTCCATTCGCAACGTTTTAGGTTTGCAGTACATAAAAAAATGCTTCCCGAGTGTTAAATAAGAAAAGAATACACTTTCACACAACATATTTAAATGGGAGTTAGTAGTATTAAAAAATAGGGAAGGGTCCAATCAAACCCAATTTTATTCTATTTGCATGGACACGGCTAACACCACGCAAAAATAAAACTAATAGTATGTGCAGAGACCAAACAGGAACAAGACTTATTCTGACTTTGTCCGAATCCCCAGAAAAGGTTTTTTTTTTACCTGCGGCACTTCGATATTGTCTGTGGGTCTTATGGTGGCTTCTTTATTGCTGCGAGGGTCAAATTCAAAGGCTGCAGTCAGCACCATGGTTAAACCTGGAACACAGATTTGGTCAGTATAAGCAAAAAACTGCCATTTGTTTTGACTTTTCTTCATCTAGAGCTAAACATAATAACACTAGAACATCCACCAAAAAAGAAAAAAGGTCTATCTGCCAGGTTAAAACTGATGTGTGATAAGAGTATAGGTAAATATTGCCAGTCAAGAGGAAACCCACGTTTCATGTTCATGTTCGATGTTTTGCACATAAAATGCATAAAGAGCTGTGTTGTGCTGATGAGGATCTGGTCTCCACTGTATCGGATCGAGCGGTACCACCACGTGCCCTAAAGCACACAGGCAAAGATTAAGCCACATAAATCAGAAGAACATCATAGTCAGTACAAAACCCAGTTTAAAGCTCACCACGACTACAGGAAGGATGACCATAAAGGCAAGGCCGTAAACCAACAACACCTGAAGAAGAAAAGTCTCACTGTCAGTGTATATCATGGTGTCACATTCAATTGAAAGGAATAAAAATAGGATTTTTTTAGCAGTTACAGTGAGGGAATAAAGAATTTGGCAGCCACCGAATGTTTAACTTGTCCTATTTAATGAGATGAGAGTTTTGTAATGTAATCATTGGTACACTTCAACTGTGAGAGAATGTAAAAAAAGTCCAGAAAATCACACTGCATGATTATTAAAGAATTTATTTGTATAATGGTGCAGAAAATAAGTATTTAGCACCTATAAACAAGCAAGAATTCTGGCCCTCACAGACCTGTTACTCCTTCTTTAAGAAGCTCCTTTATCCTCGACTCAGCACCTGTTTGAACTCATCTGTATAAGACACCTGTCCACACCTTCAAACAGTCAGACTCCAGCCTCCACCATGGCCATAACCAGAGAGCGTTCTAAGGACTGAGACTGAGATGAACCAATTTACAATAGCCAAGCAGCTTGGCGGGAAGAGATTGGAGCAGCTGTTGGAACAACTATTAGAAAATGGATCATTTACAATCTCCCTGGCATGGGGCTCCATGAAAGATCTCACTTTGTGGGGTAAACATGATCTTGAGAACGGTGAGGAAACAAACCAGAACTATATGGGGGGCACTGGACAATGACCTGAAGAGAGCTGGGACCCCAGTAACACAAGTTACTACTAGTAACACACAATGTCATCATGGATCAATATCCTGCTGCGCTCGAAAGGTCCCCCTGCTTAAGCCAGTACATCTCCAGGCCCATCTAAAGTTTTCCAGAGACCACCTGGATGATCCAGGGGAAGATTGGGAGAATGTGATGTGTTCAGATGAGACCAAAATAGACCTCTTTGGTATTAAATGCCACTCGCCGTATTTGGAGGGGGAAGAATACTGAGTTGCATCCCAAGAACACCATACCCACTGTGAAGCATGGGGGTGGAAACATTATACTTTGAGGCTGCTTTTCTGTAAAGGGGACAGGATGACTGATCCGTAGTACGGAAAGGATGAATGGGGCCATGTATAGTGAAAATTTTGAGAGTGAGAGCATTGAAGATGAAACGTGGCTGGATCTTCCAGCATGACAATGATCCCAAACACACCACCCGGGCAACGAAGGAGTGGCTACGTAAAAGAATCTCAAGGTTCTGGAGGGGCCTAGCCAGTCTACAGACCACAATCCAATAGAAAATCTGTGGAGGGAGTTGAGAGTTGTGTTGCCCACCGACGGCCCCAAAACATCACTGCTCTAGAGAAGATCTGCATGGAAGTATTGGCCAAAATACCAGCCACTGTGTGTGCGAATCTGGTAAAGACCTACAGCAAACATTTTATCTCTCTCATTGTCAACCAAGGTTACATTACAAAGTATTGAACTGAACTTTTGTTATTGGGCAAATACTTATTTTCTGCACCATTATACAAAGACATCTAAAAATCATGCAATGTGATTTCCTGTTTTTCCCCCCGCATTCAGTCTCTCACAGTTGAAGTTTACATATAATGAAAATTACAGACCTCTCTCATCTTTTTAAGTGGGACAACTTGCCCAACCGGTGGCTGGTAAATACTTTTTTGCCCCAATGTAATTCTAGCACAAAATCTCACCAGCATTGAGTTCTTCTGGTCAACAATCCAGGCAGGAAGGGCAATACCAAAGCTGGTGGCTAGAAAAGGAGAGATAAAATGGACCAAAGCAAAAAAAGTTATACAGCTGGCATTTTTTGTTACATTTACACCCCCTGCCAGTTTTATCAGTAATATAATTTCTTTGGAGTTGTTAGAGATTTGTTTCTTATACATTTTTGTGGTCAAATTATCTTTAACAAGATTCCCACAGAAAAGCAAGAGAGCAAAGTTGGTACGGTTAAATAAACTACCTGATACTTAAAATTGGGGGGTGGGGGGGTGGAGGAATAGTAGCAGTCTTGAGCAAATGAAAATATTAGATAGATAGATAGATAGATTAGGTTAAAAAAATTTAAATTAAAAATAAAACGTGACCATTGGTAGGCCAACGCAGACATCGGGTCGACACGAGTGACTTACCTCCTGGACCATCTGGGTTACCATACGTTTCCCAGTTCTTTCGCGACTCTTCATTGGTTAAACTGCAGAAAAAAAGAAAAGAGAAAATATGTTCAACAAATTTAAAATACCAACAGAGGTAACTGAAGTAAAATGATCAAGTGAAAAAAAAAAAAAAAAAAAAAAGACACCTACGCAGCATAGGCTTTGGCAATTCTCATGAATGTGGCCTCATCACCACCTTTGTCGGGGTGGTACTTGAGAGACAGTACACGGTACTGCTTCTTAATTTCTGTCACCGATGCCCCCTGAAGTCAATAACACAGTCACACCAACAAGTTACATCAACATATTCCACCACTTAAGGCAAAACAGAGGTTAGATTTTGCTGCATGAAACAATATGAATTGTTGGGATGGGGTTTACCGGGTCCAAGTTGAGGACTTCATATGGGTTGTACTCCTGGTACTCCCTGTCCAGTTTGGACACCTTGTAGGCTAGCAGCAGGAACACAGCCCATCCAAACAGCAAGGCCGCTTTTCTAGAAAAGGGTCAGACACAAAGAGGAGAATAATAAATCACTCTGAGTATCATGAAAGTCTTATTTATTCTTAGAAAGTCTGAACATGGTTCTCTTTTTAATGTTATTTGAGTAGTTTCATGCTTTGGCGGATGAAAGCATTCTATAGATCATCATAAACCACCAACAGTTTTTTCTTCTGTTTAGATGAAAACAATAAACATAATCTGGCCGGTAGACATATGATCCCTTTTTAAAAAAAAAAAGGATTTTACTCTCTCTTTAATTTTTATTAAATGGTCCAGATATCGATGAAATAAACTGACAGATCCCGAGTCAAAGATAAACAGCCGGGAGACCAAACTGGGCAGTTGCTCTAAACTTACACAGACATCTTCAGGCAGATAATAAAAAACGATTAGTGAAAGAGAAAACAAAGTTAAGCAAATGTGTAAAAACAATTCTTCTGAAATCAACAGATCTGCTAAGAAAACTTGTTTATGACTCCCAGTCACTCTTAACATCTCTAGCAGGGATTTTCCTAACAGAAGGAACACTACGACTTCTCTATAACAGGCAAGATGCTATCAACTCAGAAAGAATATTTCTTTAACCAACTGAGGAGGTGCAGGGTGGAATTAATGTATAACATCTTGGGTGTGGTGGCACAGTGATTTTATAAATAAAAATAGAAAAAATAGAGCTCAATCAACATATCTTAGCTGAGCAGAAGAGCTTAGAAGTTCTGGCATTGTTGTTGTTTGTCATTTACCCATGGATGTTGAACTTGTTACCATGACAATAGCAAAAGTAAGAAAATATATGCCCAATGTACCAAATCAACTGTTGCCATAACAACTGATCGTTAGCTTGCACCAGCTCAGATGTCTGAAAGCACAACTAGGGATTCAGAAAGTGTTTTCCTACAAAGATTGTAATAAGTGTGATTGAAATATAAGTGTGATTAAACGTGCTGTGAATCTTCATCAGCATTCATGGAAGCTGCACGGTGTAAGAAACTCATACGACAGCAATATGCTAGCTGCTAAACATTGTGATGATGAGATCAGTCGTGATAAAGAAATATTTTTCTCATTCCTCTCTTTCTCCTGTGTCTTATAAAGCCTCCAAAGCTCTCTGTGAACTTACATAACTGTTGGGTATAATTGATTAATCTGCATCCAGTGATATTGCGATTGCAAGATATTTGGAGCCGTGCAGTCTTAATCAGCATCCCACAAAATTCCTATGATATAAAAGAAGATTTACTAAAAGCCAAATATCAGATTTTAGAGGCTAAACAGGATGTTGACGTAATGACAGAGGCACGGTTTAATGTGGCGTCAGAAGACAAACTGCTGAGAAGCTGCAATGAAAGCTCACAGAGAAACATGGTGCGGTGTATTAGTGGAAATGTCAGGAAAGTAAATAGGTTTAGAGAGAAGGCAAACATCACTGAGAGATTTAAACAAAGTAAAAGTCAGTCAAATAACTCCCCTCAGCAAGTTGCCTACACTATGTAGCGCCTGACCTTTTAACACACATCTCAAAATGTTGACACACACTCAGCGAACAGCTCCAAAGAAGAGCATTCACACACTCCCATACACTTAGGGGGAAATAATTGTGTAAGTGTTGAGTGAAACAAAGTCCTAGGATGGTCGTTTAGTAAAATGTCACCGGCTGCAGTGAAAATTAAAAACTCTGATAAAAGCTGGCAAGGGGTCAGCCATGATAGGAGGGCATGAACAAAAAGGCATTTCTAGCACGTCGCTTTTCATCTGACAGCTATGTAAAACACCATCTTAAATCACAGTCATGTGACCAATCTAGACCTTATACATCAAAATCTAAACAATTACCACTACAATAGGCACTGTTACATGTGATGGAAGTTCACGCCATATGTGACTAAACTGATCTGAAGAACCAAGTCACCTTAGAAAATGATGCAATAAACCAAACGGGAATGGTGTCCTGCAGTGTGCCAGGCTTTTGGTTCATTTAAAAATAGTCAAGCCCAGCTCTCTACACTCACTTTAGTGTTGGGACGACGCTCTGCTGAGACTTCATCAGCCTGAGCCGATACCACAGACACCTGCCATGCACCCTCCTCAAGCTCTTCAGACGCAGCTGCTCTGAAAGGAAGATGGAGAGGGAGCGGTTATTGGCACATCAGCACTATCTGAATGATAACAACACTCCAATATTGATGGTATGTTGCCTATCTTTACCTGACCTGAATCAGTCACATAAAAAAGGATGAAATGTTGAACACAGAGGTATAGGTTAACTTCAATCATATACAGATTTAATAGAACAGAATGGATCGTTTCAGGCATCAATATACAAGGACTGCTACACAGCAACAAACAGGTGACCTTTGTCAGATTGTGTTACATAGGAATATCTCTGTTGTTTAAAAAAAGATAGCAAAAATGAGATAAGGACACTTCAGAATAAGATTCAAAAAGGCAAACCTGAGAAGCCAAACAAACACTATTAAATTGCAGCTTTACATTTAATAAGGCATTATCTGCATGATTACATCCTAACACTGACTATAAAAGGTGGTGTTAGGATGTAATAAAAGCTTTCTTGCCTCAACAGACATGTGCATAATCTTTCTGACGTTTGTTGGCTTCTGTTTGCAAATTGGTATATTTCAAGGCAGTGAAAATAAGAAGGCGTCGACTTGTGCATTTTTTTTTTACAAGCTACGTATCCACAGCCTTCAGTGTTCATCTAACCGTGGTTACTGAGTTAATAAGCGACACAAGATAGCAGAGAGGCAGCCACCAGGCCTTACCAGCGTTCTGATCCCGGGGCCACAGGTAATATGTGGCCGGGATCACAATAAGTCCGACGAAGGACGTGAGGAAATAGAAAAACGTATTGCCGCTGTCATCGTACTGGAACTGTTGTCCGGCCATATCGAAGCGGCGATGGGGTCGCCCTTGTTCCCCACCTTTGCGTGTTTCCCCCCTTCAGAGCCCCGAATTGTAACAGACTTTGGGTTCACTAGCCTGCTAGCATCCAGCCCAGAGCGCTCGATGCCTCGGTGTACGTGGTGTACGCCTGCGCAATGTGCCTTGTCTTGTTCTTCTCCTTGGTTAAGGCAAAGCAGACACAACAATAGCGCATTGCTTCCCCCTACAGGTCCCTGTTTGAAAGTTGGGTGCAATCTTATAGTTTAGTCAAATATATGGATAAAACATTAAAACTGCAATACAAAATATATTGTTTTAGCAGCAACGACAAGCTCTGTAGCTTGTCTGGTTTATTCAAAACAGTAACATAACTTTATATGCTTGAAATAACTTAAAACTGATGTACTACATAGTCTGATGGATAAATCCCGGCATGTAATATTTTCTGTGGGTTGTGTTCATGAATTAAGTTTACACTATAAAACATGCAAGTTTACGCTATAGAAAAAAGCTTGCTTCACTTCAAAAAACTAGCCTTTTAGGTGTTGAAGAGCTAGTGTACGGTAAGCTATGTTCCACATTGACACTTTGCCCAAAGAAATGGTCAAAAAGTCAAGATAGAAAGGCAATATTTCATACAGTGTAGATCTTTGCTATCCAAATTCAATTCAATCAATTTGTGTGTGTGTGTGTGTTTGTGTGTGTGTGTGTGTGTGTGTGTGTGTGTGTGTGTGTGTGTGTGTGTGTGTGTGTGTGTGTGTGTGTGTGTGTGTGTTTGTGTGTGTGTGTGTCTGGATCGCTATGTTCACATTGCAAAAGAAATGTGGCCCAAATCTGACATTTTTGGCCATACTGTGTTTTTGGACAGTATGAAAACATATGCACAAATCCAAATTTTCCAAATCAGTTTATGGGCACCCCTATATGCAATTCTATTTCCTATGTCTATTTGACGTTTTTCAATGAAACCTAAGTCTAAACCATCATGTTGCATTTCTCTCACGTTTACAACGCTGAAATGTGACAAGATTAAATGTAAACAATGGATGAAACAAGGATGACAGACAACTTCTGCAAGCGTAGTGTGCTACATGTGACATTGTGTCATCTTCTGTGGATGCATTTCATTTTAGTGCCACAGACTGTACATCTTATAATCTGATGGTCATCGCATGTAAATAATGTAACCAGTTAAACAACAACAAGTTGGAGTTCAGCAACAAATCAGAATTGAGCATTTAGATCTGCAGGTTGAATTCAACTCAGGATGGACTGGTTGGTTACCTGTCTACGCTGTTCCCCTACCTCCCACCTGTTAATTGCTGCAGATAAACACTCCTTGCCTTTGATCTTGAAAGTGTGAAGCAGGTAAAGAAAACAGATGGAAAAAATAATTAATATCAACCTCAATATTAAATGTTTAGTGAGCAAGAATACAGATTTGTCTTTTCAACCCTCTGTTTGGTAGCCGAAGCATTGGACATTGAGCACTTTGAACTACTTTTCGGGTGGAAATCCTAAGCGATTATGCTGGGTAACACCCATACCCACCTTTGTTTTGTCAAGTCTCAATCCATATTTGACCCATTGCTCAGCTAGCATAATAAAATAGATTAACATAAATTATTGAATTGGATTGTTTTGCACTAGGCAGGCTTTGAAATATAATGCCAGTTGAAACGTGCTAATTAGTAAAACTCAGCTGATGTGGTTGTTAGCACTTTTGCCTCACAGAAAGAAGTTCCTATTACAAAATCCCAGCCGTGTTCTTTCTGTGCAGAGTTTGAATGTTCTCCCAGTTCATGTATGAATTATTTCTGGGTACTCCAGATTCCTCACACAGCCAAATGAATATCTATGTTAGAGTAATTAGCTTTTCTAAATGAACTCTTAAATGTGTTTGTGTTCACGGTTGCTTACATCTCTATTTTGCCCTGACCTATTAACTGACTGGTAATTAACACCAGCCCCTTGAAATTACTGAGAATAGATACATTTATTCTTAAGCGTTAAACCAGTGTAAAAAAAAACAACAATTTGAATATGTCTTAGATTTTGTTGTCAAGAAAGCACATTCCACCCCTTGCAAGACAAGCCATTTAGGAGCTTATCTAAACACAATTTATAAAAAAAAGACTGTTCAATTCAATTCAGTTTATTTATATAGCGCCAATTCACAACACATGTCATCTCAAGGCACGAAGATATAGCAACAGTAGAGAGTCGCCTCCATTGTGTCGTTGCCTTCACAGTAATCCCTCATACTGAGCAAGCATGTAGCGACAGTGGAGAGGAAAAACTCTCCTTTAACAGGAAGAAACCTCCAACAGAACCTGCCTCAGTATGAGCGGCCATCTGCCACCACTGACTGGGGGTTTGAGAAGACAGAGCAGAGACACAGAATGATAGAAGAATTGATGTAGGAGTACTATCTCTGTAAAAGAAAGTAAAAAGTTGATAACAGGAGAGGAAGAATGTTCAGTCACTGGGAGTACTGGATTGCATTACCCCCTAATAGGCTTAAGCCTAGTTTGCTTCTCCATCTGCAGGGGTGCGGAGACAAGCAGCAGCATTATCCATCGACGGAAGGATCTCCGGGGCGCATGCAACGACGGATGGAGTAGAGACGAATTTTTTAACTATCCGTCGAATACAACGAAGAGCATACGTCTGTGATTTGTCAGCTCAACATCACACCGAGATCATTTCACCAGAATGGTATTCGATGCTGCTTTTGCACACTAGATACAGCTGTTGGACACTAGATACGTATTTAACATTCCAAGGCCAGTTGATCTAATATTGTCTTTTGGTGATTTTGAAAACCAGGAGGTGTAGAGAACAACAAAACAGGCCGCTGTGTTTGCTTGCTTACATGCTATTTTAGAGTATTCTATCAGCTGCACTTCTAATAAAAAGCTTTTTAGCTCAATCAAAACTCGCTCTCTGTTGGCCATTGCTCCTTAAGTGGCTGTCCATTTACAAGCTGAAATAAATAATCTGTTGTCCACCAGAGACATCACTACAATGGTAGGCAGATCCACCAGAAAAGGTCTAAACCCTTGCTGTTCTGGCGTTGAATTGCTTTGCAACACTGACACACCAACAGAGAAGTATAAAATGAAAAAGTCTTCGTCAATATGTGTTTGTGTGGGTGCAAACTTGCTGACGGAGAAGCATTAACTAGGCTTTAGGCTGTTGGCTACTACCCCTCCACCATCATCAAACGACTGGCTAAAATCAGTCTGTAACCATAACTATAAGGTTTATCAAGAAGGAAAGTTTTAAGCCTGGTCTTAAAAGTAGACAGGGTGTCTGCCTCATGGACTAAAACTGGGAGCTGGTTCCACAGGAGAAGAGCCTGATAACTAAAAGATCTGCCTCCTATTCTACTTTTAGAAATCCTAGAGACAACAAGTAAACCTGCAGTTTGAGAGCGAAGTGCTCTGTTAGGAGCATATGGAACAATCAGATCTCTGATGTAACATTTTGCAGATTTTGTGGATTTTGATAATTAAGGGGCTTATGTGTAAGAAGGAGGATCTTAAAAATATGGTCTGGATTTAAAAGGGAGACAATGAAGGGAAGCTAAAACAGAAGAAATGTGATCTCTCTTTTTAACATTTATCAGAACTCTTGCTGGAGCATTTTGGATCAACTGAAGGCTTTTAATTGCATTTTATGGACTTTCTGATAGTGAAGAATTACAGTAGTCCAGCCTTGAAATAACAAATGCATGGACTAGTTTTTAACAAAAGGTTGCCTTTTATCTCTAATGAAAAGGAAAGCTTCAACCCTCACAGGAAGGGTCAGAGCAGACTCTAACTGCTGAGAAGACCGAGGTCTTGACATTTGGAGCCCAGGGGGAACTCCTAAAGACTTTCCATGGCTCTGACAAGTTGTGTTTCGAATGAGCAAACAACAATGGTACACAAAACAGAACCCCAAGACTATAATCTGAAAATCACAGAGTGAAACTGTATTATCCTTTTAAGGACTAAATTAATTGTCAAAACTAGGAAATCAAACAAAAATATTAGCATTCACATGTACTTATGGCTTTATTCATAAAAGTAGAAGAGCAAAGCAATATGCTTTAGGGGAGGATCTTAGGATTTCTGTGTACATGACTATGTATCCTTGTGTGATGAAATATACGTGAAAGAGAAAACATTAATATACATAATTTTGTGGAACAATATGGACTAAATTTGTACTGTAGTAGTTTGTGTTATTCAATCAGCAACTGATACATAAACGCCAACTAAAACCAACTTTATTTTTTCTTTGCAGCTTTAAGTAGTATTAAGATTTTAAAAATATTTGTTGTTCAAAAGACATTTGAGCACTTTTCCACATGTGATATTATCTGACTTGTTCAGATAGCCACCATGATCTCCTCCAGATGTTTGCGTTTCAAGTCTGGCACAGTGGCGTCAGCTGCAGGATAACCAACAGGAAGCAGCATCAGTAGCTTCTCGTTGGCAGGTCGTTTGAAGAGGAGCCTGAGCTGCGGGCCGCAGTTTAGTGGCGTCGATGTGACGGTTACAAGGCCCACATTCTGACAGACAGAAAAGCAGGTGGTTTGTTTGACATTAAACAGTCTTTTACTTTTAAAAAATACAAAGTTCAGAGAATTTAGTTTGGAAGATAATTAAATTCAAGCCTTCAGTTTAGTCAGCTTCATTTATATTTCATAGTATACTAATATTCCTGACCTGTAGAGCTGCCAGCAGGATTCCACAGGATATGGAGACACTGATTTCATTGTAATAGTGGGTCTTTTTCTTGCCATTTGGTAGAATTCCATGAGTCTGTTTAAAGATGAGGATCAGGTATGGAGCAACATCTAAATATTCCTTAATCCAATTTGTCCTATATTGCAGAAACAAGGGTGATTTGTGTGATTTGAGGATTTGTTGTAAAATGGCACACATGAGTTGCATATCTTGTCCTTTTCATAAACGTAATGATAAAAAGATGTGGAGTAAGTATATATGTTCACCTTAACCTGGCCAAATCATGGACCCACTTATCTCCCATTCTCTGGCGGTAGTTCACCTCCTCCTCTTCTTCCACAATAAGTCTGATCTTGTGTTTTGTGTCCGGATCCGACACCACAACAAATGTCCAGGGCTCTGTGTGAGCTCCACTTGGAGCTGTCCCTAACCAGAGATAGAACAGGTTGATAAGCACATAAAAAAACTGAAGAGATTTAAAATTCCCGCCTTTATTGATCCTGAAATGTAGCAAAAGTCTAAACTGATAAGTTCCATGCCTGCAGTGAGGATGACCTTATCGATGACTTCTCGTGGGACTGGCTCGGGGCTGATGAATCTGACAGACCTCCGCTGGTTCATCAAGGAGTAAAACTCCTTGGACCTTTGCAGCATGGTCTCCTCTGGGTAACGTTGTGGTGAATAGGGAACATGTGCGAGGTCATCTTCCTCGTTATTTTCCACCCATTCATCTTCATCTAAAAAGATGTCAAAGAAATAAAACCCGATGTTTATGACATTTAAAAGTCATTTAATAATGGGGAGATTTTAATAAACAAGGAGACTGAATCAAAAAATGGCATAACGAGGCACTGATGTGCCTGAAATGTATAAACTTTAATTATTTAGGTATAATTATATCATATTAACTGTTTTCTGTCTTTCTTTAGAATTGAAAATCGCAGACAAGAACCAAAGTTACTACAGAAGGTGCTACAAACATATGACCATATATGCAGTATACAGCTGAAACCAGATATTTACACGGACTGCAAATAGACACAGAGCTTTTTTTTTTCTTTCTCTGACCTCAAATCAAATACATTTTTACTTGTTTTGGGTTAGTTAGGATTACCCAAATTATTTTGATTAGCTAAATCCCAGAAAAATGATACAAGGATTTTCAAAACAATTTATTACTCAGTTGAAGCTCGGAGATTTGAATACATTAAGATTATTGTTTAAGCAATTTGGGAACGCCCATATGATGAAGTTCAAGTCTGTCCCAGGAGTATGGGGGTGGCAGCATCATGCTGTGTGGGTTAAAGCAAGTCTACCAAATACTAAGAAAACATATTCAAACCTCTGACTTTGAATAAAGTTCAAACATATATTTCTCTCATTGTTCTGGTGTTTAGCAAATAGAAATAACTGCAGGAATTTAATTGACAAACACAAAAACAATATTTGCATATACTGTCAGACAGTAAAAAAAGAAATGTTTTTTGTTATTGTAGACAGCATAGGTAAGCTTTCAACTGTATATGCATAGATGCTTTCGAATATGTGTGATGAAATGCAGGCATGGGAGTGAGGATTACATCTATGCATATAGTATGAGGGTTTTAAACACAGGAAACTTAAAATAAGAGTTTTATTCTGCACCTCAGTTGTTTTCTCATCATCACGATTAACAAACGTTATTTTTCGGAGTCCTTCAAATTACCTCTGCTAACTTTATATTTCTGTACCATTCTTACCCTTGTTTAGCTCATTATTTCTTTTTTGTCTGCTAATTTGATTGTTATTTTTGTGTTTGGTTTTAACTGTCTCCTGTTTTTATTTTAAGTAAAGCCTTTTGCAGCCGGTGCAAGTGCAAAGCACAAACCCCTTTCTTAATAACAGGTAAACGAAGAAAAAAAACAGGCACTCACTTTCTCCTGTTGTTATTTCTGTGTCATCCAGCAGGTCCTGATCCACCCAGGGTCTGAAGTCCTTTTTTGAGAGCTCACTGGCTTGTCCCTCTCCTTTAGTCTCTGTTACTCGAGATTTCAGAAACAGTAAGCCTACCACCAGACACAGAACCAGAGCAAGTACTGGCGTGAGGACAGACAGGAGAGCCATGACTGACTGAGCAGCTGCCAGTTTGAGTGGAACTACCTTTGCTGAGTGCAGACCTTGTGTTATAAAACACTGCTTCCGTTATCTGAAGTGTGGCATTTATGCTGAGTCAGAACATGGGGAAAGGCACAAGAGCTTGGCACTGTGTTGAAAAAGAAAAACAGATTTCCCAGGTTCACTAGATCATGAAAAAAAATGACATGGACATAAGTCTGTAGGTTTGTGTTTCAAAGTCCTGCCCTGAGGTTAATATTTCACTTTGTTCTTCCTGTGCTTGACTGAATGAGTACAAGTTGAAACCTTTAACAAAAAGTTTTAAAGAAAATGCATTTTCTTGGAGCAAACAAAAACAGACTGATTGAATTGAATTGGCTTTTTGTAAAGAGCCTTGATTCGATATTTGTTGTAAACTGGCGCTATATAAATAAACAGAATAGAGTTGTAGGGGGGAAAATATCTACTATTTTGAGCAACAAAATTCACTTTGAATATGGCCAGTTTAGATGGGTACACCCAAAGTCTGGTTTTCAGTAAAGTTTCCTGCTTGTTTGTGGTACTGTTTATTATGAAAGTTTAAAAGAAAAATATTGTGTTGTACCTACATTTTGTGTTTTAACAAGATTTTTAATTTATCTGCATCTTTTTTGAAAGGCCATATTAATAGATGCCAATCACCTGGAGGCTATTTTGGGCCAAATTTATACCATTCCTGAATGTTATTTAGTTACATATAATAGTCTAATTGCAATGATGAAAAGCATAACCATTTTGAGCCAGCACCCTGAGCTCCATCAGTGATGAACCATTCACACAAGAACAACAAAACCTAGTCTACCATAGTTTTATGGAATAATTTGGCCAATAGATGGCGCAAAGGTTCTTTCACCAAGTTCTCTCTCTAGGTGTTCAAAAGAAAGTGCCAATATTATGATAAGTGTGCTGAGATTTTTTTTGTTTGTTTGTTTGTTTGCACTAGCAGCAACACCTGAACAATTCTATTTGGCTCTAATAATCTGTAGGGTGGCACATCCGAGCCCAAAAGCCATATTCGAATTTCATCAATATTATTATGCTTTTGGGTTTTAGTGAGCGTTAAGCTAAAGACTTAATAATATACATCATTCTGTGTAATAAATTAGAGTTTCCGTGTAAGAGCTGAATTACTGAAATCAATTAACTTTTCAATTATTCTACTTCGCTAAGATACATCTCTACTACATAGCTATAAGGACCATCTAAATTAGCAAACAAATGTGTCCCCCTCTTGATGGCGCCACTGTCATTGGCGCTGATGCGCAAATAAGGACCATTGAGGGAATTCGCTGCAAAAAAATAAAAAATATGAATGTGAATAAACCTGACTTGTTCTTGAATATGTTTACTTTTTAGAGTGGGATCTGCCAATACCACATCCGGAAGGTAAATTAAACTCTTTATTTAATATATCTGTCATTATCTGCCATCTCTACATACATTCCCCTATTCCCTTCCTATTTATAAACGGGAGACGGGATTTTTAATTTCACCCCGAAACCAGCGTCTGCCATCCAGATTTTCTTGCAGCGCTCGCTCCGCCCTCTCGGCTCTCTACGGCGCTGCGCTTTAAATAGCCACTGTTTAAAAGCTGCTGCACATTCCTCTGTCTGCCGTGCGGCACCGCAGTCTCTCTTTCCCCTACTCACTTCATTAACACATTTATCCAAGTAACAAAGCCTTGTCATCCCGCTATGTCGGCCGCCAGCACCGAAACCAGTGCCCCTCTGCCCACCGCCGGCGGCCGCGTCTTCTTCCAAGGTGCGCCCGGCGTGGGCTGCGTGAGCTCCGGCCCCATCAACGGGGAGGACCCGGTGCAGAAGAAGCAGGGCAAAGTGACGGTCAAGTACGACAGGAAGGAGCTGCGGAAGAGACTCATCCTGGAGGAGTGGATCATCGAGCAGCTCAGCGAGTTGTATGACTGTGAGGTGAGTGAATGACGGGTCACCCTCTGTTGGTGGAGCGCCCTTCAAATGCACATGGAGACGGACGGGGTAACTAATCATGGAGGTTAATACCTGAAATATCTTCATGAATGCTTTACACTTTTTCAGTATTTTGCGGTAAAAGTGTATCTGATTTTTCTGTCTCGATAAATCAGAGCTGCAAATCAGCTGTTTTACACATGCAAACTCAAAACCATTACAGCACCCACGTAAACCTCAAATTTTCACATGCAGGAGCTTGAATATCTCCTTCCACTAATATTCCACTAAATATTGAGGTATTCAGGAGTCTCTGTGTAATTTTGTGGATCCTAGAGGTTTTTTTTTTGTTGTTGTTATATTTGTTTCTGTCTCTAAGCAAAGGATGGATGGCTGATTTCTCAGGGCTGAGAAGGAAAAGCAGCTGCAGAGAAACCGCATGGTTGTCTTTTTACGCACCAATCTCTCCTAACCTCCCACAAAGCTCGCAGCTATAAAAAAGGAATACTGTGTTCAACGATTTATAGGCTACTGACTGTAAAAACCTGTCTAAATGCGAGTAAATGACACTAACAACCCCTTTGATCAAAATCCTTGAAAGCAAAACTCCAGCTGCCCGGTTTATTGTATGGTTTATGAGATAGTGCGCGCTCCTCATGTCATTCTCGTGACGTTTATGTGGCAACATTGTTGTCCTTTAACGCATTTTTACTTTTTGGGGGTGCATCTGTTCCTTGCGCCTTATTGGCAGCCCAATTAGTGTGCGCTCGCACGTCTGCGCGTCGCATTCTTTAACACCTTAAAAGGGGGAGGGGATTGCCTTATGTGCGCAGAGAGAGAGAGAGCGAGAGAGAGAGAGAGAGAGAGAGAGACGTGGGGTCCAAATACCCCTCCCACTGACTCTCCTCTCTGCCATATACAGTAGCCTATGCTGCCATGTAGGGGGATGGGGGTCTGAGAATATGGAAAGAAGGGCACTGGGTTAAAGGATGTGCTGATGCTATGACTCTCCTCGGCAGCCAATCACCTCATCCGACTCGCAATGCCATCCTCTTAGCCAGGTCCTGCACAAACACACATGTGCATAGCAATATGTCTGTCAATCGGACACACACACACACACACACACACACACACACACACACACACACAAACATTATATATATATATATATATATATATATATATATATATATATATATATATATATATATATATATATATATATATATAGCGTCTCTGATAAGTTCACATCTACACACTATAAACGCCATTTTATGTAAATGTAATTGAAGAAGGAAACGTTTTTTTATATAATCTACATGAAATTACAAATAAAGGGTCCTTCACCAAAAAAAAAAAATGCAGATCTTTCATCTGATGAAACTTTTCAATAACTGTATAATCTTCAAATAATCCCCTTTAAATCTATGAGTCTTTAAAATCCTTAAAAGATGTTGACAGGCTGGTGAAGTCCCAAATGTTTAATCTCTAATTTTAGTTCAAGAGCTAAAATTAGACTTCTTTAAAAAAATCTGCTTTATTTATTTTTGTCTTTTTTTGTCTTGGTGGCTAGCAAAGATATTAGATGGCTGCACACTTCGATCCAACAGAACGTTAACATTACGTGTGATATTCCGATATTATAATAAGAGTATGCTGCACAACCAACTTTCGCATTTAGGAAAACAAGGCACATCACTTCCTGTTGTGTTTTGATAGCGGGATCTCTTCTTCTACTTCTAATAAATTTCCGTCAGACTGCATGCCAGATGGCACATTGCCGCCTTCCTCCATTGAGGAAGGTAGCAGCATCTCAGCTTGGGGCCATGACGTTTGTACCCCTCGACTGTCTACCGAGCGCACATTGGGCATGCGCACTGTGATTTCAGATGTTCATCATTTAAAGAAACGTTAAGGAACCGCACCCAATCGCTGATTCAAGAGGATTTAGCCTATTAAGCTTGTCAATATTTTGGCAAAGACTTAGATAGTTATACACAAACGTTTATAACTTTATCTTCTTGGTAGCAAAATCTGTCTCTATATAATAATACTCTGTAAACAATGACCCTGTTCTACTGATTCATTTAAGCATGCCGTGCCTACAGCTCAACAGCGACAAATGCAGAAATGCCACAGTGTGTATGTGTGTATATGCATATATATATATATATATATATATATATATATATATATATATATATATATATATATATATATATATATATATATATATATATTTAGGGATGTAAGAAAATATCGATTCCCCCGATATATCGCAATATTTTATTTCCCGATATTGTATTGATTTTCAAAATAAAAGTATAAATTTTTTTCTTTTCTTTTTTTTAGGATTTGAATGGAACCATTAATGATGACAGTAATTTTTGTAGTGAAATTAAAAGCATGGTGGTTGTCAGCTTCTTCGTTCCAGTGGATCAACTAGATCTACTAATAAAACTGGATGTGTTAAAGTATGAAACAGGTTGGAGTGTTTAGAATGCTGTGATAGTTTTCCTACTGTTAAATTGAGTATTAAAAATCACAATATATCGCCTTACTCATAGCATCGTGATATATCGTATTGTCTCCCCAGTATCGCGATACATATCGTGTCGTCAGATTTTTGCCGGTGTGGAGCATTTCTGTACACAAATGCCCACCAATAACTCCAGCTTCATACATCGTCTTCTCTTTATAATCTATCAATGTGATGTGTGTCCACACACATACGTATATATATATATATATATATATATATATATATATATATATATATATATATATATATATATATATATATATATATATATATATATATATATATATATATATATATATATATATATATATATATATATATAATATTGCACTGTGGCTACTGCAAGATACAGGGTACAATACTGCAAGATTCAGATACAATCCCATTACAATCTGTTAAATGTTGTGGTTTTACCAAAACAAAGTGTAAAGGATATTAAGGGATTTGTGCAATATGTACTGTAGGTAAACACAAGCAAAAATCACAGCATGACACTGAATGCCAACAGCCAAACCTGTTCTGTGAATTTGTCCCTCTGCTATAGGAGAGAGCATTGCAATGCAAATATTTCCCACACTGGAGACTATTAAACTCTGCATGGTGTGCATCATTTCCTGAAGCTCTGAACTTCCACTCCCCCTATGCTGAAAATGCAGCAAATGGGAGATTTTCTGGAGCCCTCTAACACAGACTGATGGCTTTTCATGTCTTTCATCTTGTTTGCAAGCTTCTCCCTGCCTTTATAGCCCTGTTTATTGCTCTGGTGTGGTTCTTATTTGAGCTAAAATAAGCAATAGCCCTGTTTCTAACTGCAAAGCTGAACTGTTCAAAGCTGACCGAGTTATTGGCTACATGTCAGACTTCCATCAGCAGGATGTAGTTAAGGCAAATGAAATTTTAGATTAATAATGAAACTAAAATATTTGCTTTTTTTTGTTGCATGACATCCTGTCCATTTGAGCTCCGTGGATGAAGTGTAGACATCCCCAGCAGCATGACACCTCTTCATATCTCTTCACATGGCAAATAGGATAATATCACACGATAATCCCCCCAGGCTCTCTTGCCAGTCTCGGATAAGCAGAGCATTATTAGCCTGTGGTGACCCGGAGTTTGGAAGGATTTCAGGAAAAGCTGGTGTAGGTACCAGATCTGCTCGGGGGCCTGCTCCTGCCTATGACGTTGTATTACATGATTGGGTGGACGCTAACATTACATTACACGATTGGCCGGACATTAGCATGTTGACGTGGTGTGATTTTTTTTTTTTAAAGAACTTTATTGAACAAATAGCAAGCATATAACACACAAACAAATGAAGTACACAGAAGAATTCAACAGATACAAACAGCCAGGGGTGTTATGTATTTACTGTACATACAAAAATTTACATATATGAATTGTTTTGAGAGCCTTTTTCTGATATTGATTTGATGTATAGTTAAACATTTATCATCTTTTTCGGGGTATTCTAAAAAAACAGAGTAAGGCACTTTTCCAATGTAAGGGAAAATCAGTCAAAATACGGTTAATAACAACCCGCTAAACTCTTTCCAAAGCCTATGTTTGAAAGTGCAGTACCAGAAAAGATGTGTCAGGTTTTCTTGATGACCCCCACAGGAGCTGTTATTTATGTCTCTTTTAAATTTCACCATATAGTGCTTGTCAGGGTTAAAAATGGGGGCGCAAAGTTTGTCTGAGTGGCGTTGCCATAGTGTGGCGCTATCAGCAAGCGCAGAGCCCCCGAGGTGATCTGGTACCTACACCGGTACTGAAAGCAGTCCCTGATAATGTTGACACATCACTTCAGTGCATTGTTAAAGCTGTCTGTCACCTCATTAGGACTCCAGTGTTTGAGCAGGTGGTTTTTATTGCTTACCAGTGATCTTCGCTTTCATGACTGTAAACAGGAAGTCACAGTCAATCCACGTCTGTAAATGCCTCTATGCTGAAACCCAAATTGGAATGGGGAGTGTGCTTTAAGTGTGTGTGTGTGTGTGTGTGTGTGTTAGATACATGTAGGTTGGGAAGCTGCAGAGTTGACCATGCTGGTCTTCCTTAAAGGTCATCCTCTGTATCAGTTTCATAAGAAAACCTGATAGTACATTAGGGACTATCATATAGGAGTTTGTGTTTGTTAGTGAAAGTCAGGGCAGGTTGCTTTCTGATGCATAAATGTGATAAAATAGGCTAAATGGATTCCATTAGTGATGCAATTTGCAGTTCAAAATGTGTGAATCTGGTTTGTTTAATCAGAATTTTAAGTAGTACGGGATAGAAAAGGCATGTTAAGACTTTACAATATATGGTTCATTTTAAAGTTTTGATCTGATAAAGGGCAGTGGTTTAGTTACAGGGTAATATTCATAAATGTCTGATCCTAGAGCAACTTCTAAGCAGCAGAAAATAGCAAGCTAGTGTTGACTGGAGTTATAAATCATTCTCTTTTTTTCTGGCGGAATTGCAACAGTCTCTGTTTAGCTTATTTTTGACTCTGTTTGCGCTTACATTGGATAACAGGAGGAGGATCATTGCTCACATGTTATTTCAGCACTGAACAGATTTAGAACTGAATTGGAGCTACATTAAAATAAAAGGAATTCAAATCAGTTTTGTTTATGGTGTCTTCTTTATGCAGAAGAAGGAACCTAGCTTCAGAAGATAAAAAAGAACATTTGAATCAGGGAAAAAAATGCTTTTTTCAAAGCCTCTAGTGGGCTTAATGGTATTGCATGTTAATGTGTTTAAAAAGTTAGCTGTTTGAAGTTCTAAATCTAATAAAGAGCATTATTATTATCTTACCAAAGCTGAAATTTCTGGATTCTAAGTGGGAAAAACCAAACAGGACGCCCCCAAAAGTGGGAAATCTAACTTGGAAGAATGTCAAATGTCTTTAGACACTGGAGTTTAGATTTGCCATGATCCCACACACAAGACATAGTGAAAGTAGCAGTAATAAAACAGTTTATTTTCATTTATGACTGTTTTTATCTCATTTAATCATTGACACACATGTGAAAGTAGAATCTGGTCTGCCTGTTTCTTTATGGTTTGAATGCATAAACAGAAAGCCATGTTATCAACTTGCATTGATAATAGTTATTAGCACCTCAACCTTTAGCAAATACCACTAGCTTCCTAACTTACAACTGGGATGCACTAAGATAAGTGAATTTATTTCCATCCATCCGTCCGTCCGTCCATCCATCCATCCATCCATCCATCCATCCATCCATCCATCCATCCATCCATCCATCCATCCATCCATCCATCCATCCATCCATCCATCCATCCATCCATCCATCCATCCATCCATCCATCCATCCATCCATCCATCACTAGGAAAACCTAAATATCCTTCTCACCAGCAACACTCTACAGCTCATTTAGGGTAATCCAAAGGTGTTGGCAGACCGGAAAGAGAAACGTTGTACTTCCGTTTAGTCAGGGTCTCCTCCCAGTGTGACATGCCCAGAAAACCGCCTTAGAGATGTCCTGAGGAGAGATCCTGATCAGATGCCGGAGTCATCGCAACTGACACTATTTGATGCAGAAGATCAGCAGCTACACTTCTAGCTCCTCCTTGATAACAGAGCGCCTTGCCCTATCTCCAAGGCTGAGCATAACCACCATACTGAGGACATGTATTTTGTTCGCCTGTATCCAGAGTCTGATCCTTTAAGACATGATCCATATCTCATGACCATAGATGACGGTTGGAAAAAAAGAAGGACCAATAAATTGAGAGCTTTGCTTTTGGGTCCGTCACTTTCTTTTTGACAAAATAACTGAAGTTTAGCCCCAATCTGTCTGCTGCCACACATATGGAGAACTTCAGTGCACACTGAAGATCACAGCTGCCATAAAAGCAAAGATAAGACCCTAAAACATTGCCATTTAATTATGCTTTCTCTTTGTGTTTTTTTTCTGAACAAATAGTCTTTTCTGAGAAATGCATATTTTCTATTAGTACCTGTGTGTTGGTTGTTTTTCAATTCACCAAAAGAAGTCAAAAGTCCTTGGCCTCGTTTCCCAAATGAGTTAAGAAGCTCTTAGCGCTAAGATCTTCTTTGGAGCACTCTTAAGAACGCTGTGAAAGAAGAACGCGTTTCCCAGAGTCGCTCTTAGCTTAAGAAGATCTTTCACTAAGAAGGCAACGTAAGATCAATCTGACCCACTCTTAACAGCCTTCTTAGCGATCAAATGCTCAGTGATCATAGCCTGCCACCAGGGGCGTCTAGATTTCTAGGCTACAGTGATCAAGCGGCGTCAGGGAAATTTATATCCTCCACTTTTTGAAATAATAAAACAATGTTTAATGTTAAAATGCACTCATAGCTGTGGAGTACTGGCGCAAGAAATATAGGCTTATAGTAAAGAAGGAAAAAATATATATTATTGAACTACACGTTTAAGTTTTCCACACATCTGCGTATGAGTTTACACATAAAAAACATCAACCACCCTGTGGCATTTCACAGATATCAAGGAAACAGATGTAATTGAACTCAGCTGAAACTAATCCAGAGAGGCTTCACCTGCTACTCTATATAAAGGCGTTGCCAAAGTCCGCTTGTGTGAGAAACCATGGCTGCAATACAGCACATTCTCGCTGCTAATCAACAGCGTCGCCGAGCGTGGAGCCAGACGGTTTATATCAATGTTTATGTGCGTCAGCACTTCTCCCCACTCGACGTACTGTCGGACCGGGCTGTCCAGGAAAAGTACCGTCTGCCCCGTGCGACGATCCGACGGCTGATCACTCTGGTGTCTCCACATATCCAGAGAGCAACCCGCCGCAATTTTGCCCTCAGCCCGGAGGTGCAGCTCCTGGCTGCTCTGCGGTTTTATGCAGTGGGGAGCTTCCTGGAGGTGGTAGGGGACGGCACAGGCCTCAGCAAAGCATCTGTGTCCCGGAGTGTGGCAGTTGTGAAACCAATACTCCTGCGCCATGCCCGTACCCACATTAAGATGCCCACCACACGGGACGAGGTCCGCCAGGTCCATCAGGGGTTCCACGCAGTGGCTGGGATCCCCAGGGTGATCAGTGTGTTGGACGACACCCTTATTCCCATCCTCAACCCTTCCTTGGTGGATCCGTGCTGGATCAGCAGGAAGCATTACGCGGCCATCAACACCCAGGTTGTGGTGGACCACAACGGCCTCATCATAGACATCGTAGCCAGGTGGCCAGGGGGCACACATGACAGCTTCATGTGGGCCAACTCCGCTGTGGGGCAGAAGGCTGGTAGAGGAGAGTTCGGTCCAAGTTTTCTCTTTGGGGACAGTGGCTACCCTCTCCAGAGTTACCTTGTGACGCCGGTGACCAATCCAGCAACACCTCAGGAGGAGAGGTTTAATGAGGCCCACACACGCACCAGGACGACGGTTGAACGGGTGTTTGGCAGGTGGAAGTCCCGCTACAGGTGCATTCATCGTTTGTCGGGGGGGCTGCGCTTGTCACCACGCAAGTGTTGCCGTGTGATCGTTGTCACCGCCATGCTGCACAACATCGCAGTGCGCGTTGGCGCAGATGAGCCGCCTCCTGTGGATGACGAAGTGGACCATTCAGAGGACGAAGCCCCGAACCCCGCCCCCCAGGATGTGCGAGCCGTGCTCCATCAGCCCGGTGCCCAGACCAGACAGGAACTCGTCAACCTCTTCTGAGGTCCAACAATCCCAGCCCCTACCCCTTCACCACCAGTCACCAAGCACTGATCAGCAAAACAATAAACCCACAACCACCACACCACCCATATCACCTGTCAGGCCTGAAATAAATAAACAGAACCAGTTCTGGTTCCGGATATATATTTTAAATTACCGGCAAACATGCTGTGCTGTAGTGAGTAGTAGTGAGAAGCACGTGCGTCAGGGCGCACATTACTCACACGTCATGAACCTACGCTTTGATAAATTACTTAAAATTACAAATTGCCTCTGACTTTTTGTTGCTAGGTTTAATACTCATTTCAATGCAAAATGATACACACAATACATGGTTAAAAAGGAAACCAAAGTTTATTGAAAGCATAATGGGGGAGGAGGGGTGGCGTCTCCGGCTTCACTGGGCACCGTCTGGGCGTCTGTATCACATGCAATGAAGGCGGCTTGATTAATGAAATTGAATGGGATACATTGCGTAATGCTAATAAAACAAAATAGAACTGTCCCGTACCTGAATCCTGGGGAATGATGATTGGAACGGAGATGGAGGGACGGTTGAACTGTGCCTTGGACAGCGCCAGCTGTCTCCGGTGCAGCTCCAACCTCTCCTGCTTCATCCGGACCATCTCTTCCTGGTGAGCAGTTTGTCTCAGGAGCTGGTCCTCTATCCCCCGCAGCACCACCAGCTTCTCCCTCTCCAGGCGCACCAGCGTCTCGCTGCAGGTGCAGGTGGTTATTGCAGGTTACCTGGTTAAGCCTCCCCGCATGCGGACACTGGGCCGTGCTGGTTGGCACACGGGGACAGGGCATGGCTGTGTGGGGTCGTCCTCTCCTGTGGGAGTGCACGCCCCTACTCCGCTCCCGGATGGCTCCTCTTCCTCAATTTCTGAGAGGCCCTCGTCCCCCTCAACGTCGATGCCCCCTGTGATGCCTTCAGAGGCCTTCTTCCCTATGATGGAGAGGACTTTCTCTTCATCGGGAGTGAGGGTCGTCCCATCCGGTGCTCCACAACCCGTGTCCATGGCTTCCCTTCTCACCTTGGCATTCTTCTTTTTGATCAGGCTCTGAAACTCCTGCCACTTCTTTCTGACAGCACCCCAGTCACGCAGGCCACATGGGCTGGAGGGGGACATCTTCTCCGCTATAGCCTGCCATACACGGTTCTTCACCGTGATGTTTTTTTCCCTTTTGTTTTTCCAAATAAAACCTCACAGTGCTGCCACACCTCGTCCACTAGGACACCCATCTCCTCCGCGGTAAACAACGGTGCCCGCTTGCTCTTTTTGCTGCCAGTTTCATCCATTATCACATGTGTGTGCCAATATTCATGGGGGTATATATGCGCTAATGGGCTTGATTACTACTTGGATACACCTGATGGCACACACACACTTAAAACAAAAATTAACTTAATGCTATATCCACGTGCAAACACTTTGTGTGAGCAGGACAGACGCGCGTAGGCGCGCAACTAGACTACTTGTTTTCTTTTTATAATTTTTTCATTTCTTTTTCTTTTATCTATATATGGATATCAGCACACAATGTGAAGCTAATTCACTAACTCTGTACTCATCATGAATATCGCAAGTTCTTATAAACAACGCTGTGTGTGACTGCGCGCTGCGCTCAGCGCTGATAAAGGAGTGGGTGATCGATTAGCCTGGCATCGATTGATTCAGTTTCAGCACCACCGCGGTTGACAGCTCCCGTTAAGAGCTTCTTAAGAAGCTTCTTAGGCTTGATCTTAAGGTTCTCCTAAGAAGGCAGTTAAGAACGCTTCTGGGAAACGCCCATATCTTGGCGCTCCTTCTTAGCCGAACCCTTCTTAGGAGCCTTCTTAAGTCCTTAAGAACGATCGCACTTGGGAAACGCGGCCCTTGTCAGTTTGTGAATACTGACCCACCAACAGACTCCCACTCTACTTTAAGAGACTAGGATGACTCTAATGGAGTGCCTGTTAATGCTGAGGTCCAGTTTAGGTGATTAAAAGGCAGAATCTGTCAGTGCACTGATGGATCTGTCTGCCTAAGAGCAATCAATGAAGATAATGCAAGATGTAAGTCTTTACTTGACAGCAGTAACTCCATTATACACTTGCATTCTGTATGTTGTGTCATGTGTATGCCTTCAAGATACAAATGGTTGGAAGAAATGCCCTACTTTCCAGTGACTCTCTCTCAGCTCAGGCACTGTTGGTATACAAGGCTTCTGCCCTCAGGCTTTTAGTGTCTGTGGGTTTGTATTAGGCCATGTGGCCTTTTTTAGGCTGATGATACTGTAGCAGATGCACAGTGGTGACTTTTCTTAAACTGATGAGTATGACAGTGATCTGGCAGGTCAATGTACATATTCAGACCAAATGGAGCAAAAACAATCCCTTCAGCTGAAGCATCTTCCTGTGGTTGAGACAAATTTTTCTAGCTGCCATTCCTGTTCTCCTCGGATTATATGAGGTGTGCCGCATCATTTTCAAACGGCATTTTGTGTAGCAGGGCCTCCAGGTGGTTTTTGCGTTAGTGAATATGCGTAGAGAACAAACAAATCAGCTTTTTGTTGCTGAATTCTGCCCGTCAAGTGTCACTTCTACTTTAAAATGTCTTTCATCTCTCTGTCTCCAATTGCTTTCAGTCTGACACCGTCGATAAGACTTTTCCCCCTTTGTGCCTGCCGTGTGTCTCTTGCTGGGGAACAAGAGAAACCACGTTAGCCTCGTATAGAAACAGAGGAGTGGAATTCAAGCCCAAGTCATTAGACCCGCTCAATAGCATGCCGGGGAAAACACACATCGGCTCTCATTGATAGGAGTATTACTTTACATACAAAGTTACTTAATACAGCATGCAGCAGACACACACAACCAAACAAGTTCAGTACCTAGCAAAATATTCATACTTAAGGTTTTTGTTCGACTTCACAACTACCTGCTACTTTGTGTAGCTTAAGACTCAAATAAACACTCCAATAAAGTATGTAAAAGTAATTGGACAAAATGTAGGAAAAGTTCCATGGGCATGGACTTCTGCAAGTCACTGTAGATTCCAAATGAATCTTTGGTTACCAGAATAGCAGCTATTAATTAAATTATTACAGCTGCACTGACTGATCCATGGCCTAAGAGATGAAGGAAGGTCAGTCTTCTGTTTACAGTGTCCATGCTTGGAAATTTATATCGTTACCATTTGAATTGCACGGGCAAAAATAGACACTCGTCGAGTGTCTGTGTCTGAGCACACGTTCACACATTTCACTCACACACACGTGCATCTGCTGCTAAACAAATCAGAGGTGTTGACAAGAAGGCCTCTCAGCCAGCAGAAATCCACCAGCTGCTGAGACACACTGGCAGCACAGAGTGTCAATTTCAAAAATCAACACTGAGGACAAAGGTTATGGTGTGTTTATTGGCCCTTCATTTCTGAGCTGGCTACCTTTTTTCTATCCTCCTTGCACTCTCTGCACTCGTCTACCTCAATTTACTTCACTTCACGCTTGTCCACTCTTATTTCGTGATCCTCACTTCAGCGTTCTCATTCTGGGATCCATGTAGGTTTCATTCAAATAGAGATCAACCTTTTAAGAAAACAGGGACCTTTGAAACATGCATTGGAACTGCAGGAATTATGTATGCTGCTGGAGAGCAGATAATGTATTGTCATTTCGCCTGATCCAACCAAGATATGCCAGGATTAAATTAATATCAATGAATGAGATTCTGCTAATTGCGTGTAACCAACTTTAAAAATGTGTTCATCTCTCATTTTAAACCGTTTTTGTCTTTCCCTCCTTGCCCCAAGCAGATCCAGTTTCTCTGTCAGCAGGGTTATAAACTGTCCATATAAAATCATTGACTCTCATGTTCTGTGCTCCGAGCTGGGAGGAGGAGATGCAAAACAATGTCTGCATTTGCAGCGAGAAGATGGCAGAAAGAGAAAGAGGCTGATGGTTGTTTTGACTCTCAAAGCCAGAAGGATGAGCTCCTGTGTGTGCGTGTGTGTTTCTTGTTTATGCAACTTTGCATGGGCAAAATGGCCCATGCAAAAGCATTGAATAGGTTTAGCAAGGAAGTAGGTTCACTTTTCAAACAAAACTGGATCTTATTTCTTTTTACTCTAATTTACATCACTGCTTTTAAAAAGGGGGGAACCTTTAATTGAAATACATGCTTTAGCACTCTGACTTGTTGTTGTTGGCTGAATGGCTGGCTGTTTTTGACCTCAATGTTATCGATGCTTTCATGTCGAGTGTTCGGTTTGTATTGAGGGCAAAGGTCTGAATTGGCCTCAGCTGTCGATTCATTTGCCTCAGAGAAGAACTGTCTGGATTTCAAACACAGTAACACTTCTGTCTATCTCACATATCCAATTCTGGTATCTTTCAGTTAGATAATGAAATGGTAATATGTAACCAGAGGTGATTCTGTCTAGCGACAGCATAACGCTCCATGTGTTGATGTGAGCTGTTTGTGAAGCTGCTGATGCAAGCTGCTTATGTAGAGCTCTAGGGGTGGGGGAGTTAGTTACAACATAGAAGACCCAAAGATTAATTAACTGTAGATTTTAAGACATCCATCAAATTGCCTCTGAGTTCATAGAGAAAATCAAATTTAATAAAGTCTTAGTGGAATACATGCTGTGTTTACTTAGGAAATGAATGCAATGCGATCAGCTTGACAGTAGCATCTGGTGGTTATGTGGTATGTTAGAATTCGCAGGATTTGAACATGTTTACCAGCTTTGTATCCACTGCAAACTGGCCAGTGGAAGAACCGTCAGTTTGCTTTAGGTTATAAGGCCTGTACCTTTAACTTTCCGATACAGTCAGAACAAAAAGGTGGATCGGAAAATCTCCAGTAGGAACAGACAAAAGATAAAAATATAGCAGAAAACAATCTTGAACCAAATATTTACATGCACTGTAAAAAAATTTTTGCTTTTTCCCCCCTCACTACTTAACATTAAATCAAACTAAAGCTTTACTATTTTTTGTCAGTTGGATTAACCAGTATTATTTTATTTGCTTAATGCGAGAGAGTGAAATTAACCACAGTGAAACGAGGACTGTACCAACAACATGAGCTGAAAGGAGAAAGAAGTAATTTCTCAAAAAAACATAAAACCCAGATTAAATAAAAAAATTATTTCATAATGCTGGCATTTCTCAAATGAAAATAATGTTAATAACCTCTACTGTGACCTCAAACAAGAAATGTTTAGTCTAATATAATGTCAAACTGTGAAAAGTTTATAACATAGTCTGTGTAAATGTCTGGGGTCAGCTGCAGTGGCAACAGTGCACAAAACAGAAATGCTTAACATAAAAGTTAATATTAGAGATCCACTTAAAAACAGTGGCATTACTTAAGTAATAGTTCACCGTCAGGGGTAAATGATTTTAATGTTATGCATGCAGAGGTGTAGAAGGTCACTGTAGTGCTACTTATTATATTTTTAACTTTCCCTTGAGGTATTTTCCCCTCCAATTCTTTGTTTTGTAGCAGTTCTCCTTTCTGATAGTGTCCTCTGGAGTAGAGCTGAATCAGCGTGGGGAAGAGCGTTGACTGCAGCTGCTAGCGTCACCCGGTAAAGTCACATCATTCCTCTTCTATGGTTTCAGCAAACTGCTGCACCAAACGACAACTGGGAGGCATTTGAAAGTGGGGGAGGGACAAGAACCATGTAATATATGAGGACCCTAACCGTAACCATGGCAAAGTCTCTTTCATCTTCCGGACTGTTTTTAGTGTTTGTACATTTCCTTCATTTTGATCCTTCAGAGTAATTTTCCCATCATACCCTGTAAATTCTCTGTGTCTTCAGTTCTTCCCCCCTAATAACTTAATCTCACGGGATCATTTCAGCCCACCTTGAGCTCCCTGGTACTTTGATGTGACACATTGTGGCACAATATAGAGGAAGAAAGCTGAGCTGGGAGATTTTACAGCGTTGCACAATCCTCCTCTTCATCATCATCATCGCCACGGTGACCCACTTATCTGTGCTCACTTTATCTCATTGTATCAGAGTTGTATTTTTCTCTTATTATAGTTAATCTTTTCTGTAAATTTTATCCACTCTTAGTTTCTCACCTCTCTTTGTTTTTTACACATCAACATTCTAGGGGTCCATTTTAGGATTTAATATTGTAATGAGTATTTTTGCATCTTTTTGAGATCCCCATGCTCTACTTTTTTCTCCTTGCCTATATCCTACAGTGAGCTGAAAATGTAGTTTTTTTAAGTACGTATATGATGCTCTACCATGTGAGATTCGCTAGTGTTGCGCATGCAAGGTCACACGTTGTAAATAAGACTTGAGTTGACCCATTGCACAGTAAAGCTTAGCAGTGACATCGGACAAACAGACAAACTCCATATGTACATGTGGTAACCCCAAAAGCAGACACCTTTGATACAAGAACTAGCAGGCGGTCACGTGAATGCCCGACATAAGTGTTTCTGTAAAGTGGTGATGAGAAAGCATTTCATACTGTAGCTTCAGGTGCCCCGGGAGACAGCAAACTCTGACGTTTGCAACCACAGACATCAGCTCGTCATCCAGTATGATCAGTCCGGTTTTTGACCTTTTCACTGTGCTTAGGCAATTTCTTCTTGTTTTTTTTAAAACGTATCTATTGGTGTCGGCTTGCTCAATGTGCCAATGTGTGTTTCAGGGTGCCACATAGCACTTATCTAACCATCAATCTACTTCATGATTAAGCTCCACTTTGTAATAGTCTGTCACATAAAATACAGATCAACAGTTATATAAATGATGTTAATATATTGATCACTCCGTCTGTAGTCAAGTTCAGACACACTGTATTACCTTCTGCTTTCTACTTTGGAAAGAAAAAGTGCTTTTTCTGTAACATACACACAATATAGAGAACACTGATCACTTAGAACCATGTTTTGTTGTATCCACAAAGAGCTAGCATCATAAATTATTTGGTTTTTGTACCATTTTGACACAGAGAACAAAAAAAATTTGCATTGTGGTTAATATTTCTGTAAGTAATTCATTTCAAATTTAGTATGAAAACTCAACTTATTTGCATCACTTTAAAGAAACAACCATGAATACATTATGGCAAAATGTTACACTTTCTGTGAAAACAGAAAACTGACTATGATCACAGGTCTCCAAATTGATACAGGATTCTTCAAAATATGTTATTGTTTTTTTACATTGATGCCATATGCATTTCAGTCCACCTCTGAAGGAGGTCTGAGCAGTGAGATCTCACTGCATCTAAAATGTGTCTGAGGTAGAATCACACGCTTTCAGTGTTGGGTGTGAACAAAGTTTTTAACCTAGCAGAATAATCACACAAATTATGTCAGAAAAAATTCTGAGATAAATGTAGATGTAGGTCAGAAAATTTGTTAGGAAGTACTTTATATTAGATGTGTATACATAGCATGTTTGTAAGGCTTATAATTTATGGGAAAGTAAAAAAAACAACAGATTTTTACTTTATTATACACCATACAATATTACCGGACAGCTTTTTTCTGGAATCTTCGATAGTTAGTTGTAGAAAGTGATGTTCTCAGTTTCCTCAAAAAGTTTTGTTTCTGGTGTTTGTTTTATAAAGCCTCTGGTATTTATCAAGATTGTGACGTCAACAGATCTATACTTTGAGAATATTAATGCTATCACCTCTCTCTACTGCACTCTAAGCATGATTTGTAGAAAAAAAGTCAATGTTTTCTAAAATGGAATAAACACCTTTATCTGTAATTTATTAATTTGTTTAATCTTAGTTGAAAGAAGCTTTTGTTATCGTGCCATTTCCTTGCTTCTAATAAACCTAGTAATTTATGCTAAAAATGTTGACAGGAAAAGGCAAAGAGACAGATTATATAAAAAATTAGATTAAATTACAGGTTGGGTGGCCAAGTTAGAGTAAAAAAGAAGCCTCAAACCAAGGCTGAGTGTTTATAGAAATTTTGAAGAAGCTCAAAACCATATTTGTATTGGAATTAACTGTAGGTTGTATTGGATATACAGTCATAGCGAAAATAAAGCACATGTTCTATACATTTTTTTATATAAGGTTTTATATATTTTGTACACATCTAATAATTTTGGGGTATACTTTGTAAAACACTTTTGGCTTCATCTTGAATGCATCAAGATTATTCTTATTTTTTGGTTTTGCCAACTTCCCCCATATTTTAACAGGCAAGTCAAGCAACATGTGATTTATGTCTCTTTGTTTTTTCTTCCTGAAACCATCAGCATGACTCCATTAGCAAGTGGGTAATTATCTCCTTTAAAACTATAATTATATGAAACCGGTCCGTCTGGTTCATTTAAGAGGGTTATGAATAGGGCTGGCGATGAATCATTTAGCCAAGAAAAAGCGATTGCTCACACCTTTGTTCATAGATACTGTTTGAATAAAGTCTAAATGGAGTTTGTGTTGACTCACAGGGCTGGGCTGTTCACATTAGCATAGATTCAGCTCACCACGGCTGAACCAGACTGAAAACGCTGTCGGCTGCTGAGCTGATGGTGAAAACAAGCCTAACACACATGTGCTCTCAGCTGTCTGCACACACCGCAAGCTTACAGGCTGACAGTCCAGCTTTGTGTTTTTCTGTCAGGCTTTCAGTTCTTCGCTGGTTCTCGCACACAGTCTTCACAAAGTTGCCTTCGTTACAAAACACACTGCTCCTTGTGCACACATCCTCATTACACACCAACTCTTTCATCATTATATCTCTCATTTGCATGTGCAAATGCACAAGTTAGTCATTGTCTGCAACAACTGCTACTTCTATGTATAGCAAATAAGGGCTGACATGCACTTTTTAAAGTTTCTACTGAATTTTTGAATATTTGCTTGTCTGCTTGACTTGTGGTATTGTCTGCTGTCACTCCAATAACTTTAGCTGCTGCAGGCTCTGAAATTTACCTTCTGGGGGACAGTGGAAGCAGGTCAGGCTATTTTAAGCATGTTCCACCATGGAGGACGAAATATCTGCAATGTTTCCGTGCATGCTATGTGTGATTGTGTCTCTTGATTCTGGGCTGTACATTTAGCATCTGATACATTTGAAGGGATTTGCACTCAAAGAAACAAAGACCAGATTGCCTCTGTGAATATTAACGGTGGTAGCAACTTGTTTGTGTATGAGGACTTGTATGTAGCCTGGCAATTGCCTACGGTCATGCTTCACAGCCATGTCTTTAGTCATCACCAATCACAGTGATGTGGGGTGATGGACTGCCTGCTGACGAGTAAAACAATCAGACTCTCTCAGAGGTCAGTGAGTGAGTGATGACCCCAACAGACAAATGACTGAGCTTTGCCATCCGTCCTCAAACTCTAAGGGAGAAACTCAGTGGAGTCATCAACTCACTTTACATCATTTGTTCTAGTTGGATATTAGCCAATGTTGATGAGAAGATAGCTGCCACTAAATACAGGGCAATCCTGGAAGAGAACCTGTTAGAGGCTGCAGAAGACTTTCAGACTGGGGTGGAGGGTTCACCTTCCAGCAGGAAACTGGCCCAGTAAAGGTCCAGAGCTAAATCCAATTAGGAACCTACAGTAAGATTTGTTTGATCATCTTAACTGCCTTCCAAGGCCTGAACCATGAGTGGTTCTTTACTGTGGTCAGGCTATGAGTAGGTTTGGCAAGACTGGGAGTAAAATAAATAGTTTTCTTTATTAGTAGCCTAAACATCTAAGTCGGCTGGTTTAACTGGTTTCAGCTGAGCCGAGAGCATTAAAAGTACTTAAACCCATCATTAGACTTTAAGGATTTTGCTGTAGGGTGAATTAGGGTTTCTTTTTGAGAAAGTCATCAAAATGCTGTAAATAAGAGCAGTAATTAGAGAAAAAGAGAAACATTAAAATGAACAAACCAAGGTTCAGTGTAATCATATGTAAGCTTACTTACTATACATGGCTATAAGTTTTTTATATTACTGGACTATTATACTAATATGTGGGGATTACAGCTATTGCTTACATGATGAATGAATTATGCAGTTTCAAGAAAATATCAGGGCTCTTTTATGACATTAAAGATACCGAATAATTAAAGTTTTCTGTTTAAAACATTGCATTCGGAGATGTATTTTTTCAAAAGCATTAAAAAAAAAATTCACCATTAAATTACATTTCATTTTTCGTAAATGACACATTTAATGACAACCATATTTTAACAATGTAAAATTGGATCTTCGAACTTTATTTTTCTCAATCTGTTTTTTTATGTTGTGATTATGATTTGAATTTTTAGCTGAAAACATACTTTGGCAAGATTGGTTCATTTCAGTATTTACATATTTATATATAAAGTTGTCAAAGATCCAGAGACTTGGAAAAACCTTTTGGTCTCTATTCCCTCTATCATATGTAGATGGCTCACATAGTTCTTTGCCTATACTTAAAAATGTGAAACTAAGAGCTATTAAGATTAAGTAGAAAGTCTATTTTTTTTATTATAGTTATTTTATTAATCAGTTAGTTAGAAATTATTAACAGAGTTCCTTTATATGGTTGTTTATATGAGATATGTACATAAACTATATAAGAAGACACAACCATTGTTTTCTTACTGTCTGACATTAAATCAGACTAAACTTTTCCTTTTTTAGGTGAGTTAGGTTTACAAACATAATTTTCATTTGTTAAATATTAGAATAATGAAACAATATTTTTATAAATTTTTCTTTTCCAGTACTTTGAATATGTAAGCTAAATAAATGTACATACACCAAGAGTACTATGCCTATAAACTACTTGGGAAACACCAGAAAATTATGTCATAGCTTTGTTAGCTTCTGATTATTTCACAACATCTGGGTTAATTGGAGGCACAGGAAAGGATATATTTGAAGGCTGCAACTTTAACACACAGCTTCCTTGTTTGACTTTCTGGAATACTGGCTACTTCCTCAGAGAGGAAGCCAGATTAGTTTACAAGTGCAGGGACAAAGACCCTAATGTTTGGTGACATGTCCTGTGGTCTCCTAAAACCAAAATTGAAGTGCTTTGCCATCATTACATTTGGAGGAAAAAAAAGGAAAGCTGGCAAACCTGGGAACACCATCCCAGCTTTGGAGTGTAGATTTTTGTTTATAGCCCAGCAGGACAAGAAATATTGAAATGCAAAATGTTAGAAACAGGGGTGGACTGGGACAAAAATTCAGCCCTGGCATTTTCTGTCCAGACCAGCCCACTACATTATCAGCCGACACTACATAAAAGTCCACAAATCTCGCATCATCTCCTCTCATGCATACTACAGTACAAATGAGAGTCATATTCCTTGATAGCAGTAAACAAATAAAGCACATGTGGCTTGACACATAAGTTCATGTTAAGGCAAGGCACTACAGGCAAAAACATGGATTTTTCGTGACCTGGTCAATTTTGAGATTTGTGGATATTTAACATCCTTAACATGTTGGCTTTCAGAATAAAACAAACTAAAACTCTGAAACACCTCTAAAATCAACTATTTTTATCATTTTAGTGCGAGTGAGACAGCAGATTTGGCGTTCTATTTTCCGTCTCACTGTTTCCGGTTGCCTGTTAACGCGAAGCAGTCTAAACAAAAAGCCCCCAAAAAAGAAAAAGTAAAAAGAAAATGTCCAAAATGGTATGCCTGTTTAAATTAATGACCAATGACAAACACGAAACGAGGGATTCGAGGGTCATTTGCACTTCACATTGCATTGAATTATCTAATGCAAATGTTTAATTGCATTTTCCAACATACAAAACGAATAATCTTGAAATCAGTTATACCTATATACACCAAACCTTCCACCATTGTTCTGTGCTATGAGCTGAAAGAAAATTACAGAGCGATTTCATTTGTCAATACATCATTCTAAATATTTTTTGCTATTTTGTGTAAAAAAACAGGGCGAAAATGAGTTTTTTGGAGCTACTGACACTGTTTTTTGATTAATGAATAATGAAATGAAATAAACCTATTTCCCTCTGTAAAAAGTTTTTGATAACATATATGATTAGAAAATTAAAGAAAAATTTAATCTGTCTCTCACCAATTTTGAGATGATACGTTTACATATATATGCAAATTAGCACATTTTTTAACCAGATTACACCTAATTTGCATATCTAAACAAAATTTTTATCAAAACTTCTAATACAAAAGATGTTTGATTTAATACTAGGATTAAGTTTGTCAAGTTTCATGAAGGTATCTTGAAGCTAACTTTTTTTCCTATTCACCTGTAGTGTCTCCCCTTAATGTTTACTGTTGGTATGGCAACCAGAGACCGCTGCCGATAGTAGCTGTTAGCTAGCTTAGCTAAATCATCTGAACAATAATAATCAAAAATATCACAATTTGGCATATTTGACAAAATCAACCGCAACTAACAGTCAGCCTTTCAACTCTGGGCTAATATGTTGTCATAAGTATTCAGTTATTCAGGTCACAACTCCACGCTAACATTACTTACCATGGATTTCTCCACTTTGCGCGTCTCCTCGCACAGCAGCACCTGCTTCTGGGGTGGCGACCCCGGCACCACATAGGTCTGTCAACCTTAAACATTTAGCAGCTTCCTCCTCCAGAGATTTGAGCTTTTTGAGCTGTACTTTTTCAGCGCCACCGGGGCTTTTCTTACCCTTCTCCATTTTCAGCTCAGCAGCATCCCGTCCATTAACTGTATCTCTGTCCCAGTGCCACCACTCCGGCCCATGTCATGAGACCCCGCCCAAACTGTTCCGTGTCTTCTCATTCTCGTCACGTGTCTCCTCATTCTCAATGGAAAATGAACTAATGGGCCGCTGTCCCTGCTTTATGGGTCAGTCGTTGGCCAAAATAAAAAAAATAAAAAATAATTATATCGACCGGCCCCCAAGTGCGTCGGCCCACTGGGCATTTGCCCGGTATGCCAGATTACCAGTCCAGCCCTGGTTAGTCGTAAGAATTGAGGTCTGCTGGCCTTGTGTGTACATTTTATGATATGACTAATACATATCAGCTTGGTTGTACTTTTAGTACACCATGCTGTCCATAGTTCTGCCAAGCTAATTAGCATTAGCATGATTTTAGCATAAGGCTTTAATAATAGGTTTTTACATAGTTACTTTAATGATTATGTTTTGCACTGATTTTACTCTGTTCACTTTAACCTGCCCACACAAAACGAAGCCTAGTGACTATAATTCTGGAAGCTAATATCATCCCTGCTTTAATGCGCTTTGTCTTAATGCCATGTTGTGCTCCTGGCTATCTTATACACATGCACACACAGAGAATAAAATCCCTGCTGCTGTGTTAGCAACAGAGATGAGAAATTATCTCACAGGCATTGTTATGAAAAGATGGTTAGTAGGTAGCTATGAGCAACATTCCCCATCCTGTTGCATAATAGATTGCACCTCCTGGACCTCAGTAAGAGATCATTTTAATCTTTGTGGAACAAAGATGGTAACGTAGCCTTTTAGCATGAAAAAAACTAAGGTTTTCAGGGTTGATAGATGCCATTAAAAATTCACAGATACTATTATCCAGAGTGTTTAATAAACCTTCGGTGAGGTAACACATTAAATGACTAAGCATATTTGCCTTTTAGAACAAAGTTAGTTGCTGAAAGCCATTCTGTTTTAAACAAATGAACAGAACGACATGCAAACGCAGCGAGAGACTTTTGCCTCTGTTGCTCACTACAACCTGACCACCCACTTGGAAGATCGTAGAAGAGGATCAAAAGATCTTATTTGACTTGTTTGACAGCAGCAGGTACTTGGGTATTAGTGTTTGTTGTGTCAAGCAAACAAAGATGGGAAAATAACTGGATTCTGATAGTTCCTTTAAGACCCTGAGCTCTATGCTTCCCAATAGGACAGCATTTGTAGGACACGTCATGCAGTGGTTGGGAGGGAAAGGTTTATCCTCCCTGCTTGCTTCCCCTGCCAAAACCTTGTTGCAAAATAAAATGAAACATTGGAGCTTTGATGTGGCGTTGAGCTGAATGCAGCCTCCAGCCACTGGGCTGCTAAACGGTCCAACCCCGGCACAATGACATTTCCAAATGATGTATGTCTCTAACAGGCAAACACAGCATGTTCTTTGTGTTTATAAGCCTGTTGCACAAAACAAATATTCTAGTTCCATTTTTTTATTTTAATGTTTCATTTTCTTATTTTGTTTGCCCATTTAAAGCCTTTTCATCTGTTCTCTAACAAAGAGTTTCCTTGTATTCCAGGAGGAGGAGATGCCGGAGGTAGAGATAGACATTGATGACTTGTTGGAGGTCACCAGTGATGATGAGAGAGCCAGCAAACTACAGGTATATGCAGTTGTGTGTTCATTTTACTTACCAAAAAATATGGAGCAGAGACTTCTTGGATGGTCTGTTAGTGCTATCATTATCACAGCAAGCCTTCTTTGTCCAAATAAGTGCATGAGTAACATCCGAACACGAATAAATATTGCAGACGCAACTGATGGTCAAGTTCAGAGAGATTAAATGGCCTAGACTTTTAACGTGAGGCCTTCCCTGGAGTAAGCAGGGGGGTGAGGGTGGCAAGCCGCTATTCACCAGCCATAGCGCTGGCGGCTCATCTAAGATCTGTCAATCTAAATGACACGTCCCTAATTATTCATAATTTCAAGCTTAAATTACATCTAAACAGATGAGATATAAAAAGAACACCCCCTCAGAGTTGTCATGACGGTACATTTTACCTGTTAAACCTAAAATGGATTTTTGAACCAGGGTGTAAACACGCTTATTTCTGCTGTGAAGTTGACATTTCTAACATGGAAGTCAATGGGAACTTGTTCCTTTCTGCAGTCAGCCCCTAGCGGATGACGGAGGAACTGCAATTTCTGTCACTTCCGCACTGGCCTCACATTTGGCTAGCGGAATTTGTCCCTTGGTATCTACAAGTCTACAGCAGAGAGGACTGTTCACAGAGCGCATCAGAAATTCTTTAGATTCGTGTTCGGTTGTTTGGCTCTTAGGCAGTTTGGGTGTTTACTGTAGTTAAAGGGTTCAAATACCTGGGAATACCATATGAATATAACGGTGGATGCTGAGAATAAATGTGTTTTAAAAATGGTTATTGAAAAAATGTCTATCTGCCTGTTTCAAGAGTTGGTTTGTAAGACTATCATTTCATATGAGAAGGTTTGAATATTCAGTTAGGCAAGAATATTCCAAGACACTGTATTTTGTTTTAGTTATATCCACTATGTCATTATTGTGTACATTTACCAGCAGAATAACTCATTCTGCCTTTATATTTGCTGCAGATAACAGCAAATGCAGAAAGTGTTATTATTATGTGACCGCAAATCCGCTGTAATTTGGTGAATAAACTACATCTGACTTCAGGCCTTTAAGATATGCCATAGTTTCATTATAGGTCTGTATTTACCCAAAAATACAAAAATATGCTCTTAATTGCTTATTTTAAAACTAGAAATGAACATATTAATTATAGATCTGAGCATTTGACCTTTTGGCAGTGCTATTTTCTGGTTTACACAAGATCACTGAGATTTATTTGTGTTAATAATAATCCTTACGGGATTTAAATTCCTAATCTACAGGTAAGACCAAAATTATTCATACCCCTTGCAGAATTAGATTTCACCAAGAAGTTTGTTTCTGTTAGCTAATGAGACAGGAATCCCTCAAAACACCAGTTGTTGCATGTTTTTACTCGGATTTTGATTTATTTTTTTTCTTCGTGATGAACAAAGTATTGGAGGTTGCTCACACCTTACACTTATATTACTTGAGGTCAGAAGACACATGTTGGTGAATTAAAATATTACTTTAGACATGAATCTGCCATGGGTACAACAATACATTAACTGTACTATATATACAGTGTTATTGAGAACATTCTGATTTCAGTCCCTAGGGACTTGAGACTTGACTTGGAGAAAATTACTTCTGAACTTTCCTGGAGTCTAATAATTAGCTATTTATTTATAAAATCAGAGAACTCTTTTGAACATTTATTTAAATGCATGCACATTTTCCGTATTCATATCAATAAAGGTTAGACTCAAACAAACAAGCCGAATATGAGATTTTGTTAGTAAAAGTCAAAGGCATAATCTGCTTTAATTTTAAAAACAGTAATAAATTATACCTAATCTCCAAGCAACTGTTTTTTTCCCCCTTTTCTCCCCAGGAATCCCTAACAGACTGCTACAAACCCACAGAGGTGAGTTTATTTTGAGCACAAAAACTATTAGAACCACAGCTTGCACCCAGAATGTTCTACTATGCTAATGATTAACGTATCTAATTAACAATGCCTGCACATACACAAATAAGCTACCTGTTATGGGACTTCATAATATTAATTATTTGCAATATTCACAGTAATGTGTGCACAGAGGTAGGAGTCTGGGTTTACACGAGGTGGCATTAGGCTATTTGCATGATTAAAGGTCTTATCAACCAATCACATTAACTCCACACATGGTGAATCTTCTCAGGCTGAGCTTCCCATCTGTCATCATCAGTGTGTGTGCTTTTATTACAAGGTCATTGCTATCAAAAGCTACATTGCCGTTTAGTTACAATACTATGTGCTGAGACGTGCCACCTATACACCTTGAGCTGCTTGCACACCCCCTAAGTTCACTCGTATTTATCATAGTGAAAACCCAACAAATATATTTAGTTTTACTGTAATCTACAATGAACCCTAAATCCAATGCTTAATACTCAAAAACAACTCTTTACCCATTTGGACTTATTTATATTTCTTTTCTGTTACATTTTGGTTCTACCTACCCACCATCAGGATTCAAAAATGGGGCACACAGCTACTCCTTAACACGTCCTTTTATCCAAGTGGAAATAAGAAGTGAAAGACAGGGGTAATTGATATCCAAGATGAATATGAATGGAAGGGGAAAGAACACTGAGATTGCTTCAAGATTGCTTCAAGATGGAGTAGGGAAGATAACAGGGGATTATAGACATGGTGTGGAAGGGCAAGTGATGAGAAAATAAGGGGTGCTGTTTGGGGTAAATAAAAAAAAAACCTGCTGGGTAAAAGATAAATGCAAGTATAAGGGAAGAAAGGGGGAGATATCTGCAATTAAATCATGAGCACTGTCACGTATAATAAGGTAGATACTGACACCATCATAGACCTTGATATAACCTTTTGCTTGATTCTGAGAGAAAACATTTTATTCTCCTTCCTTATTGACTGTCTCTACCTTGTGGATACGTTTATAGATTTATTTCTTGCTCCTCTTTAATCAGTGCATATAATAATAATCTTTATTTAGCCTATGGAGTTGTTGTTTTCCCCCCACCCATTATTCCACCCATTTTACATAAAGCTAATTTCATCAAGCAGTGACAGGGTATCAGATCTCGATTTACATGCTCCTATGTTCTGAAATACCAACTGCAAATAACCATGAAAACTAAAAAAGGTTCTTTGTATTTTTTTCAATTCTATTTTAAAAATGTCTTAAGATTCAATAGTAGATTAATATTTGATCAATTAAACAAAATGTATCATATAAATATTAATTTACAGCATAAATGTCTATAAATGTACCGTTAAATGTTTCATCTAAAATAATTTTAGCTCATTTTGTTTTGCTGATCTAAGTTTGTAGTCCATTAAAATGCATAGCTTTTAGATTTTTTCTTCTTAAAATGACTACGCTTATTATTTTTGACGTTTTCTTCCTGTCAATTATCTACCATTCAAAACAAGGAGGTGTCCCCTTTGTTTTGCAAAATCCAGCCGGCACTGAACAAAGGTTGAAGAGTCATAAAAAATATATTTTACTGGAAGCATTTAAATGCCTCCCCAATAACTTCCTTCAACTTGATTTGTGTTTCTGAAGAAACTAACTTTGTTTTACTTTTTTTCTTCAGGACTTTGTCCGTGAGCTGCTGTGCAGGATAAGGGGGATGAGGAAACTCAGCGCTCCAACCAAGAAGGGCCTATAATGGCTTTCTTGTCCAGTATCAACCAACCATAAACTATGTCACTCCAGCTTCACCTACTTTACTCACATGAACAACATGAAGTGTCATAATACAGAATCTTTTATCAAAACACTAGAAACCACCTGGCAATCTGCCAAAATGCATCACGATATCCATAATCTGGCACTAGTCATTCATTTTGAAGCACAGAGGATTACAAGTCATGATAACATAAGACTGTTGACAGGTACTTACGCAAAAAAGAAAATAAAGAAAAAACTGTGTGTGTTTTGAGTGACAGATAAAATGTTAAGCGCAGGAATGTGCCCAAACTACAAGTATGTTTATAAAAAGAATATTACCACCTGAATCTTTAAGTTCAGTTCACACTTCTATTACCAACCTTGCAGCAAATAAAAAAAACAAGGACAATAACAAAGAAATTAATCAAAGGAGGTGGTTTAAAAAAGTTACAGTAGGTGCACAATTAGCTGTAGCACTATACAAACACAGTGTTTTATTATTTAGTTTTTTTTTTCTTTTACTGGAGTGTCTGCTGTTATGTCTTTTCAAAAATAAATGTATGTGGCCATTTCTTGTTCACGTGAGTCAAATGTGGTTTTCTGCTATTGTTTTGCTTTCATCAACCTTTTTGTCCTAATTACATCAATGCTATCAGATGTGAGGGAGAGCTGTTCTTCTGATTGATTTTTAAGCACAAAACATTATAAATTATGCATAATGCATCTATTCAGTCCTTTTGTAATGAATAGAGTGGGGACATATTTAACATAACACTATCAATATTTTTGCTAATTAGTCAATGTTGTACTTCTCATCTCAGCAAGGCATGATGGGTGTTGCAGTTCTCTGTTTGAGGCTACAAAAACCTGTATGATTGGCAGCCTTTCATTGATTGTGTTCTTCATGCTCTCCCAGAGGGGTGATGTGAGCATTTAAGCTTCAACTTTGCAGTTTATTCTCATTGGTTTCATTTACCTCTACCAACATGCTTCTATGATAATGGACAATGTTGCCTTTAAGGACTTTCAGGATCAGTTGCTTTTTTTGTCAGCAGTAAACCTTAACTACTGACAGCTGAAAGGTCAATGTCGTGAGGTCAAATCTTGAGGCCAAGATACAGCACAGTGGTTATACAGAGTCCACACACCCCTATTAAAAGTTATGTGATGTAAAAAAAAAAATATGAAAGGATTTCAGTGTGTTTTCCACCTTTAACGACCAATAAGGTATACAACATACATTTTTTAAAATTGAAATTTAATCTTTTGGGGTAAAAAAATAAACTGCAATAATGTGATCGCACATCTGTAAGCTAATGCTTTATTGAAGCACGTTTTGATTTTATTATAGCCCTCAGTCTTTTGTGTAGGATTCTACCAACATTGCACATCTAGACCTGTCAATGTTTGCTCAATCTTGTTTTGCAGAAACACTCCAAATTCTTTGAATTGTGAGGTTATCTTCTGTGTTGTCTTGACTGATATTTTTTGATATGTATATCCCTCTAATGCTTTAGAAGTTCTATGTAGATTTCCTGTGAGATGTGACACAGAAAACAGTCAGGAGAAGCCTACTAGTATGGCTGAACTTCATTTGGGGTTAATCAGAGTTAGTAATTTTTACAACCCCCCCTCTCAAAAAAAATTATCTGAGGGTTTATTTATTGAGCTGTACTGCCTAAAGGTCGTATTACAGGTGTAAAAAGCTTTTACATCACAAAAACTTGCTGTTAAAACAGGGGCGTGGTAACTTTTTAGATCCATTGTAAAGGTCGACACTCCAATCTGTCATGTCCTGTAACTGAAGGTGTGTCAAAGTATCACATCCAAAAAGTCATTTATCACGAGCCAGTATTATGATACTGAATTTCAGACTGTTTTTTAGGTAATCTCTAAGTGGACACAAACTAAAAACATTTGCATTTTGCAGAAACTCTGTTGCAATTGCATATAACCAGGTTTAAAAGAATAGATGAAGCTATCAATTATTGCTGGTGGCCTTTTTACGCACCAACAACACAGACAAACCTGTAGGCTTATATACAGTCATGCATCTATTATGGGTTTGGGCTCAGTAATTTCAAAGTAGGTGTATCAACTAGATCGGGGCAGGCTTACACCCACCGTTGGATCACTTCTAAAGACAAAAGCAGGGCGATGTTGGATTAAAACATATGAGAAGCACCCATCTTGCATGCCAACATAGATTTATAGACAGTATAATATAACCTTATATTTAAGCAAAAAAAAAAAAAGACTTTTTTTGACTTGCCTAAGATGTATGACTTTGTAGATCAATTACTGTTGAGTCAACGTGAGTGTCACGTTGGAAAGAATCCAGGAAAAATTTTAATGGTGCTGTTTTTGATGTTCTTCCCAGAATTTAGTTGTATAAAAAGCGTTTTCACTGTTGAATGATGCCAGAGAAGTGTGTTTGAAAGAAACATGTCTGTCTAAAACTGGATTTTATCTTTCTTTTTCTCAGTTGGTACTGGCCAGGTTAGGAGCTGTCTCAGTGGTTTAACAATTTGACAAAGAGCATATGTTGATGAAGCCATTAATGGAAACTGGAAGACATTTAGAGTTTTTGTTGAGGTCAACTAAGCAATTTTCTCTGAAGGATCATTTCAGAGACAAGAGGCTGATCATTTATAAGTTATTGGATTTCATATGGAGAGTGTTTTTGAAAGTGACCATTTTAGAAAGCTTTACATTTGCATGACTTTTTAAAGTAGCATGTTGAGGGGAAAACTTTTTTTGCCCAAAGTTTTTTAATTTTATTTCATAAATTGAAACACTTTACTTTTTATACATTTATTATGATTAATATTATTGCTATTATCATTGCTATTAGGAGTAACCTTTTCAGGTTTTAAGCTGAACTTTTTTTCTGTACATCCACAATTAGTATTCCTGTTTATAAAGTGTAATGTGGTGTGTGGTTTGTTTTTTGCTGATAATGAAAATAAAGAAGAAATGCAAAATACCTGTATATTGTTTGAAAAATGTCCCCGTTTGTGTAATTTGTTTAGAGGAATGGGATTCCTGCATAGTTTATATATATTTCTGGCATATTTCCATATATTTATACAAAAAGGTATTATTGTCAGACCACTGGACTCAGGATTACTTATAATACGTATGTGCAGCTTTAGGAATGGGATGTTCTTCCACATGGCTGGCATGGTTTTAGCACAAGGGGCATATTACATTTTCATAGTGGACAATAGTTTAGTAGGACGCCCCCATACACTGTCTGGTTCTGTAAAGAGCTCATCCGGGTATGACATTATTGCTCAGTTTGTGCATGAGTAGTTTTTCTCAGTTGCATGTCTGGCCCCCATATGGGTTAGCCTATTAGCCTACTGTACCCTGTTGCTAGGTAGAAATATTCTTTGAAACCAAGGCTAAAACAGGGGAAATAAAGAGATATAATTAATTTCTTAAATGTGTGAATAAAGAGATATAGTAGATATGAATCAGTTTGTTAAAATGTAAAATAACCTAAATTCACCAAGAGAATAAGACAATAATGATTTACTGCTCTACTGCTTTAATCTCAAGAGACCTTGTTGGAAACAGAGGTCTCACATCTGTACACAAACACACTGAATTATTTGGTTTTTGTGTGGGGTGGGGGGGTGTAGATTGATGCCATCACAGTCCGGTGCCAGAGCGATGACGTCACAATCAACCGCTGAAACAGGGCTGCTTGTGCCTTTAAATTTCATGACCCACTTTTCACAGCTGGGCCTGGCAGGGAGCGCTCATGCATGCGTGCTGCCTTGAATAATTGGGACTGCAAGGTGAATGTGAGGAGAATAGTTAAAGACAGAAGCCTCCCTCACCACTCGGAGCACTTGCTTCAGTGAGCTGGTTGCACACCAGCGAGCTTTGGACCAACACACTCGGCCTTGGTGTTTGAGTGGTGTAAAACTGATGTGAAAAGATGATAGCCGTTTGGCAGAAGATTGGAGCCTGTGTGGATCCATGACACAATGCAAAAGGACAAATGTGCCCAATTGATAGCTGCTGGCGGATTGTATTTTCAAAGCTGAGCATTTCTCAGGAACAAAACAGAAACCGATACATCTCCAGGCAAAATATCCCAAATGAACCCAATATAAATTTTATGTATTCCCATCCCCCTCTTCAGTTTGCATTCGCTCCTTCAACCCTACATTTTCTACTGCTACAGATCACTTTGCTGTTTTCCCGTCATCTCGCTCGCAGATAAGGTGATCCATCATGACAATACCATACAGAAACAGAGAAGGGGGAGATGAATATAAAAAGATGCTATTTGACAGAGGCTGCACAGAGAGAAATGACAAACAGCAAGAGATGAAGAGTGGCACTGACAACATCTCCACACAGTCCCCTACAGTTGAAGGACAAACCACCCATCTCCACCACTGTGGAACTCACACAACATCACATAAACGAGGTGATGTTTTACGCTGCTCTGTCCTTCTTACTCATTCACATGACAGGCAATTTGCTGCTTTAACACACTCCATGCATTTAACCTGCACACTGTGTTACATTGCTTTGAAAAATAACAAATGCCCATTTGCTTGTATGGATTTTGTCACATTACAACCACAAACTTTAATGTATTTTATGTCCATGTTATATGACAGATCAACACCAAGTAGCACATACACTTGAAGTAGCAGGAAGTAGTAATTAATGGTTTTCAAATATTTTGCACACAAAAAAAATCTAAAATGCATGATACATGATGATCAAATTGGAATGTATGTAATTGACTTTGAATCGGTATGACTGGTTTGAACGGACTATATATTCACATATATAAACAGGATCTGCTTGTTTTATAAAGTGCTCTTAGACATTTGTTGTGAATTGACATATTATTGAGCTACACTGAAGTGAATTGAACTGAATTAAACCCAGAGGAATTTTCGACCAGAACCTGTAAAAGGCAGCTTCAGCTTAATTCAATTTTACATGCCAATTCAAAACAAAATTCTTCCTAAGGCACTTTACAAAAAACATTCACACACAATCATTTCAATCTAATCATTTAGACAAATTCAAATTACATATATTTTAATTTGATTTGAGTTAACAATTAATTGAAGTCCATGTTATTATTGAACTTTTCTTGAGACTTGAGTAGAGTGGAGGTTCCTCTTTGAGCGGGACAGTAAGACTAAGTGTAGCTACATTTTATAGGTCAAAGCATTTTCGGGGTTTAAATGGTCCACTCGATGTTTAGACTTAAATAAACCTGAGAATCTGAAGAATGGCTTGAAAATTTCACTCCCTAATTGAAAACCCAAATTTAACACATTGATGTTCAGAGTTGTATATATAAAAGTGGATTACAAAGTTGTATCTCCAGCAACATTATGAGCGCTGGATACTTGTCTACTATTCTATTCTAATGTACTCTACCGTGACAATTACTCCAACAAACCCACTGAAAGCGTCCTTTTTCCTCTACTTTATAAATACTACATGCACGTGTTCTACTTCTAGAGCTCCTGAGTGCGTCTGTGTGTGAGGAGGCAGACGTACATTACAATCTCAAGGGAAATCCTTTTAATTTCACTACAATGAGCCCATTCTATTTTTTACTCTACATGTGAATGTTACAACTTGAAGCATGAAAAGATGTAGGCACATACATCACACAGCCTGCTAAGCTATTTGCAGCTCTACCTTTACTAGTACAGCTGCTGTTACAATTTGTGCTAAAACTGATTGAAATCCACTTAAGTAAAAGCAGGAAAAGGTAGATTCATGATTTATTTGTGCAACAGATGGGATACTTTATGAATTGTGCAAAAACAGAGGAAGTACTGTATATCATCATAAAAAAATGCCAGAATTCTTCACTTCACAGTAAAGCTGTAACCATTAAAATGCACTTAGGGCACAACATGAAATACGTTTTTAACAGTTCATCTTTTCATGCTGTAATTAATAAAATGGTGAATCTAAAACCAACTCCTATATTTATTCATGTCAAATTTCATTAAATTCTTAGCTTTTTATCTGACCAAATGTGTTCCTTTTATAAGATTAACAAGTGATAATAGTTCTGTAAAATATTTTAGGATGATGCTCAGTCTAATTACTAGACTCCAGGCCCTGAAATCCAGATGTGCTTAGATTTGCATGCAGACTATTTTGCATGTTTCTACTGGGATTTAAATAACTCCTACCCTGAAACTCCCAGGTCTTGGAGAAACTTTCCCTCAGAAAGAGGTTGTCTTGTCCAAGAGTAAAGCAGTGTGCCCAACGTGTTGCAAGGTCAATTTTAAAACTATATGAACAGACAGGCTGTAAAACTGTCTGAATATAGAAAAACCGATTCATGATCCTACAAGACTAAAAGTAGAGTGGTCTTCACAATATTTTTTTTTAAATGTAAAGGACGTCCATCAAAACATCAATTTTTACCTATTCTGTGTTAATACTGTAAATATTGTGAATCCTGGAGAGCAATTGGCACCATTATTTGGTGATGTAGCCTTGAACAACAGGCTTTGGTGACTCAGTTACTATAGATCCCTGAGGTGTTTATGTAATGCTTTTTAGTTGAACTAGCCACTATGAGTATTCTGAAAACTATACATTACTAGATGTCACACTATAAACATTGCCCAAAGTCCCACTGCAGCCAGCAAAAGGATAAAATCAGGGATTTAAAATGACACCATTTCCTGCAAACACAGAGCCATATGCTTGTTGACCTGTTTGTGCATGAGCTACTAGATTTTGAGATTTGTTTACTTAGTTGTGAATGGCATTTGGTCTGCAAACACAAAGGAATGAGATTGGTTTCCTACAGTAGTAGGAAACCAATTATTGTAAAGATTAATTACTGCGTGTGTTCTTATGTCTACAATTCAAACCGAGGACCATTTTTCACCTGTAAAATGAGGACCATTTATTGCAAAGTGAGGACATTTTGCCTGGTGCTCACTTTGAAACATTGTTACTGAGTTCTACTGACTGGTTTTAGAGGTAAGGTGTGAATTAGGTTTAGTTAAGGTTTGGATTGGGAAAAGATCGGTAATGGTTGGGAAAAGTGTCTGGGTTAGGCATAATCCAGTCACTAAAATGAAAGGAAGTAATTGAAGGTCCTTATTACTACTAGCAAGACATTAATGTGTGTGTAGGTGTGCGTGTGTGTTTGACTTTCAGCACAGGAAGGGTTAGTCTGTTTAGACAACATGGGATAAATCCTGGTGGGGGATCTTTGTCTGCTCAGATCATTCTTCTCAATACCATCTGTTTCCAGTAAATTATTTAGATAATTATAGTGGGTATTTTCAGCACCCATAACAACACAGAGAACATCCTTGCTGCATGTAAGGAAGAACATTTTGCCCACATATAATGAATAAATAAATAAAGAGAATTACGTTTCGAAAACTCTTTCAACAGCTGTAAATAGGTTGTAAACAGTTACATCTTAGCTGCTGTTGATAACGCTCTTGGTGTCTGTATGAATCCAGATTAGCTGGTCATGGAGGAGGTTAGTCAGATAGTACCCAAACTAAAGCAAACTTTGATTGTCCTAAAAGCTGCAGCAACACTATCTCAACACATCATAGCGGTTTATGCTAATTGTGGTGTTATACACTTTTTTTTTAAATCATCACATTTACTTTTTGTTCATTATTTTTGTTTTCTTTAAGCATTGGAAGCCGGTGAGTATTTATATGGGAAACTGTAGGTTGGAGGCAGTCGCCACCAATAGAACGGATTCCAAGGTACCCAGGCTGATTGTTGCATGTAATTCATCTGTAGTGCTGTTTGTGTTAATTACTTCACTGACAGAATGGCAATAAAACTAGATGAACTAGAAACTACTAATAGTCCTCTATAGTCTGATAAACCTTTAACTTCCAGTATTACAGAGAGATAATTAAACCTTGATCTATCCCGAAGCTTCCTTCAGCTGGGGAGACAGCTGATGTTGGGTTCAGCTGAATGCAGACTTCCTCCAGAACTGTATTTGTAGGACAGAAGAAAGCTGAAGGAACGGCGATCTGGATCTCAAATCATATTACATCTTTTTTTAAATATAATTTCAAAATCTACCCAAACAGACATGCATGATATCCAGAGTCTTGCACAAACATGTAGCAGCACCAGCATGCCTTTTTTACTTTCAACCCTGAAATCTGTTCTATACAAGTTGTTTTTTAGCCGCTAGATTCTTCATTATCTGTAACCAATTCACTTATTTTGAAGCATATCTGATCTCTATCCTGATGTCCTAGCACCTTAAAGCTTGTTGATTTCCTAGTGAACACAAAAATTAATCCAAGTGACCCTACTAAGAGAAAGAGTCCACTTGCTCTAGAAATCAATCAGTTCCTCAATCGGCTTACTTCCTGAGAGCCCACCCCCCAACCTCAGCCGAGTGCAGCCTTGAATGAAGAACCCTGGGAATTAATCAGCGGATCTGCATCCTTGGGTTGGAAATGTCTGGCAACCAGTCCTACTCCAATTTAAATCAAGGAAATATATAGATGACTTTTAAAGGTCTTCCCTTTTACAAAGTGTATAGAGTAAATCCAAAATACACATTCTGTGGACAATAAATAGCAAGATGTGTCCGTTTCGGGTCATCTTCATTTTTTCTCTCCAATTAATGACAGGTCAATCAGCCTTTCATCAAAACATGAGAACACAGCCAGACTCATGACCCTGGATCTCACCTTGGTCTTAATTTACCAAGCTAAACCAACTGAGCTAATCCTATTCTGTGATTCTGAGACATGCAATTGAAACAAATAAAGGGAAAAAAACCAGACTCTACACACAAAAGATGAGGAGCTGAAAAAGATGGGATTGCTTTGTCTGTAGGGGGATCTGTCTGAAACAATAGCTGTTGGATTGACAGTCTTGGAATCAAACCGATTGAAATAAAAACACAAGAGAGGTGAATGAGTACAGTCTTTTTTTATTCCCAGTCCTTTACTCCCTGCGTCTCCCACCCTGCCAGACAACATGTTTGTCTGCAAGTATCCGAGTATATACCTACAGGCCAATCTCCTCCTTCCACCTCCTCCATCTGAGAAATTGCCAAACAGCTGGTTGCCATGGCTCCAGATTTCAGTGCACCAATCAGATACCGTTTTGCTGAGGGTAAAGAGATAGGGCTACACCAGCACAGTCTGGTTAAAAAGCAGGGATATTAAGAGAGATTAGCATACATTCAACCAGGAACAGCAAAGCCTTATACAAATATCACAGAGTAGATGAAGAGAAATGTGCTTGTGATATTTTGGTCTCATTTTGACTAATTGCAATGTACCTCTGTTATTTTCCTTCCGTCTTTGGCATGTTTTGGACAGCAATGAGCTCACACACCTTGTTATTGAAAGAGAACCTCTATCATCCACCTCTTGGGATGTACACATGGAATTTATGAAAGAACCAAAATAACAAAGATACTGAAGCAACAAAAGGCACTGAATGTTGTTTTGATGAATGAAAGCTTTCTAATGTGAGAAAAGGGCTCCCTCTGCTGGTAGTATTGTGCAATTAAATTATAAATGACTATGAACCATTGAAACTTACCTTTCAAGGAAAGTTTTCAGAATTTTGTAAGGTTACAACGACATTTGTATGTTAAGTATTTGAACAAAGTAACGTAGAATTGGGAAGTGGGAGGAAAATGATACATAGGTTTCACTTTTTTCTGGAAACAAAAATCTGAGAAGTGTATTCAAGTCCTGTGCTCTGGTACCCCTAAACATGAAATATTTCAAGTGCAGTATTCACCAGAAGCAACTGTAGTTCCAGTACACACAGACCTCAACGGATTTGCACTGTTGTCTTTATTGAGGCCAAGAAAGGGGGGTGGGGGGGCAACCCATCTTATATTAAGAAAGGGTTATAATAACTTACTGAACACAAGTGACAAGACTGGCCTGAGCTGAAAAACAAGCAAAAACAAAGATTATAGAGTAAAATATTAATTACAAACAGTAAAATTTTTGTAATGGAAATGACAACAGGGGTATAGGAACACCGCTGTTATTTAAACTAACAGAGAAAGGAAAAACTGCTGAACTGATTAATCAAAGAGTCTATTAAAGATGTATCAAGCCACTGCCATCCAGACTTGTGGATGGCATCCAGGTCCTGGGCTCAAATTCTGGCCTAGGCTCTTTTTGGATGTAGTTTATATGCGCATACAAGAAAACTGATACATGTGTTTTTACCAGAACTCATACCTGTATTCTCACAAGGTACTCCTGCTTCCTCCCACAGTCCCTAACCATGCAAATCAGCCAAGTGACTGATTTCTTTTGGTATGTGTGTCGCTCTCCCAGCCCATGGCGCCCTGGACAGTGTGGCATAGGCCTACAGCCCATGTCAAGAAACACGCAGGTGTGATAACAATGGCTGCATTCTGCCTCTGAATCTGGGAATGTTGGTTGTTGGGTAGCAATTGCACAAAACAAAAACTTAAACAAAATGAAATGAAATGCAGCCTTTTTAACAAGTATTTCCCCGGAAATCCTTTTCGGGGAATTTGACGGCAGTGAATTGTTTTCTGCAATTACTTCTGTTAGCCACTAGATGGCGACACAATATACTGTGTGTTGAATCTAAAACAGTAGTTGCACCTGCCATTTTCCTTCTAAAAATAAATGCAAAAAGCTGGTTAGATAAACATGAAGTCCCTCAGGTTTTTCTTCATCTACAGTAAATAGTATGCATGTCGTCTCTGACCAATCCGAGTTTTAGAAAACGCATACATAATCATGTCAGTTTTTCTCTGCACATGGCATCATTCTAATCGATTTTTTATGTTTATATATTTTTTTTCTCACTTGCAAATTTTTCTGGGTGGGCTGGAGATGGTATATGATGAGCCCGTACCTGTCTGTGGGAGGGGCCCCGGTCACAGCAGCTTGGTGTCGGGATCAGGTCCCTCTGGTTCCTGCTGCTGATCCCTCTCAGCTGACGTCAGGAGAAATGGCGGAGCAGGATGGCAGCGACACCTCTCCTCCGGAGTCCCAAGGTGAGCTCTAATACAGAGACGACTTTTAACTCCTATAAGTACATTTAACCTGCAGACGGGCTGTCTGCGCTGTGACGCAGCCCTCACCTGAGCCCCCCTAGTTTTTTTTCTTCCTATGATAGTTTTAAACTCTGAATTACAAACAAACTCGAGTTCTCCACCGGTCGGTCACGGGAATGGGATTATCTATCAACCAACTCACCGAACCGGTTGCTTTGCTTTACTTTAACACGAGCTTCACACCATTCAAGTCTCTTCAGCTTGTGTTTGTTGTTAAACCACGTCGTGAGCTCCTCCTGTCCTGACAAACACCTGTTGCTGACATTTTGTCAGCTGCTCTCAGTCACTCCTTCCCTCGATGGGTGACAGGTGGATTATTGGAAATGAACCTAGGTTAGTTATTTATGACGGCAGATGATGAGACTTAATGTAGGTATTAATACGCTTTATTGATAACCTGAGAAATGATACTTTAAAACAAGATGGAATTGTTCCTGATACCAGTGTAACAGTTTGTATTTTAGCATCCATTAGTAGCATTGCAGCAAAACATGAATAAAAGGAAAACATAATTATGTAGCCGTGTAAGGGAATTTTAGTTCACAGAAAACAAGCTCTGTTGCTCTTTTATTAGGCCTACTTGAAAGAAAATAAGAGAAACTTTTTAGTCCCCACATCTAGCCACGCCCCTCAGTCTAATGAGATTTGAGCAGGTGCTGTTTATCTATTGTTAGTGAACTACCTGCTGTGACTCCATGTCTGGGATTTGGCATTGTTATGTCTTCTGTAGTGTAGCGTTTCGTGATGGAACTGTTTCCTGTTGGATGAATTGGCACATAAATGCATAAATCACTTCATCATATGATCATCAGATTCTGGAGCATTGTGGAAGTACCGATTGTAAATAAACAAACAAAAAAAACTAAAACATGATCTAGCTGCTTTCATTTGAAAGTTTTCAGGTTTTTTCTCACAATACAGCATTTTATCCCTTTTGCTAGTCTGCTCTGTATGACAACACTTTGTTGGGAGTCTATAAAGCTGATATTAGCCAGTTAGTTGTTATAGGTTTTGAGGTGCCTGTTTGCGTGCCAACCATAGTTTTTAAAACGGTGTTATCTACCATTTAGTTTCTAAATCATGACCATGGGATATTTCTAAATGAATCATTTGTCTTTCTTGTAAGCCAGAGAAAAGTAAAGTATAGAGGTCTTCTTTTGACAGTGTGCAACTAAATGTGGGGGAGGAGCAGTGCTGTTTGGCTGGCTTGGTTACTCATCTAATTAAAAAGGATTTTAAATCGTAGAAACAATATGGTTGCCATTTTAGGAACGGAAACAGTTTTGTAAACATAGCAGTAACCAGCCAACCAGCAATCTGTGTAAGTGACAGACATTTCACAGCTCCTCTTGTAAGAGAACACTGATGAACTACAAAAATGTTTAGTAAATTGACTAAATCAAATGTAGTTGTAAAGCTTTCTTTTTGTTGGGGATTATTTAGTGTTTATTGTGAGTTTGCATAGTCAATGAAGAGTCCTGGAAAGTTTAGGCTTTAAGTTCGTTTATATATCTCACTCTGAGGAATATTCGTGAGCTTGTTGCTGATTATGTGACTAATCCAAAAAACACATCAACCATCTTAAGTTTTTTGTTTGCTTTTTTGATGTCGGTTTTCCTTCAGTCTTACACCATAAGCAGTGTTTCTTGAAGTTTCTGTACATCCGATCGTCTAACCTGAGAGAACAGCACACATGAGGGTATTTCCTTAATTATTTGATTTGTCTAATAATAGTTAGTTTTTAAAATTCCCTTTTAACATTTTCAGGTATTTTTTATGTGTCTTTTGTTCCTCTGTAAATAAAAAAAAAATAAGTTTGATATTAGGATAGAAGATAGCACTGATCTCAGTCTTTTGAAAATCTTTGATAAAAAAAAAAAAAAGATGTTCCTGGAAAACGGTTAGACAAGCTAAATGAGTGAATAAAAAACTTCGTAGACAAATCATTCCTTGGTACCAGACTCTTTGTTTCTTTTCAAAAGAATAATTTTTATGATTTTTATTATGTCTCCAGGATGAGAAGAAAAATAATAAGACAATCACGATATTAATTCATTTATCAAATTTTGTAAGCTTGGCTATTTTGATTTCTATCATTTCATCCTAAAGATGCAATGGGAACAGCCTAACATAGAGTCGCTTCACCTGGAGCTGGACCACAACTTGTGCTGTCAAATATATTGCATTTCTATCCTTCATATTTGACATTGCATTCTTTTGTAAAATTCTCTGCTACCTGCAGTGAACAATGTTGTATTTAACAGACATTCTGAATTTTGGTTTCTGTTTTTGCTCAGCTGCTGCTGAGCACTGAAGGTCAGCTGGCGCAGTGATTACTAAAGGTCTTTGCATACGTGAAAATTTTTTTTTTTATATATATATTTCTGGCTGAGTGACATGAAACACTAAGTTGTTGTAAATCGAGCCTAAAAACCCATCTGTTTAGAGCTGCCTTTGAGTAGTGTTGTAATGCGTCATATGTTTTGTGTGTGCTTTATGCTTTATTACTGTTTTTACTCTATCCCCTTAACACCCAAAGCACATTGAATTACCTTGTTGTTGAAAGTGTGCTATACAAATAAAATTGCCTTGCCTTGCTGATGAGGGAATTCAGCCATTTGTTTTAGATGTGTTAGCGAAGGGATGGATCTAAACGTTTCCTGCCTCTTTTTCCTTCGTATCCTTCTTTCCACCTTCCATTTCCTTTCGTGTCCTTTGTTCTTTTCTTTCCATCTCTGCCACCTTCTTTGTATACATCTTTCCCTTCATCCTTTGTTCCTTATATTATTCCATCTATCCCTCCTTACTTGTGTTCTACCATCATTGTTTCCTTTAATTACATCTTCCCCCTTTCCCTGTGTTCCTCCTTTTCTGTCTTACTTCTTACTCCCTCGAGTCCTTTCTTCATCCCTTCCTTATGACCTAGCTCATTTCCTCCTATTCAATTCAGTTCATTTATATAGCGCCAATTCACAACAGATGTCATCTAAAGGCACTTAACAAGAAGTCATTTCAATACATTTATACAAACATTCCAATCAGTTAAAAAGTTTCCTATTTAAGGAATCCCAGCAGATTGCGTCAGTGATTGGCGTGAGGTTGTCCCCTTATTTCATTCTGTTGTCCCTCTTTTCTTCCTTGTGTGCTTTCCTCTTTCTTTCCTCCTTGTCCTTCCTGCCTTTCAGTTTCTGGTTCACTACCTAACACCTGTTCACTGTATAAATATTGGATATAAATTCATGTTGAACTTTGATATGTAATATCTAAGTACTGATACATCCACACTGAACAATGACCTTTATGTGCATTTTTGATTCAAAAGTTTTATTCATGCTGGTGCCCACTGAATATGGGTGAAAAGGGCGTGTTGCAAAGCCTATCACATTAAAGTCAGGTGTAAGCTTACAGCACTGCTGTGTCCTGTGGGGACAAAGATCAGATTGCTCGTCCATGATTGTGTTTGTGCAGCACATGCTCTCTGAGCAGATGAGGCTGCAGCTCTTGGCCTGAATTCCTTTATATCATTAATTACTGAAAAAAGCCCTTTTTAAAGAGAGATTCAATTAGTAGTTCCAATAATGAACTACTGTTTGAGCATTATGACTTTACAAATGTGTTCACACACCTTTTAAAACTTCACATTTTGTCTTTCTTATAATCATAAATGTTAGTTTTACACATTGGGATTGTATGTGATTAGCAATGAAGCAGTGCATGATTGTGATGTGAAAAAAGGAAACATAATTGAATTTAAAAAAAGGTGCCCTAAGTTTACTTTGTAGAACCACTTTTTGCTGCATCTGCAAGTCATTTGGTGTATGTCTCTATTAGCTTCACACATTAGCATCTATTTGCACGTTAATATCCTTTGATCTAAACTATTCCATTATAGTTTTGGTTGTATGCTTAATGTCGTCCAGCTGGAATTTAATACGACTCATCCCCACGCCTTAATGCTGCCACCGCCATGATTTACCATGAGGCTGGTGTGTTCATGGTGATGTGCTGCGTTTGATTTCCTCCTTATATAGCATTTTGTTTAAAGGCCAATTTTGTTTGTTTCTTCTGATCAGAGCCATTTCTTCCACACGTTTTTGGCATATAGTGTATAGCAGACTGTAAATAGGACTTAATATGGGTTTCTTTCAACAGCGGCTTCCTTCTTGCCACTTATCTATCGAGGCCCGATTTTTGGATTTCACAACTGATAGCTACAGTACTTGAGCTGTAGATCCCTGCAGCCCCTCCATAGTAGCCATGTTAGTTGACTACTGTGTCCCCCTAACAAACCTCTGAGGCCTCCAAAGAACAGCTTGTATCCTGATAATAACTTACAAGCAGGTGGAGAGTATTCACTCATTAGGCGACTTCTGAAATGGCACCGGATTTTATTTAAGGGTCTCGGAGTAAATAAATAATGCCAATAAAAACATTAAAGTTTGTGGTTGCACCATAACAAAATGAGAATAGGTTTGAGGAGTGTGATTAGTTTTTCAATTCTTTATATTGGAAACTCTAAGGCTATGCACAGAAATAAATAGACTTGTAATAGTTCTGAGCTTCTGGTTTTCAAAGCTACTAACCCACACTGACAGTGGGGTGTGTTTATGCTAATGTTTGCAACTTTATTGGAAAGGTTTATATTGTTGTGATGTGCAACTGTACTAACTTTGTCCTCCCATCTCTTTTTGATTTGTTTGATTGAAAATAGTCAATGCATCTTTTGAATTTTGATAATTTTTTTTCCTTTACACTTTTTATACTTTTGAGGCAAATGTATAATTTAAATGAATATATCGTTTAGAATTAGTTCTTGCATTGAAGCAGCAAAAAAGCTGATTATTGTAATACTTATCTTACTTTAGTTTAGTTGCTTATTTAAAAGGTAGAGTGTACAGCTTATAATTGTCACGCTTTTTTATTTGCCACACCAGATTATAACCAAAAGGGTGTTCTCCAAGATATCTTTTTCACTACAACAGAAATAAAAATGAATGGAAAAAAAAAACCATAAAATTTTTCTGACTTTGGACTAAGAGATGTGTGTCACAACTAATCTTTTAATCACATGTTTTTTTTAGCTTGCTTGGTTATCATTTTTCTTTCTTTTTTTTGAGGGGGATGTCAAAAGTGGTTGGACTGCAGAGTTTTATCAGAACATTAAAGAATAATTTGAATATGCACACACCAACCAAGCATAACTTGCTACCAGTACCCAGCTATGGCTAATTTATACTGTAGGAAAATATGATTTCTCTTTAAATGGAGGCTGTGGGTGGAGCCATAAACCATGTGCTCTCTGGACTCCTTCCAAAGAATTGCCCCAGTACTGCATTATTTGATTTTGATTTGTAGCATCAGCAACTGTGTCCACATGTCACACTCCCACTCTTGGTGTCACTAGTCCATGTGCTACTGTTGTCAGGGAAACCCATTACGTTGTACCGGCTCACCTTCCACTACTGGATCTGCACTGAATATTTTATCAACTTTCCTAACCTCTATTTATCCCCCTGCTCCCTGTGTGCACGCATCTTCATACAGTAGAAGGGAATGCTTTGTGATGTAATTCTCCTGACAAAATTGTAGATGAGACCTAGTGTGTGTGTGGGGGGGGGGCAGTGTAAGAGACAGCAGAGGCAGCATCCTTCTGAGGCGTGCAGGAGTCAGCTGTGTGGTTCCTACAGACCTCCGCGGAGCCACTCTTGTGGATTAAGTCTTCTTTTCTAAGCCACACCACAAGAGCTCATCCTCATCCTCCCTCTCTCTCTATGCCAGGCTCACTGGTGCACTGAGCTGCTCTGTTTGTCCGTTTCCCACTCCTTCCTCTGCGCTGCATTGGACTTAATCTTGACTCATCATTTTTGCCTTTTCTCAAAATTACTTTCTTCCTTTTGGTAACATCTGCATACATATTTAGCTTTAAAGTAGCCCGATGAACACGGCTACTAGTCTTTATCTGTAAGATACATACATCTTCCTGAAGAAAAGAGCTGTTAGGGGTGACCCTGACTGCCACACTCCTCCGGAACAGTTCCCTATCCACTTTGGGTGGGCGGGATGGGCAGGGCTCTGGTGAGTTAGCCTGGGGGCTAAATCGGTTGCAACAGGGCAGGCGATGCCGGATAGGAAAGCAGAGAAATCAGGAGGAGGCGGAGGAAGTGGCTCACCCAGAGACAAGTGGAAGCTGAGGAAGAGAGGCAGCCGGCTGACGATACCACCGCTCTTCACCATCACTGAGGAAGAGGAGGTACAGAGACGGAGGGAGGCTGGAAGGAAGAAGAAAAGAGGTATGAAGGAAATGAGACTGACAGGTGTTTATTGTCGTCGAGCAAGCTTGGGTGTGGATAAATGTATCTAAATTAAGGATATTATCTAGGACAGAGTTATAATTGAACTGAGGAAACTTTAAGCATTCTCCAGAGAGTCAGACCTGCAGATGGTCTGAAAATGTGACGCACCAAAGTTATGTGGACTTCTATTTTTTTGTTTTATGTCTAATTATACATTTATACTCAAAAGTAATCAGTTTATCAGTTTGGCTCAGCCTGCGCTTTGCAGACAGTTGCTGCACAGGGCCTGTGATGATGGACTTTTTTGTTTGTGTAATAAAGAAAATTAGCTGAGGTTGCAAGATTGGGTCTAGACAAGGACAGCAGAGATGAGAGCGGAGGTGCAGTGCGTCTGACACGCGCATGTGACTAATGCATTTGTAGGCAAAGAGGTCTGTCAACATGCCGGCAAATGACTGCAGTCACAGCAGTAAGAAATGTGCAGTGCTGGGACTTTCCCTTAAATTTGGCAGGTCTTTAAAGTTTAATGTTTCTGGTACTTTTTAAGAAGAGGCTGGAACAGCAGCTTTTACCTGTTTCTGCTTGTGCTGACATCTGTGGTCAGCGGACAGCTGGGAGATTGTAAAACAAAGAGGAATGATTTATTCAGTGACTTTAATGTTTCAGAAGTCTAAAACCAGACGCTTTCTTTAGAGCAGTAACAATGTTTCCAAAAAATTGCCAACGATGGCTTGTACCATTGAGGTATAGATTTAATTTGATGTTCTTTTGCCATATTTGTTCTCTTCCCTTTATATTTAGTAAATTATTCATTTTACAGTTTGACCCATTTAATCGCTAAATAGTCTACCCAACTCCATACTTTCAGTAATTCTTCTGTCTTTCAGCTGTGCAAGGCTAATCTGGCTTGAAATGACTTCAGTTTCTTCTGAAACAAACCTAATGTTCCACCCTCATCTTTATTTTAGGCATGTTGATTAAATTGACTTGCAAACCTCATATCCACTTTCTTTGTTTGGAAGGGGAAAAATCCAATGTTGAAAGAAAAGCCTTAAGTGTCATTTTTCACAGTGAAACGCTGCGTTAGCAGCATCATTATGTGGGGATTCTTTCTTCAGCAGAGCTTTAGAGAAGATGGATATTGCGAGGAAAAATGGGTTCAGTTTCAGTTACACCCCAAAAACACTACAGCTATAATTGCAGCATAGATGGTTCTACACAGTAAATTTAAAAAAACATGTATGATTTTTAATGTCTTACAGTTATGCGCTGCTTTGCCTTCTCAATTAAATTCAATAAAAGACGTTTGGGGCTGAAAAATGACAAAAAATAGGGAAAGGTACAGAGCTTAAATCTTTCATTCATTGTATTTTGATTGTTTAACTTGTTTTGCTATTACTTTCCCAGAAAATTATAAAATGTGATAATATGATCTTTAACTCTAGTGTCACAAACTTTATGGACAATTTAAAAGCATTTGAAGGTAGTTGTGTTTATTTGATGGACTGGCGACCTGTCCAGGGTATAACTCCGCCTCTTGCCCCTGACTGCTGGAGATAGGCACCAGCCCCCCTGCAACCCTACATAGGATGGACAAGTACAGACGGATGGATGCGTTTATTTGTACCTTCTCATATAATACTATGCTTAACAAAGTAACCATAAAGTTTCTGAGAAATGTCTTGACAAAAGTAAGATGGCAAACTTTCGATCAGATTTTTGTTTTTGGTTGAATATTGCCGTTTGTGAGACCCCCCCCAGCACTCACTTTACATTTCTACATTTGAGCTGAAACATGTCTGCTAAATGCAGCAAATTCAGCTCGGACCACAAAAACGGGAAAGCCAATGTTGTTGCACCTTTCATTCAGACCTGAATATGCCCATCCTATGAAGGAATACTACCCTGCCCCCTTTGCCTCGCCGGTGGTTGGAGGTTACAGTTTGGCTTAGCATTAGCAGCAGCTAATCCTCTCAGGCTGCAGGGAAGAAAGGAGCTGCACACTGTGCCTGCCTGTTACCCACTGGCCTGGACGGCAGAGCATTAATCGCCAACTCTGACCATTTAATCTGACTGGCGATGAATGCAGATAGACTGGGGGTGGGGAGGGTGTGCAGAGATGCAGACGCCGTGTGCAGGAGGAGGGAGGGGCAGATTAAACAATCACACTCTCGCTTATATCTCACTCTCTGTCACACATTTTCATGCAAAACGTATAAACACACACACATGCACACTCAGACAAAAGGATGGGGACTGGAGAGTCAACAGCGGTGACACCGACTGACCTCCATCATTTTTCAATCTAATTTTAGAAAAAGCAGGATGGATATGTTTTCCTATTGGCTCCTACCTGGACTGTGGACTTCGTATTTGAGTTCAGATTCTGCCGAGAAGAATGTTTTCAGGAAGTAAGAACCCTGTTTTCGTCCCTTTGACACATCTAGTTGAGGTGGCCTGACCAGGCAAGGTCACAGGCTCCACGTTTGGATTAATACATCTGAAATTATGAATAATTCAGGTAAAACCTTGTGTTTTGACCAACCAGAGGATCTGTATTAGATAAATGTTTATTGTATTTTAATCAATAGATGAAGATAAGAAACAGGTAAAAAGAGAAGTGAAAGGGAATAAGGTTTGGTTTTATTATGGTCAGAATTCAAAGAATGGACTTGGACAGTCTTTTTCTATGCATAATGCTTTTAGTCCACCAACATCTCATTATCTTTTTGAGATTTTTATATGTACATACTTGACAATATTACTTTTCAGCGGAAAAAAATAATTTATCTCCAAAGATGGAACTTTTCATGAAATGAAGAAAAAGCTTCTTTCTTCTGTATGTAAATGAATACTCTTTGGCCAAAGTCACATACTGTTTTAGTTACTTGCAACATATATTTATCAGTGAAACCACAAACCGACATGAATGGTAATCAATACAACTGATTTCCACAATAAAACAAATAAAAATAGAGATGCAAAGCCTTTTATTTCTACAGTGAAAGTTTAGATAATGGCAGTAATTGTCATCTTTCTGATGAAATATATTTGAAGCTTAAGAGCAGCATGACAGGTGGCCCTGGTTACAGGAAGCCTTTATTGTGAGCAGGTACAATTGCGCTGCATAGAAGGTTCAATGTGTTTGCGAATGCTGTTAAACAGCAGGCGAGTGTGCACAAGCAAATACACTTTGGGCTATGAGGTTTGTTGGCTTAATGACCTCTGCAACGGATGGGTGCCTGAGAGATTCAGAGAAAGGACACAGCTATCACTGAAAGTATATATCGGGTCAGTGGAGAAGATTTGTGGTGATTGATTCTTTTTAAAATATACTGTTTGTTCCAAAAATATGTTACCTTCTTCAAAACTGTCAGTTTTGATATCGAGTATACGTCCATTTATTCTTCCATTGTATTGTGCCTATCCTCTTGGCACCTGAACTAGCATGATGTTCTGTAGAGCTCTGGGTTATTAGGTTTTCACTGCATGGGTTTCATAAACTTTGAATAAACACACAGGCCTGAAGCAGAAATGTGAAGCAATGCTTGGGTTGAATTTTAAATCTGTAATTTCAATGTACACTAGAGCTTAACGTTTTGGGGATAACATGGAATTTTATGTTGTTCAATATTGCTATGACAATATCAGATCACAGGTCCTATGCAGTATATAAAAACATAGGGAGAAATAAAATGGAGCATGGAAAAATTTGTATTTCTAGAGGTCGGTCCGTTCATTTGTCCATCCAAGCACTTTTGCAAGGTTTGCATTTAAAGTCTGAGCTTGGTATAAACACCTGAAGAACGTTCAGAGTAAACTTTTGTATCTACATTTTTTAAAACTTTAAGAAGAACTAACGCCTGGATAAGAATGGAATTTGTTCATGAATAAATTGCAGGAAATCCTGTATGATTGTTTCTGTATGTTCCCTTTTTTCTGTTCTGTCATCACTGCCTAGATGTGCTTTAAAATTTTGGCTATTATTAACGTAATCAAGTTTGGACATTTAGAGCATTGGGTTACTCCAAATAGCTAAAATATGTGTTGTCTGTGCACAGAAGCTGAATGCATTGGACTTAGAATTGGAACTATGATTGCATTAAAATCTTTCACTAAATAGTTATGATGGACACGCTTTTGTAACTCAAAAAATGTCCATTTACCTCAACATAGTCTGTTTATTGGGCTACTGCTTGATTTATCTTTTTTTTTTATATATATATATCTATATATATATCTATATATATATATATATATATATATATATATATATATATATATAAATATATATATATATATATATATATATATATATAATAGCCTCTGTATGACTTCCTTTGGGTTCTGCACACTGCTTCCAAACTTATCTTTGTGCATTTGTTTTACAGTAGCAGAGTGGGGCTGCACCAAGATACACTCAACAAAAATATAAACGCAACACCTTTGTTTCTGCTCCCATTTTTCATGAGATGGACTTAAAGATCTTAAATTCATTCCAGATACACAATATTACCATTTATCTCAAACATTGTTCACAAATCAGTCTAAATGTGTGATAGTGAGCACTTCTGCTTTGCTGATATAATCCATCCCACCTCACAGGTGTGCCACATCAGGAACGATGCTTGTTTGAAACGGTGTAGGTTCCAGATTGCTCTGGGTCCTGTGCCTCAATATGAAGTCTCATTACATGATTGGCTGGACGTTAGCACGTTGATGTTGTGTGCAGTAAAAAAAAAAAGAACTTTATTTAACAAATAGCAAGTATAAGGGTGCTTTCACACGTATTAGTCCGCTGGACTCTGTACGACTGGGGACCAATTTTGCAACATTGTTCCAACTTGCAACATTGTTGCAAATTTGAGCTGGTTGCACTTTGACAAACGAACTAAACCTTTTACATGTTATACATCCCCCTTGCGTGTGGTGGCGCTGTAGCAAGAATTGCCGAAAGAAAGTCCCAAGAAAAAGACAAACAGGAAATGGATGCATGATGTCAGTCATTCTGTATTGGTCCAGCAGCAGATGAGGTGCAACTCCCGGAAATAATCAGACTTAGCTCTACATACACAGATGGACTGAGCTTGTCTTCTTGTTGTGGTAGTCATAATATACTATATTCACATCGTTCATCGACCAAATCTCGATTAACCACTGGACTTCCTCCCGACTCCACGTTTGATCACAATTCATTGTTGTGCTAATGCTAACAAGTTACAACACAGAAACGGTGCCTCCCACAGTGTAAAGCGCAGCGCGCTACGGATGCCTACATAGAACAAAAAGGGCTTTTATCAGAAAGTTGGACCGAACCGAGGCTGGTTCGCAAGGACACCTGAAGTGAACTGCACCACAGTGGAAGCGGACCGAGACCATTTCAAAATGTGGGTCTCGGTCTGGTTTGTTAGTCCGGACCAAATCTCACTGGTTCGCATTCACCCCAGCTCAAACAAACTGTAGCCTACTTGAGTTCGTTTTAATCGAACCTAATGCTGCAGGTGTGAAAGCACCCTAAAACACACGAACAAATGAAGTATACAGAAGAACTCATTTACAAACAGGGTGTTATATAAATACTGTACATGCAAAAATCAACGTAGACGAATTGTTTTGAAAGCCTTTTTCTTGATAGTCTATTGATTTTATGATTAGTTAAACATTTATCATCTTTTTTTGGGTAACAAAAACAAACAGAATAAAAAAAATTTCCATCGTAAGTGGAAATCCGTCAAAATACGGTTAATAACAACCTTCCATCCATCCAACCATTTTCTTCCGCTTATCCGGGGTCGGGTCGCGGGGGCAGCAGCCTAAGGAACGAGACCCAGACTTCCCTCTCCCCAGCCACTTGTTCCAGCTCCTCGGGAGGAACCCCAAGGCGCTCCCAGGCCAGCCGAGAAACATAGTCCCTCCAGCGTGTCCTGGGCCTCCTCCCGGTGAGACGTGCCTGAAACACCTCACCAGGGAGCCGTCCAGGAGGCATCCTGACCAGATGCCCGAGCCACCTCAACTGACTCCTCTCGATGTGGAGAAGCAGCGGCTCTACTCTGAGCCCCCTCCGGCTGACTGAGCTTCTCACCCTATCTCTAAGGGAGAGCCCAGACACTCTGCGGAGGAAACTCATTTCAGCCGCTTGTATCCGTCATCTCGTTCTTTCGGTCACCACCCAGAGTTCGTGACCATAGATGAGGTAGGAACGTAGATCGACCGGTAAATCGAGAGCTTCGCCTTTCGGCTCAGCTCTCTCTTCACCATGACAGACCGGTAAAGCGCCCGCATAACTGCAGAGACCCCACCAATCCGTCTATCGATCTCCCGCTCCATTTTTCCCTCATTCGTGAACAAGACCCCCAGATACTTAAACTCCTCCACTTTAACAACCTGTTAAAGTCTTTCCAAAGCCCATGTGTGAAAGAGCAGTACCAGAAAAAAATGTCACGTTTTCCTGATGATCCCGACTGGAGCTGTTATTAACATATGTCTCTTTTAAATTTCACCATATAGTGCTTGGCAGGGTTAAAAGTGGGTGCGCAATGTAGCTTGTCCAACTGGCATTGCCTTAGTATGACGTTATCGGCAAGCACAAGACCCCCAAGCAGATCTGGCTACCTGAGCATATCTGACACCTACACTGGCTATGGCATCAACTTTTTTCAACTCCCCCGTTGACTGATTTTTCCATAAATACATCACATTGTTCGTTGCTCTGATTGGTCCTAGCTGTCTAATTGCGTACAGAGACCGTTTGAAAGACAACCGTAGATTCCGCCTCTAGGACTGAGCACTGTATATGGGTTGTGGTTAGACTATATATTTTTTTTGTATATAGGATGGCTTGCCAGGCTACTTTGATGCACCTTTTTGTTTAATAAAAAATCAGCTAAAGCTTAGCAATGTAAGCATTGATGGGATAATGTAATTCCTTCCTTTCTGTTCTGTTCATCGTTTTAAACTACCTTCAGCACATTTCTCTCTTTTGTTTTAGTCTTTAAAAGAAAAAAATCAAAATCTGCAGCTCAGGCCTCAAAGAAATGTGCAGCTCTAGCTCAGACTAAAGTTTTGCCTTGTAATGATTCTTTTCTGAGAACTATCTAGGAATACATTTTATACCTTTCCTGCTAAGAGAAGGCTTTCTAGGTAGACCCTAGAATTAGATGAATAGGTTTTATCCCATCTGACCTTTCCTGGATGAGTTGAGGGAAGAGCTAGGCAAAAGTGGTTAGGAGGGAACATATTTGAATGGGACATTAAACGAGATTTATTCAAAGCTTTGGGAATCCAAACAAATTACCAGTTGTGTTGGTGGTGTGGTGTGTTGTTTTTTTGTTTTTTTCCCCAGACTTAGTAGTGACCTCATACACAAATGCATACTCTAGCATAAGTGGTTTCCCAGGTCATGCCAAGCTCATAATGAGTAGCTGCTTAACAAATATCAAGTTAAAGATTGAGCTGTGGGAAATGATACGTTCCTCTTTGAACAGATCTTTTATTTGAGGAAACTGATTTTCAGGTTCGAACAAAGTCCTGATTCTGCCTTTCTTGTTATAACAATAGTCATTATGACCACATCCACCTGAGGCAGAGCAGACCTGTGAATGTTTGAGTACACACCTCTGCAGCTGCCCCAATAGACAGTGACATACAATACCCTATCAACTATAACCTAATGTCTTATTCTTTCCATAAGCCTGCTGTGGGTGGAGTCAGCAACATTGGGTTTATAATGTTCTTCTACACGCCAGAAGCATGAAAGTATGCAGGAAAGGGAGAATAGATCAGGAGTTTTAAGTAGAAACATTGTCCAACCATGGAGATCTGTCACTGGTGGTATCAGATATGAAATCTGTACTTTGCTCCCCTTTTGCTTTGTTGTGGGTAATTACTACACAAGCTGTCATGTTCCTGAAAAGATAGGAAGCCCGCGTGAGAGTGTTGTAGGGTAATATTTTAGTTAGACTTAGAAGAACTCATTGAAATGTGAAATTTGGCTTTTCACACACATATTTCTGTTAAATTCTTCTAGTTGTACATACCATTGTTTTTCTCTTCTTGACTTACTGATGGCACTTGTGTTACAACCTAAAGGTTTTTTTAAAAATGAATGTTTGTTTCCTAAAGGCTAACCTTTAAAAAGCTATGTCACCCTGGCGGCAATTGAACCATTGATCATTGAACACTGGTGATACCAGAGAAAAATAAATACACAATCATGTTTTGCTCAATTTAGTTTTCTATCTTGAGTGAGCAAACATGGAGTAGAAACCACATACACCCATTTATTCCACTTTTATTCACACGGTTTGTAAGATCTGCTTGTTTCTTTTTTTTTTCTTTTTTTTTTTTTTTTTTACAAATCTTGCATTTATTGCTGCAAACATGTCCCAGACATGGAAACACACCTCTCCCATGTTTGGACGTTTACATAATGATGCCACTACAGTATGACTTAGACTTTGATGTATGAGAATACAGTGACACAAGTACAGGTTGCTTTGTAATGAGCTACCGAAACAGGGCTATCATTCTTTTGTCACTTGTGTACACCTAGTTTTGTGTGGATGCAGTTCCACATTTACAAAAAAGATTGTACTTTTAAGGGCAAAAAATGTTTTTCAGTCAACTCCTGCACTTTGTGGTACATAATGCTGTTGGAAAGCCTAGGATACCTTTGACTTAAGTGATGGAGAAAATTTTATAAGATGATGCTATGGTAGTTAATCGAGTCCTGCTCTTGAAAACAAACATCTGTTTCTATTAACAAGGTTTAAACATAGTATACTATAAGCAGAACTCCTGATCTCCATCACCCCCACATTAAAACAAACAAAAACAGATAATTCAAAATTCAAGATGCACCAATTAATGGGGTACATATTGGTAACGCCCAGTTTTAAAACAAATTGGCTCCAATCGGTGATCATTTGCTCAATTGGTAAAGATTCTGAGAGTTTTATTCCTGTATATCGAACACATGAAAACCATGAACTCACAATGATTTAGGTTTAGATATGCATCAATTAACACGATGGACTTTGATAGTCATTGTTTGGGCTCAGTAAAAATCAGATGCTGTGATGCATAAATGGGGATAAAATTCCATCGTCTATACCTGCCTGTCTTTGTAGGGTTGTGTGGGGGCTGGTGCATATCTCCAGCAGTCATTTGGCAAAAGGCGGGGCGCATCCTGGACAGGTTGTCAGTCCATCACAGGCCAACACAGAGACACACAAGACAAGCAACCAACCAAACAAACAAAACCACATGCATTCATACCCAAGGTCAATTTTAGACTAAGCAATTAACCTAAAAGTCATGTTTCTGGACTGTGGGAAGAAGCTGGAGTATCCGGTGACAACCCACCCACAGTGAGAACATGCAAACTCCATGCAGAAAGACCCTAGGTCAGAATTTGAACCCAGGACCTTCTTCTTGCAAGGCAACAGTACTAACAACTCTTAACGCCCCTATTCACCCCAAGGAATTCCTTCGTTTTTGATTAGTTTCAAAGCTACTTATGTCTCAGACAACCTGGAGCATTTTTTTTTTCATTTTGTGACATACCTTAACAATTGGAATTAGTGAAGATTAGAAATCGTCAATCAGTGCATCTCGATTCAACAACAGTTTTATTGAGACATTTGTATACAGGAAGTATGGTGGTATGCAGGGTTAGGCTGCTTTTTAAACTATGATTCTATGCACTTATACACTCCCATCATTAAACGTAACTTTTTCTTATGGTCAGTATTCATTGTCATGTAAACCTTTGAATTCAGGCATTTGAAATTCATCATTAAGCAGGTTGGATAAACCTGTCTTCCTGACTCCATGCATTTTTTATTATTATTCAGGTTTTTTAGTTTATGAATTAATTATTTTATTACATATATGTTAATCATTCATAATTTTTTGTCCATGCACATTATAATAATTAAAGCTGGCTATTATTTCTAAATAATCTTTGAACTAAGGCCTTTATAAGTTGCAGTTATGAACACAATAAGTTTGTAGAAATTATATTTAGATGAAATCTGCACTATTTACAGTTACAATCGTGCTTAAATAATTTAACAATCAATTAAAGAGCAGATAATTTCTAAGTTGAAACTTTCGACCAGATAGTTTAAAGTTTTTCTTTCCAAGTAAGTATGCTCAGTGGGAACCATGTACACAAATAGCTCTAATTACTTACTTAGATAAGATAAAATAAAACTTTATCTGTCCCAGAGGTGACGGAAATTCTTCGATAAGCTTTACATTACAAACACATACATTTTGAAAGTAATAATAATACAGAAAAGTAATTGCCATTCTTGCAGGAAGCTTGTTGTTATTCAGCAATAAAAACTCAATCCCAGTATCAAAAAAAAAAAGGAAGGCCACACAAGCCATGTCAGGGGTCCCTCTAGCTGAGTAGCGCCCCCTATTTTAGCTGTTTTATTTGCTCTTAGTAGTGTAATAAAGCAGGAAATCACCCCAGAGCTCAAATAGACTGAAAATGTTTTCGATTATCACCTTTTTAAAGGTAAAAATAGCTTTCTAATAAAATTACTTCAGTACCTAACACAGCGGAGATGCAATTATTGTTGTAATAAATACATTTCAATGCACAGACGACTTTGTAGTTCTTGTAGAGGTTATTCTGTCTCGACTTCTTTAGCCCCAGGCTTTATTAGGATGGTCTTGCGTTTGTCTTTGAACTTTCTCACAGTGTTCTAATTGATCAAAAGAAACCGGTCCTAAATCAGTAGAACATAGGTTGGTTGGGCTCATTTTACTTCAATGGTTGAATCAATTGGATGTAGGGTTTTTCATTATTATTTTTTTTATTTTACTTTATGTGGATTGTTTTCACACTTCAGTCTCCTTCAGAGAAACACTATCCTGTGGGAATAATGTTGACTGTAATTTGGAAGTAAAACTTTTATAGCTGTGGGTGATAAGTCCTCCTTTTTTGCATGAGTCTACAACAGGCCTTCTGTTGTCCTGGATCCCAATGTATCCTGGCTTTTTCATCTCTGCCACTTTCCTCTTTGTTTTATGCCACTCTGTTTTTCTTCTCAGCATCCTTCTCCCAGTATAAGTCGGAGGATGGTAGAGTGTCTTCAGCATCTGGGCAGACCTACTCTCCTACCGGGACACCTATACCCACTCCCATTCCTAACCGTACCACCATCAAAAACACTAGTAGTCATGCTGCTACTAAATCGGGTAACTCACATTTAAAAATAATTGCATTTTCCTGTGAAAAAAACTGTCAGTTTCTCCTTTTTTAGAAATCCCTTTTAAAGAGAAGACTTGCTAACAGTACTAGTAAACTGTGTTGTAGACTCGTTGCTCTTTAACAAGATTGATGAAAGACAGAGGCTGGCCCGAGAGCGCAGGGACGAGCGGGAAAAACAGAATGGTGAGCACTCTTTTATCTTCATGTGTTTGAAAGGCAGTCCTAGGGAAAATTGATGTTTAAGGCAACTTAAAGTGAATCCCTGACTGCTCTTGTTTGTTCTCTCCTGACATTTTGTGGCCAAACTTCGTTGGCAGCTGTGAAGTGCCGGTTTTCCTGGATGTTACATAAAATCCAGGGTGAACCCAGGCACCCAGTTGCCATGGATTCCACCGCACATAACGTGGCTGTCCATCGGGCAGGTTTTAGGAAGGCTGAAAAGTCAAAAGCTGTTAGTTACACATGCTGATCATGCTTTACATAAGTCTGGCTTCATCTAAAGAGCTCATGGATTTACTTTTTGCTGCAAGCTACAGCATTCTCACATGATGTGCAGTTGACCCTTCTCCTGTATTTGCCTGTAAGTCTGGATGTCTGCGTGAATGTAATATTCCATGTTAAATTTCAACTCGTCTGTGCGTTTATGTACATGCAGCTGCCAAGGAGGCCCAGTGGCAGGCACGTGAGGAGCGAGCCAGGCAGCACTATGAGAAACAGTTAGAGGAAAAGAGGAAAAAACTGGAAGAGCAGCGAATAAAGGAGGAGAAGAGACGGGCCGCTGTCGAGGACAAGCGACGGCAAAAACAGGAGGAGGACCGGGTATACTTTTTTTTTTTTTTTTTTTTTTTTTTTGGGGGATGCTTGACGAGCCTCATCAAAAAAATAAAAATGAAGTATGGCAACCATTATAAATCTTTAGCGCTTTATTGCAACAGAAGCCTTTATCGCAATCTTCTGAGGTGTAGATTACTTTTTCACAAAAACAATGCAAATTGTTCAGTTCAAGTCTCTGACATTGCTTAAACAGCCTTAAAAATAGATTAGGAAATATTAGTATCCGTATAAAAAAGGCACAACTGCTTGAAATTGCTTCAAGAAATATGGTAAAAAAAGAAGTGGGGAAAAGGATTTGCATGCAACTCCAAAATTAATGACACCCATGGTGAACTCATGGTGTAAAAAAAGCCTTTATGAATTATAGACTGTCCGTGACACCAGTTTTGCTGCTGTTTTCTTGCGGTGACATTTTTTTACCACCTCCTTACTATCCTCCTCAAAGTTTATTGTGGGAAGATTAACATAAGTATTCATCTGGCTTTGTTTCTTACAGTTACAATTGTTTAAAACATTTCAATTATTGTGCTAATTATTGTGTAGATATGGGGAAGTTTAGGTGAGTAGTGATGGACTCCTAGCAGTTTTCTGGCTTGTGAAGAACGCTCATCAGGCTTGCTTGAAGCCATGTGCCTAACTGACTAAAATAAATAGATGTATGCTATGTAACTATAAATAATAATGCACAAAAATACCTTCTTAATTACGACAGACTGGACGGATTATATTGAGCTATTTCAAAGTGTAAAAAGTTGCCACATGAGGATTTTTCTCTTTGCTGTTCTGGCTGAAGGTGCGCCATGAGGCAGTGATACGCCGCACACTGGAGAGGAGCCAGAAAACCAGGCCAAAGCAAAACCGCTGGTCCTGGGGAGGAGCGCTGCACACCAACACTTCGAGCATACCAGCTGGTACTGAAACACATCTCACACCTGCAACGGCCCTGTACAAACACATCCAGTTCTCCCACAGAAATCTCCAACAAGCTTGTTTTAAAACTCGGAGCATTGTTTAATTTGTGTCTCTGGTAGTGGTCTTCTTTTGATGACATTTTGCAGCTGTCAGAATTATTCTGTCATGTTTATTTTTGCACCTTTCAGGTTCGCTGACTTCTTTTGTCACTGCTCACTCACACACCACTCTGCCTTTCCCTGTCTTTCTCTCTTTCATTCTCCAATTCAACCTCTCTCTGACTCATTTCCCCCTCTACCTGGACTTTGTTCTTTCTTGGTTCAGGTTTTGTGGAGTCTGCTTTCCTCTGTCCACTCGACCTTGCTGGACTGGAGCACATGCAGAGTGCTTTCAGTTTCTACCGCAGATACGGATTGACTTCTCACTGTGAATATTATAGCTCTGTGTCAATTAGCTGGCTAGTGTTAGACCACTAGCAGTAGTACACATGTAGACAGACATTAGCGGCACCGTTGGTATTTGGTTAGCAACCCACTTTGTGTTACCCAAAGTTGTATAGCAAGGACAGACTCTTCCCATTTAGCACTAATTTGTTTATTTTTTTTGGGTGTTGGTAGTTTTTCAGATCTAACCTATATTAACAAAGGCGTAGAAATAATTAGACTACTGGGTCAGGTCTCAATTCCTCCTGTTTGCTCTCACTGATTTATCTTCCTCATTTTGACTCTAGATGCTGACAGAAGGTCGGTGTCCACTGTGAATTTATCCAAACACACGGACCCCATCATTACCAAGCGCCTGTCCTCCTCTTCTGCCACACTGCTGCACTCGCCAGACAGAGGTAATGAAAATGAATGACATGCACGCAAGATTATTATTTATATATATATATATATATATATATATATATTTCTTTGCAGGAAAAACAGCTTTGGTTTTCTAACTGTTTTACTGTTGTTTCTAAAGTGTTTTTCTAGAGTTTAGTTCACCACAAGATCATGTATTCTTTGATGTTTATATATGTTACTGACAGGTTTACAGATGAGAACAACTTCCACCCCTGTCATAAGCAAAGCTCAGTCCAAACCCCGCCTACACCTGGGGAAGACAACCCAGCACAAAAACACAGGTTTCATTAAAGGCCACTTTTGGCTTCTTATAATATGATGCACAGCGCAGAAAAGATCATGGGCTGAAAAATGAATGAAAGTAAAAAAATACTTGTGCTATTGAGTATAAACTATAGAGGTGTGTTCACTGGCTTTCCTCAACTGATGTGATTCCTGATTATACTTTCATTACAACTCACAACAGTTCACTGTTTATTATAAATGTGCACATGCTTCCACTAGCGTATTTAATCACCAGGATTGGGCTCCAACGTAGCCCCTTTCTATAATCCCCTGTAGGATAATCTTGTTTTTTTAATTTTTTTTATGAGAATGCTGTGTATGCGTCATGGCTCAAAAAAATGCTCAATCTTGTTTACCATTTTTTTATTAGGTTTAAAATCCTCTTAACTACCTCTGATGCCAAACTAAAAAATAAAAATGAAACTATACTTAGGTGTCCTAAAAACAATTACACAATCAGTGTAATACAGTGCCTTGTTTTGAGGATTAGTTCCTTCAGTTTTCAGCCTATTGTGATCTTTTGTTTGCTTAGCTATGAAAAGTATTCACCCCATTACTACTTTTTTTTGCATATTTCAGATCATCATGAAATTTTAATATCAATCAAAAATCAACTGAGTAAATACAAATGGCATTTTTACTTGATAATTTACTAAGAAAAAAAAATCTAAACCAACCTGCCTGTAGAGTCAAGAAATAATTTAAATAGCAAATGTATGACATGAAGTAGACCAATAAAATCTAAACAACACATTATGTCCCAATCTAAATAAATTCAAGAAAAGATTAAACATGTTTGAGATCTATCACTCTAGAAAGGGTTACAAAGAATTTCTAAAGCTTTGGGACTCCAGTGAACCATAGTGAGCGAGTCATTATCTAAAAATGTATAAAACATGGAACAGTGGTCAACCTTCCAAGAAGTGGCCGGACTGCCAAAATTGCTCCAGGAGCGCATCATCAACTCATCCAGGAAGTCCCAAAAGTACGTAAAGTAGGGCTGGACGATAAACCGAAATTTTACCGATACCAAAATTTATGACTGTAACCGACGTCATTTTGCCCATGTCGGTATATTTGGTGTTTATAAAAAAAAGAAAAGATGTGTGTAGTTTGACGATGCTCCATATCCCTTTAACATGCTGACTGTTACCTTACAGACTGGATGGGGTTACATGACTGAGTCCAGAATGCTAATGAATCGTATATGCTCAAAGCCGCCGCTGGCTGACGTTACCCACGCATAGATGTAAATGTAAACATTTCTCTGTCTAAAATAAACGAATGTACACTGAAAAAATCACAGATTTTACTCACAGCTCTCACTCACAGCTCAGTCACTTACTCGCCTCATCCACCGAGTGTCCGGTGGGACACTGGGACACTCGCTGGATGAAGCGAGTAAGTGACTCTCTCTCTGCGACAGACGTTAGACTGTAATCATGCCTCAGTCTAAACTGGACTCTCAGAAATACAGAAGGAAGTAGGACAAAACCAGTTCCACCCCAACCGTGCAGCCGAATATGGTTTAAAAAAAACAATTCAGCAAAAAGTGTTATTTACCCCCACCCCCCCCTTCAGCATCCATTACATTACGAGCCGCATGTAATGTAGAGCTGGTCGAGGAGGAAGAGGAGAAACCACAGCCCCATCAAGAGAAAAAAAAAATTGTGAGATGGTGATCTGTGGCACTCAAGCAAGTCCATCTTTGAAAGACAAACAAATGTTTTTTTTAAAATCTGAAGTGGCCTCATAAAACTTCAGACTAAATCCAAATGAGATGTTGTGGCGAGAGGCTAAACTGGTTCTTGATAAACTGGTTCTTGATGCTCAGAAACCCTCCTGAATGAAAGCAATTCTGCAAAAAAGAGTGGGTAAAAATTATTTTTATTTCAAATGCTTTAAGACACTTGTTGCCTCCAAGGTGGGCAGAACCAGTTATTAGCGTTAGGGGGGAATTACTTTCTCACATAGAGGCAGGTTGGTTTGGATAGCTTTTTTCTTTTTGAGGAAATTGAGGAGATCTATTGTTTTTTTCCTTGATAAATAAAATCATGTTCTAAAAACTGCATTTTGCCTTTACTTGGGTCATCTTTGTCTGATATTAAAATGTGTTTGATCTATTGAAGATCAAAATAATCCAAACTAACAGAAATCTGGGGGTGCATGTACTTTTTCAAAGCACTGAATAAGGTCCAAACCAGCACTGTAATACTGCACGTTTTACTTGATACAGTGTGTAATTTAACGTGTAAATTGATTATTCCGAACACTCTTATTTTTATTTATGTATGTGTTCCCATTGAGCTATTGGGGTATTATGGTCAGATATTTAAACTGCATGCATAAAATCCTGGGAAGACGGATTTTGGAATTTGGTTCTGCATTGTGGTCTTTGTGCTGCAGCGTTCTGTTATTGCTCTCCTATCTGCATCTTTCCTTTTGTGTGGAGTTCACTCCAGGGCATTTGCTTGCTCTGATAATTATCAGATTAATGCATGCAATCGGGTGTCCATGGTTAAAACTTGACTTTTCTATTCGCGTTTCACTTTGGATAAGTACAGAGAAGATGTGCTTGGCCTGTGAATGGTTTATAATCTGCTTTGGCTTGGGCTGATCAATGAGTACGTCAAAGTTTTAGTTGTTATCATAGCTCAGGTATTCTATATGTCTGTGTTCAGGACTCCGCCGCCTTCCGTTGACGCCATGGGAGAGCAGTGTGGTGAACCGTCTACAGCAGCCAACACACTCATACTTGGCTCGCAGCTGCAGTGCCATGAGCTTGTCTGGGGAGCAGTCAGGTAACATACATGCAGTCCAGTCCATGGTTCTTTAAGTCGTTTGGTTGTCCTAAGTTAGATGGAAGTCTTCTTGCAATCACTTATAAATCTCCACCTCCAGAGTTTACAGAAATATAATATTCCTGTAGAGTCTCTTGACCTGGAAGGTTTCAAATGTTTACAAGATTTGGTTGGACTTAAAGCATTACACTGTCCCAAACTGCCTTCACCAGCCTGTATCGGGCACCCAAAGCTCACTGTTGGTCAGCGCACACACATAAACAAACACACACACGCACCGAAGCAGACTGCAAGATCCTGGTGTCTAAGCTGTTTAGGAGGTATTTACCTATTGATACAAGGCTTGTTGCTTCTCCTCTTACCATGGAAACAAGCTTCCAAGTTTGTTGTGAGAACTTAGATTTTTATTTCAAAAGATGATACCTGAATAAAGTTTGGATGCTAGTGTCATTACTTTTTAATGTGTAAGTGTTTTTGTCATATTGAACATTGCAAACTTTAGTGAAGAATTCCACACACAAAAATTAGGTCCAAGTGATTCCAAACCCGGGTTCCCACAAAGGTGGGGAGTGGAGCACTAGAGCGCTTGATATAGTTATGTTCCTTTCATTCTGTGCAGAGACATAAAAGATTTTTGGCCTTCAGCTAGAAACGTATTGCTTGTGCTTAGCCACTAAGCAGTCACCGCCAATGTGAGTTAATAGAAATTTTTGTTGTTGTTTTTTTCTGAGGAACATTTTACACAGCTCACTATGTTTTTTTGTTTGTTTTTTTTACAAATATACAAATAAGTTTATGTACATTGTACTAATTGTCTGTTTTAGCAAGTATTAGAACCAGGTGTCTACCTGAGGTCATTCACTTGTTACAATATTAACAGGTAGATGCAGACTGTCTTAGCACAAAAGGTTTGCAACATGATTGAGGAAAAATTAAGTCTTGTTTTACTGACATTTACACAGTCTGCTTGGTGAAGGGATTGTAGGAGCACAAACAAATATAATGAGATGAATTGATGTGTTTCCAGCCTGATCAGAAAGAGAAAAAATGCAGTTGGATTGTCTAAGGACAAGCGTACCAGTTATATGTCGTCTTAATTAGATTTACATGAATGTTAGACAATTCAGCTCATCCCAATAACAACGAGCTTGCTCATCCTGATATCTTGACCTTGGTCAGAAGTATGAAAGAATAAGGTGGCGGTGGGTTTTTGAGGGGAAGAAAAAATATTTTCAATAAAGGTATTAAAAAGCAAGGAGCATTCATGAATGTGCACAAATAACTACCGTAGTAAGTCCTCTGAGATATCTATGTGCATACGGACATGTTCTTTATCATTGTAAGAAAAGAGGTACTCAGGGAAAGATGTTGGGAAGTAATTGCTTAAAGTTCTCATCTGTGTTCTCCTGCAGACTTAAAAAAAGCTCTTCCTTTCTTCTTTTTTTTACTTTGCTCTTTGTCCTAACATTAGACACAATGTATAAATGTGCACTCTTGCTTGTGCTTGTGTTGGTGTTCATGTTTTCTCTGTTTGGTGTGATGTGTAATACTAACTAGTTTGTCCTTACTGAACAATAAATGAAATACGTTTGCATCTTCAAGGTGTCTTTTGTGTTAGCTAATGTCAGTATATATGTTGCGCTTCTTCTAATCTGTAGCACTAACAGCATCTTTCTCTTCTCCTTTCTTTACACCAAATATCACCTTTCCATCCCTTTTAACCCCATGTTTGACCTCCCTAAACGCATGGCTTTGTTTTTACTACTCACCAAACCTCCTTTTCACTTCCTCCTCTCCTTCTGAACTTTTTTCCACGCATCTGGTGTCCCATAAATTCCGACACTGTTCCAAACCATACCTGCTCCAAAACACTCCCACCTTGTGCATCATCCCACCTTGTGCATCATCACTGTAGCCATGCCTGTGTGTCCTCGCTCAGTTTCCTGCCACCCCATGGGCGCCATGTCCTTCAAGGCCCTGCAGGCCCAACTGCTCCCTCACTGTCGCAGCCAGGACAGGAGCATCAGCAGAGAGAAAGCTAATCCGGCCTCCGCCACCCCACGGAGGAGGACCACAGGAACCGTGCAGGTATGGGAGGAATATTTTTTTAGTGTTCAGCGTATTTTATATGGGATTTTATTGTAGACCAGCATGTTGTTGCACATAATGTTTAATGTTTTTCAAACTGTAAAATCAGAAAAGTTCAATGTGCATGTGTATTCAGCCAACCTTTTGTAGAACATTCTCCAACCAGAGTTTCTTGCCATTAAAGTTGCAACTCTTTCGGGGTTAAGTCTCTCCCACGTTTAAACAATCTGAAGACTTAATTCTTTACCAATCTTCTTTGCATATTAGCTCAAATTCATGTGAGCATCCATGTTCAAGTCTAGTCTCAGATTCTCATTTGGATTTAGCTCAGGACTTTGACTGGTCCGTTATAGCACTTGAACAGAGTTTCATCTGTACAATTACACTATTTCTTTGTAAATTTAGGGTTGTTAAAGAAAAGCATCCTGTCAACATAAAGCTGCCACCATCTTGTTTCATTACAGAGATGGTCTGTAAACCACATTGTTCCCATGGTTATGCATCATAACAAATTGTCAAAAAGGGAAAAATTTGCAGCAAAAATCCTTCCAGCTTCACAGCACCAAAAATGAGAAAGTATACAGGTAAAAAATGCAGTCTTCTTTAAGAAAAAAGAGGAACCAATGTACAAAAAAAACAAAACTTAATATGTAGCCAACAGAGCCACTCCAACATGCAGCCACCCAGTGCTGCGCAATTCTAGAATTTCGGGGTATTGGAGATAAGAAGGCTGAATACAAGGAGGCTGAATACACATGTATGTCACACATTAAAGTTTTATATTTGTGAAAAAAAAATTGAAAGCCATGTCATTCCTTTCCGGCTCACAATAATTGTCTGCTTTGTGTTGATCTGTCATACAACATCCTAATAAACTCTGTTAAAGTAGAGGTTGTTATAAGCCAAATGAAAAAGATGAAAGATGTGTAATTACTTTAGCATGGTATTGGACTCTTCTGTTTAGATATTGAGGGAAAAACAAAAAGGCAAGCAAAGAAAATATATTCATATTTTTTATGATTGCATCTTTTTTAATCTGTATAAGCAAAAGGACCGTGATAACGTCAGGAAGTCTTGGAGCAACCTGTCCCTTCCCCTGGCTCCTATTCTGACTTTACCTCCCAAGTCCACCATTTCTTCAAGCAAGAAGTCCAATAAAGCAACATCATCCTCTATTGGCAGGTAGAGGAATATACCTTTATCTGTAAAATTAACATGAAGCTTTGATAAGGCTCTTGTTTTGACCGTATCTGCCAAATATTTGTTTCTCTCATTTGCTCACAGACCTCCACAGAAAACACCAGGACGGCCCCCAACCCCCAAGCTGCTTAAATCTCCAGTTTCAGATGATCCTGGAAACCTTCGTCCTGTCAGGATCACGCCTGAGAACTGCCAATCCTCAACGCCAACAGCAGCTCCGAAGGAGGAAGAGGAGGAGGAGGAAGAGCAGTTTTTCAGTCCCCCTCAACCCAGACCTCAGCCACTGGGTCAGAACAAACCCTCGAGTGAGCCAATAGCACCAGCTGAAGTCAACGGTCCGTGATAGACGCACAGAAGTAAATTGTGCTGGATGGATGTTTTTTTTAGCAATTATTTTGGGTTTTCTAGAGACTACAAGCAGTCCTCCAGCTCAGAAACCTTCAGCTGGTACCACAGATCCAGAAGAGGCAAGTCGGATCCTGGCTGAAAATCGGCGGCTGGCCCGGGAGCAGAGGGAGAGAGAGGAGGAGGAGAAAAGGCAACAGGAGGAGCAGGCGAGGTACAGAGGCTCTTTAGTGTCACCTGCCTCACAATTGGTGCAGGTTGAGTTGTATCAACATAAATTGTTTCTTTCCGCTCAGACTAGCGAAGGAAGAGATTGCCCGCCGTAAAGCGGAAGAGCGAGCAAAGCGAGAGGAGGAGGCCCAGCGTCTGGCAGAGGAGAGGCGAAGGCAGGAGGAGGAGGAGAGAGAGGCTGAGGAGAAGAGAATTCAGAAGGAGAGAGAAGAGGCAGAGAGACTCCAGAAACAGGTTAAAGAACACAAACGCCTTAGAGAATTTTCTTTGGCGCTGTGAGTATTAATACATTTAGTGATGCAGGTACATCTCAATAAATTTAAATATCATCTAAGCAGTTCATATAGTTGACTAATGCAATTGAAAGGGAATTATATGTATTATATATAGAGAGATACATTTCCACAAAAAGGGAAAGTCACAAATTGCTATTGCTAAAGTAAAATAATTGAAAGTTGAATGAAAAGAAAATATGTGGTAAAAAGATGAACAAACAAAGAATAACTTCAACCTGAAAAGGGTTGTGAAGCAAAGACTATTCGAGATGGAGATTCACAAGTTGTGGAGACATTAGGATTTATGTCATCTATATTGCATTGTTTGCGATGCAGTTAAATTATGTTCTGCATCATATGTGGACAGATTGCATGGCATTGTAGTTTTCAGCTTGGTGAATGTACAGTTAAGCCCAAAATTATTCACACCCCTTACAAGATTTAAAGTGGTCTTTTAATTTGATCAACATTTTGCTTCTGATTGGAAGTAATATTAATATATTAAAGTGGTTCAGACAGTCTCACCATGAGTCTGTAGAAGGACCTAGAGATGAGCGTGATGGTCCAGTAGACCTTCCAGACTCAAAGACTTGGAGCTCTTGGTAAAAGTTGAACAGTCATAAAATACCAGTGGAAACATTCAAAAGACTGGTCAGCAAGAAGGGTTTGACTACTTTAATACAAACAAACAGTTTTCATTTGGTTATTAAGCAGGGTAATAATTAATCAACATGCCATTAAAAAAAAAAAGGAAATAAAAACAGAATTTGTATTCTTCAAAATGTATACTTGTTTTTTTTTTCTTTTTAGAGAAGAATCCGAATTTTTTAATCATCAGAAACGAGCTTCTTGCATGAATCAAAATAATTTGAAATCTAAATCTTAACAGAGGTATGAATAATTCTGGGCTTACCTGTTCGGTTGCTGCACTGAAAACCTACAACTGACACTGATTGTGGTGCCCAAAAACACTAAAAGTCACAGTTAGTGTTGCAAGCACAAATAAAAAATACACAAATGAGGAGAGCGTGGATTTTTATCTCATTGTTCACTATTAATGTCTTCATTGCATGATTTTCCAATACTTTGGAGCACCAGCTGTAAGTCTTTATCATCAAAATGAATAGAAATATATAATTCTGTGCGATGAATCCACATGAGTTTCACTTTCCGATATAATTTAACTCATTGCTGATGTACTTGATATGCACTGAGATTTACCTGTAGTTCCTGAATTCAGCTTACCAGTGTGTGACCCGGTGTGTTTACATTAGAAAGAGGAGGAGGAGTCTCGATTGAGAGAGGAGGCAGAGCGACTGAGGCGGGAGAGGGAGAAGCACTTCCAGAAAGAAGAGGCTGAACGATTGGAGAGAAAGAAGGTGATGTCCTCAAAGGTGAAATTTTTTTTACATATTGTTCCAAATCATCCATGTATTCTAAATGTCTTCTTTCTTTACCTGCTGCAGCGTCTTGAGGAGATCATGAAGAGAACTAGACGCTCAGACACGTCAGATAAGGTAAAAAAAAAAAAGAAAGGATATTGGGTAAAAACTGAAAGCACACCTATCTCACCTTTCAAAATGTTTCTTTTCATTTCTCTTATCTCCAGAAAGTAAGGACCGGAGACAACCCAGGTAACCTTATACACCTCTTCTCCCAAAAATAGCTCTCCTCTGTTGTCCCTGTGAAGGATGCTCCTGATATTGGTGCTCTTGTTTCACCAGCGAGCCCTGGTTCTCCTGCAGCCACCGTGCCTCAGACACACAACAGCAGCAGTCATCAACCTAACCTCAGCCCACAGCCCAGCACCACTGCACCAAGCCGCCCTGACCAGAGGTGGTGTGAAGCACAAAGAAATTCCATCAAACCATTTCCGTAATATTGATATTTACTACTGCATTGATGGTAACATTCTATTCTGTTTTGACAGGGAGAACGGGGAGTTCGAAGAGGTAATCACGTTGCCTTCACATTCCAGGTTGTCTCCTCCTGAAGGAGAGGAGCAGCAGGACAAGAAGGAAGAGGAGACTAAAGTTTCTGTTGTAGCCTTCATGGAGAATGGTCTTCTAAAGCCTCTGAGTGGAGTAGAGAATATACCAGCCCAGCAGGGAGCAGGTCAACAAGGCTTATTTCTCATATCTACTGTCATACTGTACTACCTTCAGTTGCATATGTCATAATCTTTTCCACACCATTTCATGCTTAAGAACCCTCACAATAGAAATATGTGAACGTTGATGCTTGTTGATAAGTCCTAGCCGACTATTTCTACCTGAATCAGACACGGGGAGATGCTCCTGCAGAAATTACCAGTTCACACGGTGTTCCTACACAGAGGTTGTGCTGATATTATGCAATATCATTGTCAGTAGTATCAGATCATGTTGTCTGATACAAAGTACATAAACTATTTATATTCAGCATAATTTAAACAAGAAAAACTTGGGACTGCACCTTCAGAAAAAAATTTCCTTTATTACAATATATTTTAGATCAGTAAGTCATATTGTATTTATTTATTTGCTATTCTTTTTATTCCCCCTTTTTGAAATTCAGATGTAGCCTGATGTTGCTTTGAGAGGTGATGACTCTACAGCCACAGAGACAGAAGCACCCAGAGGGAGGCAGAGAATCATGGAGATATGAGGACTGCAGCAAAGGAGGGAATCGCAGCACCATGTTTATGTTCTCTTTCTCCTGGGAGCAGAAACACCATAGCCATGTCCCACAACTTGTGTCTCCAAAGAACTCAAAAAAGGCACCCTTCCCAAGAGAAGTGTCTTTTCCTTTAGGAAACTCAGGCAAAAAGCTAATTTCTCTATGACGATTGGTCATAATCTTTTGTTCCCGCCACAATTCTCAAATTGCCCTGAAATCCCAGGACAACTAGAACTCCTGTTCTATCATGTGGGATTGAGTGAAGAAAAGTGTATTAATAGTGTAAACTGAGATCTCCTTTTAAGTCTCCAACCATGATACTTGAAAAGCTTTTGTTGTTGTTGATGTTCTTTAATCTTTATTTCAGCATCTACAATGTGACTTTATATCTGGAATAAAAATTAAAAAAAAGGCTCAGAGCTGCAGTTTTCTTGTAGTTTCAGAGTTTCGGTTGAATTAGTACAGAAGAGATGGGATGACAGCACAAAGTTTTATAGAGACTTACCTGAAGGTGTCAAATGCAATATATTCTGTCTGCAGTGTTTAAACCTAGAGGTTATAAGATTGAGACCAGGGTGATTGAGTATTACAACCTTTAGCTTCAGTAATTATTAAACGATTCTGGGTTTTCAGGCAACAGAAAAATAGGGCAAAAAGCTCTGATTTTCATTTAGCTTTATTTAATTGCTGTACAGATGAAATGTGATTCTTTTAGTTGCCTGTCTTTTTTTTTGTTTGTTTTGTTCAAACATTTGCTTTGGGTTTAAGCCATTTTGTTTACCCTTTATACAGTTAAAATCAGTCCAAGCTGCATCCTACAACCTGTGCTGGAAGAGTTTTGCTTTCCTTTAACCGGGCTGTTAAGAAACTGAATTTGGTCTTTCTACGCCAGTCCAAAATGACTTGAAATAATTTAATGCTAATACAGAATCAAACTAATTAACTTTCATAACAGGATGCTGCTAATTGTGACGTTTCTTTGCCTTACTGCGTTGCAGCTGTGTAAGGTGACATCGTCTCTACATTGAACTGAAGGTGAATCTGCATTCCTGGGTTTTGGCGTTTGTAGCCAAACTTATCTGTCTTCATTTTGATAAAGTGGGATTAAAATGTCCTGTCACCACCATAAGCCGCTTCTCATAGTTTTCATTCAACTCTTGATGCTGCTCTCTTTGTATCCAGGTCTTGCACTGTCACTAAAACAGAAATGCTCTTCACATGTACTAGTTGTGAGCAGGAGGTTCCCACCAGCTTGACTGTTAACATCATGGTAACGACCTACATTTGTAAATATTAGTAAGTGGACATTTTCTCAAAGACCACAAAGCTTTAAAAGCAAACAAACCCTTTAAGGACCGTAGGTGGGTATTTTCTTTTTTTTGAACCATTGTATTACTGAAGTGCAAAATTATTACGGCTCTATTTGTTGGCAAATAAAAGATTTTGGAACAGATTACATATTCACTCTGGTTGTCCTGGGCTGACTTTCTTTAAAGAACAAAAAAAAAGCAACGCACACAAGCAATTCAGGTAATCCATTATACATTTATTTCAGCATCAACCAGCTCCACTACTTACATACAGCAGGAAAGTGTAAGATTTAAATGAATGACCGAAGTGATCAGAAACTTTTAGGTTTGTACATGTTAGGAGGTAAATGAGGCCTAGAAAAGGCGAAAATTGAAGATGGAAGGAACATTTATATGGAATTTGTGGACAAAAAAAGAATGAGACAAGTTTAGACTTTTGATCAGTTTGAAAGATTTTTAGACAGCAGATTGGTGTGTATATATATATACATAGCAAAGCCCTCATGAGCTGTCGTAGGTGAAGCCCATTGCAGTCAGAGGGTGAGGAGTCTATCTGGACACCTTTGGGACACAGACGGAGCTTCACCAGTAGAAGGTTTTTGTGAGGAAACTAGCAGCAGCATTCAGCCAGCTCCCATTGGAATCTTCCTTAGCAGCAGTGCGGGAAATAGCTTTATCGACCTCCCTCTCTGGGCTCTCCTCTTCCTCTGGGAGGTAGTCCGGGAGGAGTGAGTTTTGTGGCACCTGAACGCCACTGGAGTTTAGAGAGACATAAACCTGAAAGGCAGAGATATAATTGAAAGGATTAAATATTTTATATGCTCTGTGAGAACTTCCAAAAACCCTATCTGAATTTTGTTCACCTCCTCTCCTGCCTCATTTTTCACCACTTGCTGAGCTGACAACACCTTGGTGGAAGCGATAGCTGTTGCTAGACTCTGACAGAAAATACACACGTCAGACAAAACGCACCGTCCCCAAGTCAAATTCCAGGTTGGTTTTGACTGACTTCATCAGACATAAACCATAACGTATGAAATACATTTTCTTTACCTCGGTGGGAAGGTCTGAACGGATACGGACTGTACATCTCTTAGAGGCCATTTGAAAAGTGAAGCTGATCACCCCTTTGACTGTGAGAAGAGCCGCCTCACATAAGCTTCTTTGATGCTTGAAAGCAGTAAGAACATGCATGTGTAAACTTGATAAAAGTTACTTCTGAGCATAGATGGGACTGCAAATAATTTGGTAAACTTACAGTGCTGTCTAACCCCTGGATATGTAGTGTGACAGACTTGGCCTTCTTGTTGGTGGAATTGATAAAGAACTGGGGCTTCCTTCTTTTCTCTCGCTCTGGTGTGCGTGGTGCTGGATTAGTAGGCGCTCTTAGAATGCCATAAACCTCTTTAGCCAGAGCTGTGATATCAAGAGACAGACCCTCCCTGTGTGGGGAAAAAAAAAAAATCCCATTTATATATACTGTGTTTGGTCATTTATTTACAATGAGTAATACCATATTTACCTGTATAAATGTATCACTTTCATGAAAATATATCTATATTACGTTTTTGTAATGGCTGCATAAATTTTTTTTTACCTTGTAATAAGATTTTCTAAGCTCACCATCATACCCAACTCATTCTTCATGATGGGTACATTGGAAGGAAATTCAGCCAGATATCGAAGAGTCTGCACACAAATAAAATGATAATTAAAAAAGTATTAAGATCATGCATTATCCTTTTTTATTTCATTTTATTTTCATTCGTTAGATTATAGACTGGGTTGTTTAATCTACTTGACTGGTTTCAATTTCAACGATAAAAACAAATACATTTTGTAATAAAACAATAAACCTCAGTGAATTTTAAGGGAATTTCTATGATATAGACCAACACAAAGTAGTGAGTGCAAGTCCCATGGAAAATGATCCATGGTTTTCAAAGAGTTTCAACAAGATAAATCTGAACAGTATAACAATATAACATTTATATTCAGCCCCCTTTACACTAATACCTCTACATAACATGCATTGCAACCATTAGCTTCCAGGGTCATCTAATTAGTACATGGAGTCCATGTGTCTTTAATTGAATATCAGTATAAAAACAGACGTTCTGTGAAGGAGTGTTAGAGAACATTAGTAAACTAGAAAAGCACTCAGAGAGTGCAGACCTTTTAAAAAAGAAATTCATTATAACTCCTTTTCGTAGTTTAGCACAAGCCATGTGGCACCGGAAATGGGTGGAAGAAAGTAAGAAAGTGCTCTAGTCACATAACACTAACGGTGAGGTTTTTTGGGCCAACATGCAAAACGCTGTCGGATGGAAAACTTTGACACTGCACATCATCCTGAACACAACTGCCCATGATGAAATGTAGCGGGCGGTGGATGCTCCCTGCTACCCCAAGCATGTGCAGGGAATCTGGTCAGTGACGGAAAGAGGGACAGAGCTAATTCCAGGACAATCCGGCACGAAAACCTTTTAGAGATGGTGTCCCTAATCCTACAGAAAGAGCTCAAACGGAAAGCAGACACATGTATCTGTATGGTTCACTCAAAGTCCAGATGAAAATTCAAGTAAAACTCGAGATGTATGATTAATAATTAGAAAATTGTAAATCACAGATGCCTTCTGCCCAATCCTACTGAGCATGGGCTAATTTGCAAATAGGAATGCCCAGATGAGACATCAATACATCCCAAACGACTTGAAAGAAAAGGTGGTTCCACAATTTATTGACTCCGGAGGGCTGAATCCACAGGCACTTCATACTTTTGAAATTTGCTAAACATTTTGAGAGCACTTATCATTTTCCATCTACTTTACAATTATACAGTCGTTCCGGTGTGTTGATCACAAAACTTGACATAAAATACACATTTTGATCATGTAAAAAAACTATAATATAAGGGGAATCAATCCTAATAGAAAGTATCTGTACCTGCAGGGTTGCAAACAACACTTCTGGATTCTGGTGGTCCAGGAAGAGAACAAGTCCAGGAAGACAGCCCTGGTCCTGGACGATCACAGCTCGGTTCTGCGGTTCAGAGGCCAGGTCCCGCAGCTGACAAACCACCGACAGTGCATCCATCATGACTAAAAATCTCACCAGACCTGAAACTGGGAGACACATTCAATGACAACCCGGCCATTATTAACGTACAAATGAGCTGAACCGATTTGTCTTGAAAGCGCTTAAGTCTCAAGTAATCAATTGTTTTATAAAAAGAGGAAGAGTGTGAATATAATCAGAAAATAAAGTTGAACACTTATCTTGGGGGAAAAAAAGGTTGTTTATAACGTGTAAATAAACGTTGAACCTTCGAGCCTCTGTGTTTCATAATAGGAAGCTAACGAAGCTAACTAATATCTTATGACACGTTAAGAAGCTGTCCGACTTTCAAAACATTTTTATTCTTTTTGTTTTTGCAATATTCAAACCTCGAAAGCCTGAACTCTCTCCAATGTCTTAAAATAAACGCCCCAAAAATCAAATAGATCTTATTAAATTCAGATTAATTGTGTTTTCTTACCAAAATGAAGTAGCTCGTGCACAAAAATACAAATTTGGTGGCTTTCCTTTTGCGAGGTCCTATTGGTTGTCAAGTCGCCCCAAGCGTTCGTAAGTCACCCTTTCCTATTGGGTATTCGTCTCACTCCTCTATCTGTAGCCAATCACGAAGGGTTTTGTTACTGCGGCATTTTTTAACTTTACGGATGTGCTACCTCGACGCGTGAGAAACAAGCTGCCTTTCTAAACTGGTTTATTCTCAATTTTGCTACAGCTGGAGGAGATGTCTGGCTACTAGCATGTGGCTTCTTTAACTAGAAGAAGAGTGGACGGTAAGTTCATTTGTTTTCTTCCTATGAAACCCCATCTTCACTGCGGCGTTCTCAGGTAGTTACTTTTGATGACCTCTGCAGCTTTCCCTTATGCACTGCGGGACTGCAGTGCTCAGTCAGGACAGTTCTCGTTTTTATGTTTTTACCTAAAAGTTAATTGATATCTGCAAATATATCACGAGGGTTTACAGCTGAATTAATATAAAAGAAGACGAGCAAAGATCTAAAAGGCTCCCTGAGCATCAGCTTGTGAAGCATCCAGGGGACAATTGTGCATTGACAATGAAGTTGGTTGGTTGTCATGTTTTGGATTAAATTGGCACCAGGTTAAATGTTTTGCACTATTAGCTCGGCAGGTCTCCAAATGAAACATTTGCTGTATTCTGTCCAGTTTTAAAGCTGCTTCATTCTCTCATTTGGTCGTGTTTTAAGATTTTCCCCCTCGTTTAAGACAGTCCTGTCCTTTTTGCATTATACTGATTACTCTCTCTCACACACCAGCATAAACACGTTGAAACTTGACACCCTTTCTGAATCTATATATGTCATCCACATTATTTGTGTTGCTTTTAATACTGCCAACAGTTTTTCTAATATGATTATTATTTTATTTATTACCAATTATTACATTAGAAACGCACTAAAAGTATTTATAATTGATCATTTTTCTCTGTCTGGGATGTCAGATGCTAAAAAAAACAAAAAACGTGTCCTTAGGAACATATACTTTTTTGGACATTTTGTGTTAGAGTTAAAATTGCTACATCAATCAAACAACTTACAGGACATTTCCTCTCTCTCTCTCTCTCTTTTATGTGTATATATAATAATCCTTAAAAATAAATAAAGGGACCAGCCAAAATTGAAGCAAGTCTGACTTAAAAGAAAAACAGAAATCTAATTACTAATATTGTTGTTTGGGGCTCGTTCATGCACCCCATACATGTATACTAATATACAAATTTTTAACCCTTTAAATAGACCATTTACCCACTAAATTTCTTCTTTAATTCTCAGTACTTTATAATGTATTTTGGATTGATTTGATAAAATGTGAACTTATTCTACATTAAGATGTCTGTATTTATTTTTCTGGAGTTTTACCGCCTCAAAGCCTAGTTGGGTGTGTGCTTATTTGGTTCTTTCAGGTGTAAAGTATGTGACTTCTCTTTGTGTTGGCCTCACACTAAGTCAGTCAGCAGAAACAGGAGCTTTGCGGTCATCAGCTGCTGCAGAGAAAAGTCCTTGCCATGTCTTTAGTAGAGGATATTCTGGATGTGCTGCGCATGGTCCTGGAGTATTTTGGTGTACCTCCAGAAATGGTAAGCCTGCTGACACTGCAACTCTGTTGTAGTTGAGTAGTTGCCTCTCAGCCTGCGTGGTTAGGTAATATTTGTTATTGCTCTTCTCACAGCTGCGTCAAGTTTAACTTCTGTTAAATTTTTTGTTTCGTGTGTTTCCTCCCGACTGCAGCTCGTTCCTGTGTGGGATACTCAGCTGTGCGGTCAGTATCGCAGCGTTGTGCGAATGATCGGGACAAATCTCCCTTTGAAGCCCACTCCTCGTGTCCATTTTCAGGTAAACTACAACACTGTGCCTGTCCTAAAGTTGTGTTTTTCTTAAGATAGTTTTTCATTCTTTATTTTGAATAGTAGCTTTTTTAACTGATCCAGCAATTACCTTGCACACACAGCACGGTAGAACTGAAGTATTCGTTCAATTATTTCATTATCGCCCTAAATGGGTTTCTGTGTTAATTGATCAAGAATCCTTTCAGCCACATGTGAAGTGTTTTCTGTAACCCTATTAAGTCCAGAGAAAAACAGATGTAAAATGTTTATAGAGCAGAATAAAAACTAAACATACAATAATTGTTATATCCTCAAAATTGCTGTTATTTATATCAAATTTATTGTCCTCAGATCCCCCTGGTCACTTATAGACCCCATGGATACATTGAAGTGGAAGCCGACACACCCGCCATTTCAACATTCGCAGATGTCATGTGGGTGTTTGACTACGAGGGGGAGAGCTTTGCCAGAACCAGGTACACAAAAAGACACAATGCATCAGAACAACAGAAGGGCTTTTAATCTCTACTAATTGTTTCCTTCTTTTCTTATAAATAGTAGTAAAACACATATGAAACTATGAACTTACTCAGTGATAGCCTGTACAAAAAAAGGGAAACACGCTCTCCTTCTTATTATGAACAACAGTTCTCTGTCATTTTTATGACTGCAATTAGTTAGAAATTAAACACTGAAAGCTTTTACTAACCGCTGAAAAACCAGCTAATTATTTATGACAAAAGATAAATGATCTAAATTCCTTGGATGAAATACTTTTAAATAGCTCCAAATGTACCAGTTTTTGATCATACTACAGTTTATCTAGAAAATCTACGTTTTGCAAAATGCCATGGAAAGCCAAAATACTCTGAAAATGGAGCATTTCTTTTAACCAGAAAGTGAGCTCTCCTTTATATAGTAAATCATGAGCACATTCAGTGTAACACGTATCTTGAACAATTCAACTGAAATACAAAAAAAGGGGAACATCTTACAATTGAGAGGTATGATCTCATATTCTCCAAAGGTATCTGTCAGGAGAAGGGTACAAAAAAATTAAGCAGCTCTAGTTCTGGCAAACGAAGAGAGCCATCATACGACTGAAACCATCCAGGTCTCTGGCAGACACCTGGATTATTCAGCAAGACAATAAGTTAAAACAAACATTCAGAATAAAAAAGGAGCCTAGAGTCCAGATCTAAATCTGACAGAAGATCTGTGTCCAGACAATCTGATAAATTTAAGGAGTTTTTCAAAGTGCCGTGGGGACTAAGCCCAGACAAGGAGTTTTATATTCAGACTCTTATCAAAGAAGACTTAATGCTCAAACTGAGTCAAAAAGAACAAAGTATTGTTTGAGGGTGTGCACAGTTATGCAGCCAGGTTATTGTATGTATATTTTGTATTCTCATGCAAAATATTTGTTTTTTTCAGTTGAGATGTTCAGGATATGTCATTTTAAAGGTGGGGGAAGTTATCCAAAAGTTTAAAATTAGGCTGTAATCTTGCAACGTTGATTGTGAAATGTTTCATAAAGGAAAGACTGACAATAGTCTGCTTGTTAAAGTCAGCAATTATACATTAGAATTAAAATCTCTAATAGTTTAAGAAAAGGGGCTTCATGTTAGCAAAATATGCACATATTAAAAAAGTGCTGATATCAAAATAAAAAGATAAGCATCACACTAATAAACTATATTATTGATGTGTGGGATTTTAAGGAACCATTTACCTCCAAAGAAAGACAGCACTGTGATTCAAGACCTGATGAGATACCCCAGGCTAGCTCAGAATCAAGCCCAGAGAGGAGCAGGGTCTGTGCGACAGAGTGGTGACCCTGAAGCCCTGCAAAAGATCACCCAGCTGGAGAGTGAGCTGCTCAAACTACGGGCTCAGATCGCTATGATTGTTACTGCAGCTCCGTCGTCAGGTACATTTGAGCTTTTTCTGTAAACCAAACCTGTTAAAAACAATGATCTCAATGAACCTTTCCTTACTTTTCAGCTCTGACCGAGACCCAGAATGTTCCATGTGCACCTTTGATGTCCCCTGTTCCACTCCCGGCTCTCACCTCCACACCTCGCCATGCTGCTCCTCCACCACCTCTTCCTCCACCACCTCCTCCTCCTCCATCCCAAAGCTCCTTGAATGAGAAATCGTCTGTGATGGATCTGATCAAAGAGCGCAAGAACAACAACTCTGTTAAGAGTCAGCTTCAGGCCCAGCGCTCAGGGCTCAGCAAAAATATGGACAACAAACTGATTCCTTCTATGCTGGACGTTCTGAGGGATTTAAATCAAATCAAATTGCGCTCAGTGCAGAGGTAAGAGTTTGGTCAATTCTCAGAGAGAGCTTTTTGTGTTTTTAGTTATTCAGTAAAAAAATTTAGGTTTCTCCTAAGGTATGATTGAGCTTGGCTAAACTATATTAAAGTTATGAAAAATCAAACGGAGCTAGTAACTGAAATGACAAATTAGTAGTCATCATAGTATAACATTTATTATTCATCATATTAAGATTGAACCTTAAATGATTCATTGATAAATAAAAGAAGCAGAAAATAGGGGGAACACATATCATATACTAATTCTTCCCCATACACCTTATTAAATGAGGGAACTTTAAACTGTAGAATGAATGTGGAAAACAATAAATCAAGTGATTGAAGGTAGGGTTAGCCAAGGTTGGCCAATTAACCATTGAAAAGTTAATTGGCCTCTCAATAGACTAAATAAAGGATTTTATGAACTAATCTTGACTCTTACTTTAATGTGTGATATGACATTAAGAGGGAAATGGAACTGAGGTTCAGAACCTTTTATTGCTGATTGTCAGAAGCGATCTCCTTCAGCTGCTACAGCTTCTGGGGCAAGAGTCATCATGGGAGGACATTCAACCAATTAGAACCGGACTTGGTGTACCATTAGAGCTAGTCAGTAATAATAAATTGAATTGTATTATTTTTCAACAGTACCTTCTTTAGACACCAGAGGGAGCTCTTATGTTAAAAAAATATCAATCTTTTACTTTAGTCAAGATAAATAACTAAAGACTGGGCTGTTTGCATATAATCGGTATTTTAAAATTCTGACTAATTATGATTTTTATTTTTTACTTGGTGTGTTAGGAAAATAAAACTATTCACTTGAAGAAGGATTAGACATGAACTGAGGGGTATTCAGACAAAACAATTTTGAGCATAGAAAATGAAGAAAATCATATGCCCCTCCTTTTCTTAGAGTTTGGGAAGCCACCTTTGTGGACTCAGAAGTTAGGTTATGGTCCAGCAAGGACATTTTAAAGGTTCCGGGCTGACCCAGAGAAAAGCAGTTCTTGTAGGTGAATGTTCCGGTCTAAAATGTGTGTGTGCACACCACTCACCTTGTTTAATTGTTACAGAAAACTTACCATTTGGCAAACATTAAAGACTCTTTTCTTTATAGATCACCAGGAGGCACTCCTGTCAGGAGGAGAAGCAGTAAGTGTGATAGTGCTTTGCTAAATGACCCGGCAGCTCTGATTGCTCGGGCACTAAAGAAGAAGTTTGCTCAGCATCGTCACAACACCTCGTCGGACAAAGAGAATTCACTGGAACTCTCTCCGTTTGGCAGTCCAGATACGCCTCCGGTATGTTTCCACAGTTACAGCCCAAATGACCTTTTCTCCAACATCAGTCTGCAGAAACATTAACCCGTTTTCTTCTGTTTCAGGTTTCTCATCACGCCAGACGCAGTCAGGGTCGTCGCCATTTATTAACTGGTTAAACTCATGTCCCATCACATGTGGCAATCACTAAGGATGGACAAGCCTTTTTCTGCAGCAACTACTGATTACGATTTTAGCTTCGCTTTTTGAGGGAGGGGGTTCTGATAACAGTATTTGTTTTAAAATGTTTTTATTGGTGGTATGTGTTGTGATTGAGAAGCTTTCACAGCTGTTACTTTAAACAATCCTTCAGGTACTGTTTATATTTTGTACATGGGAGTTTTATCGTTTCTAATAAAATAATGTGAACAAATGTTGAAGCAGGTAAGGACTTCGAATCATAGCTACCTGCCTTAATGGTTACAAATATCTTTGTGGGATATTGTGAAGATTAATATTCATGCTCTATTCTATGCAATTTTTAAAGTTTTTTTGTTGTTCATCAAAACACATTTACACTGTTTTATGTTTCTTGTTGCTTTTTTTGTCTAAATGCAATTAAAATCTATAAAAAAACAACAACAAAAACGAAATATTTCTGCAAAACCTTAACATATAAAAAGCACTATTTATGCTTGGTTCTTGTCTTCTGTCACACCTTACAGAAAACTCAGCACAGGAGGCAATTTTCTGTTCCCTTGTATTCTGTTTAGTCTATGCAGAAGAGACTTTTGCTTAAATCCCTCCCATTGTGCTCATCTGTTAACGATCCTTCTACAAAAACATTTCTGAAACTTCTCAGCACTGGTATAAAACCGGCTCAGAAATATATGCTGTCAGTAGTTGCTACATGTAGAACTTCAGCTCACAATTGGGGAAAATAAGAGTTGTAGTTTTATCAAATTTACAAAGCTTTCAAAAGTACAAAATAAAGAGCAAGATACTCATCGCTGTATTTCCTCCGTGGTTGACCGTGTGACTTCTCTTACTCTGAAACGTTCCCTGATCTTTTTAGATATTTGTACATTTTGTAGATGGAATCTCTGATAATGCGGCTACTTCAGCTTGTTTTGTTCTGCTGCGATATATTCCAACGTCAAACTCCCAGCCCGATGTTCCAGGTCCCCGTTCTGTTTGCAATGATGATCACAATTGCTAATTTATTTGACTGTTTAATTTTGTGGAAGGGGGAGCTGGTTGATTTAATTTACATTGCAGTGAAACATTCACGACACAATCTAGGGGGGGGAAACTATTTAAATCCCATTGATGTCACGCCCCACCTGCAATACCTCTGCGCCCCACTAGTGGGGCTCGCCCCATAGTTTGAGAAACTGGTTTGGAGAGAGACGAGCTGCTGGACACCTGAGAGATTCTGCAGGTTTATCCAGGCAGAAGAAGTCATCTGTCAAAAAGACCTCTTGCCCAGTTCAGACTGGATCCGTGTAAAAAAGTTGGAAATTCTGTAAGTGAAGAGACTAACATCCCACAGTCTTTTGGCTGATTTAACTTAGCAAGTCTGTGAAAGGAATTCCAACAATTGCTTTATATACACAATGTTACAAAGCATATAAGATGTGTTAAAAAAACTGTTGCAGACCAGAGACTGCCAGTCAAGGCCGTAACACTGCCATATCGCAGGGACCTGTAGACTAATGGGCTGATTCTTAAAACTGTTCAGGGAGTTCTCTGGAGTTTCAGTTAATTATGCCACATATAGTGTAGAAAGTAACAAAAGAAATGCATAAATATTTAAACGCAACAAAATTGCCAAACTTTATACCACTGCATCAAACAATAGGCCTACAGAAAAGCCATTCTGTCAAAACAAGACACAAATATTTTGAGAATAAGAAAGAGTCTTATTAAGATAGATGTATGAATCTGGACCAGGGTTCTGCAACCTGCAGCTTCTGTGCTGTGGCTCTTTGGATTTTCTACAGTGGCTCTTAATAACTGACTGAAAATGATAAAGATCTGTTTTCTATTGGATTTTTCTTGTCATTAGGTTGTAAACGGAGTGCTTTTTAACATCACTTTTCTTATACATACACAGAGGAAAATGTATCCAATATCTTTTGTGTTTTTTTATTTCGGAATGTGAAAATAGAGATAAAGTGAAAAAGAAAACAAATCCTGTTGTAGAGTTGTAAAGTTGTCCTTTTTTTGCAAAACGTCATGTAACTTTTGTGGCTCTAAAAAAGTTTTTATTTTACTGGACTGGTGGCAAACATGTTTCTCTGGAACCCTAGACCCTTGATCTAGACATAATGAAAACGTCAGATGTTTTTTAACATAAACATTCATAACACAACACAATATATACATATACATCTATGACACCCAAGAATCACCTTTATACTGTCATACAGCCTTGATTTAATCAGTTTTAAAATTCACCCTTTAGATAAAGACCAAACTGTCCAAAGATGGGTCTACACTTGCCTCTATGTATGGTTTAGTAAGTGATAAGCATGTGATTTTTTTGTGCCTCAGAGAACAGATATCTAAACAATATAAGCTTTATTAAAAGTGAAAGCATTCATTAAGAACTGGGAAAGAAAGAAATATTGATACTTTTAAAAACCTCAGGGAAGTGTATTTGTCTTCTATTTTAGTGCTTCAGATCCTTGAGGCACTGAGCTGTTGGCCTGACCTCCAAACAAGCCAGATTAAAATCTGAGCAACAGTGATATGCCCGCAAAGAGAATCACAATGGAAGCCACATAAATGAACTAACTGTTGTATTCGTTTGGCTAAAATGTAAGATCACAAACTATTAGTAAGCCTTTTCAACGCTTATTCTGTGTTATTCCACTTAATTACGCCTAACCTTATTTATTTACTCATCTATACTTATTTTCTCTGTCTGTGTCCACTTAGTAAGGAGGTCAAGAAAGAATGATTGACAGCTTAATAACCAATTTTTTATTTATTTAAAGACTGATCATGTCTTGAAAGATTATTGAGCTTCAGAAAGTATTAAAAAGTTTCAGCAATTTGGGTTGTTCTTACAGAAATAATTCAAGACCCTTTTTACTGTTTGATATAACTAGACTCATAGAGTCAAAAAACCACGACGCATGCAAGAACATAGTAACAAGATGGGGTATTGCTATGGACTCAGTCCTGAATGTTAGTATTTACGTAAAGTTAATCAGGCAGCTGCAGCTGATCCAAAATGCTGCTGCCAGAGTCCTGCACAACACCAGGAAATAGTTGGTTCACACTAATCCTCAAATCACTGCTCAGATTCCCCGTAAAGGGACAAATGTGGTCATCATTGGTCTGTAAGGCACTAAACAGTCCTGGGTCTCAATACAATATTTATGTTTACATGTTTCATACCAGCTATGAACCATGTATACCTCACAGGGAATCAGAGATCTGTAGACCAGAACTAAACAAGGGAAGCCAGCGTTTAATTTCTGTTTCTCAGCTTTGAGACCAACTTTTGGATGTCCTTACAGCGCCTTTCCCATAAAAGTGAAACATTATTTCATCAGATCAGTTTTGACCTTGTCTTCAATTTACTTGTATTTAATTAGATTTTTTGTTTTTATCCATCCATCCATCCATCTATCCATCCAACCAACTATTATCTAAACATGCTTATCCTTGCAGGGATCTGGTACCTATCTTAAGTGGTCACTGGAGAAGTGGGGTACACCCTGGACAGGTTGCAAGTCCATCACAGAGAAACACAGAGACACAGGACGAACAAACATGCACTCACACTCACATTTAAGAACGATTAAGAGAGACCAATTAACCTAACAGTCATGTTTTTGGACTGTGGGAGGAAGCCTGAGTTCCTAGAGAGAACCCAGCATGCATGGGGAGAACATGTAAACTCCTTGCAGAAAGACCCCATTTTGGTATATATTTTGGTTTGGTTTTACTGTAATTTTACCTCGTGGTTCACAAATAAACGTTTTTTTTCTTTACCATTGTAATCAAATAACGTAATAATTTGTGAGTAAATCTTATCAGAGTAGTAATCACAATACAAACCATATTGTTTACCAATATTTCTAATCAACCAATCCAAATAACACCTGTGACATGACCGATTCCTGATTGGTCCACTTCATCTTAAGTCCCGCCCCGCTGATGCTACAACCAGCCCCTCCCCTCTCCGCTCTCTGCGGTTCAGCTCATGATCAAATACACACGTAGAGCACGCGGACAGGCGCTGCGGGAGAAAACACCGCTGGGGTTTTTCTTTAAACAGCCTCCTGTTGCTCCCACACAGGGTGAATCAGGTCGCTCACGAAAGGAGCATAAAACAGCTGGCTTTATAAACAGGTGTCATCCAGGACTCCGTCACCTCTCCTCTTGCTGAATGCGGTGCTCTCCTGCGTTTCTCCTGACATGAAAACACGCCGCCAGGTCCCGTCGCCTTCACTTGTTCTCTGCGAGCAGTCGGGATGGTTAAATGTCCTGCTTAATGGTAGAGGTAGGTGAAACTGCCAATTGACAGCTGTGCCTTGAAACAGGTAACATTGTTGTCATTGGGAAGATACTGCTGAGACCCCATAGACAATTACTGTTGCACTTTAATGACCTGCGAAGTCTGTACAATGATACGAGCAAACTTAAATCTATAATAGTCTTAATTTATATCCTTGATCTTATATCACAAAGCGCTGAAATATTATATTTATGAGCTTCTGTATTCTAATGGCATGCTTCACATCCATAATGACCTTTTTTCGGTAAGGTTATGGATGCCAAGTTCATCTTTTATATAATTTGCCTTATTCTCTAACAGGGTACAGGAGGCCTTGTTTATTATTATTGCAATGGGTCACGTCAGTGTATTGACAGATTTACAGCAGTCTACCTGCAGCGTGGACGCTGCAGAAAACATGAAAACAGGGCAGACACTGTATGAAACCAGAATGATTTGCTTGTGGTTTACCCATACAAACATTAACTAATGGATAAATTATGTTTATGGAGTGTATATATATATATATATATATATATATATATATATATATATATATATATATATATATATATATATATATGTGTGTGTGTGTGATTCTGTATGATGCATAAACAACTACCGCTTTTTCAGAAATTATTTCAAATTTCTTATTGGAAATTCATAGTTTTGATAAAAATAAATATTAGCTGCCTTTTTTTCTTACTTTTATCAAGAAAACATGTTTTCATGAAGTGATATGTCAACTCTATGGGAGAGGGGGATGGAAAGGTTAAAAAAAACAACCAAAACTTGCAACATTATCATTTTAGAATATAGTCGGAACATTCCAATAGTTACCTAGGGTAACATTTTGCTTTAACAAAATATTTTCTTCAATAATGTATTCTGAAATTCACATAATTGTACGTAAGAGCAAGTGATTTTCATTTAAACTCATAATATACAACAGTCCACCATTTTAAGTATGATATTCTCATGGAATTATCTTCTTTAGTAAAACATTGTTCCACTACATAATTTCAAAGATGTAACACAAAAATGTAGACCATGCTCTTTTATAGAAAAGAGCAAACCAGTTAGCTTATAGTTTGTGAACTGTAGCTTTTAACTCTATTTTTGCGACTGAAAATATTAACCAAGCAACCAAAGTTGTCTTAGTTTTAAAATTGTTTTAGCTTCTTTTTCAGCCAGCTGAAAGTAACAGAAGTAACAGAGTTTACTATACCTGAGCTGTTGGCTTGTGGTTGTAGAGCATTAAAGGAGTTGGAGTTATGTCAAAATGATTAATAATCTGTTATCTTTAAATTCATCTAAAAGTATAAAGATGCTGTATTATAAGCAGGAGACCTCAGACTAATGAAAGTGAGGTGCGTGTGTGTCAGACCTTCCTTGTGAGGGTTCATATTTTACATAGGAATCTACATGTACTGCAACAATTTTATAAACATTTTTGATGACAAAAACTCTTGCAGTGTTAAAGGTTTTGTGAAACATAAGCACACAAAGGAGGGCGTATAGAGTTCTGGTTTTTGGTTGAGTTAAATAATGTATCAGAAATAGAGAGGGGGGGGGGACCCAAGCTGTTGTCCTGTAAACATGCCATAACCACGTGGGGAGGATGAGTGATCAGTCACTGCGTCTGGGTTTCCTCCATCCGCCCATTTCCTGCCTGCCAGTAAACAGTGTGTGCTAGCTCACATGTAAATCCTCCTGCTGAAGGCACATGTGTCTTCCTCTGGCAGGCTGAGGCTGAACTCTAGCAGATAACAGATGATTTGTTGAGTGTTGATCGACCGGAGAGTTTATCAGCCTGCAGTCAAAATGCCAATGTGTGCACGTCTGCCCTCATGTGGCTGAAGTACCACAGCTCTGTGCACGCAGTCCACCCTTACCTTTGTCCACTATGCACATACACATACACACAAAGCTTAAACTAGGAGAGCAATTTCTAGCTGTTAAAATACCTGAGTATATTGTGAATTGAAACCTTTCCCCATTTTGCCACATTACAAGCACAAACTCAGAATGTGTATTTCATTAGGATGTTATTTAATAGCGAAACACAGCATATTGTTTCATTATGAATTAAAGTTATGGAAATGTAAATATCCCAAAACCTTTACGGTGCATGATCAGTAGCTTGTAGAACCAACTTCCCAAGACTTCTGTGGTGTGTCTCTACCGACTTTACTGATCTACAGACATAAATCCTTCTTTGCAAAGCAGCTTTAGTTCAGTCAGGTTGGATGGAGAGCATCTGTAAACATCAATTTTCAAGGTTTGCCACTGATTCTCAACGGTCTGTATCTTTACTGTTATAGTGTTTCTGGAAGGTGAACTCTGTTGCAGTCATCCACAGGTTTCAATCCAGGACTGCTCTGTATTTATAATTCTTCTCATTAACTCAGACCAGCTTTCCAGTACATGATGCTGTCACCACCATGTTGCATGATGCTGGGGTATTGTGCTCAGGGTTATGTGCAGTGTTAGTTCGGAGCCGTACATAATGTTTTGCATGTAAAGGTACCATTTTGGTGTCCTCTAATCACGGCCCATTCTCCCACATAGTCTGTTCTCTACATAGCTTGTGGCAAACTGCAAATGGGATCTCTTCATAAGTTTCTATTGGCAGTGGCTTTCTGCTTGCCACTCTTCCATAAAATTCAGATATGTGGAGGTCATAACTAATACTTTTCCAATAGGTTATCCCACCTGAGCTGTGGCTTTATGCAGTTCCTCCAGTGTTGACATGGGCCTCTTGGCTGCTTTTCAGAGGAATTCTCTCCTTTCCCGGTCTGTCACTTTAGGTGGATGGCCAGGTTTGCTTTAGTTCCAAACACATCCAGTCTTTTTTGGATGATTTGACCGACTAGTGCTCTGTGAAATGTTTAGAGCTTGTTATATTGTTTGATAACCCATCTCCTTAAAACGTCTACATAACCTTTTCCCTGACTTGCCTGGAGTGTTCCTTGATTTTCATGATGCTTTTGATGAACTCATGTTGTCTGACAGAACAGCTGGGCTTTCCCTCCCAGTTTAGGGAGATGGTAACCAATCTGTACGTAAGCTTCTGAACAATTAATAAATACATCTCTGACTTATTCTTTCTCTCAATAATGTGGCATTTAAAGATTTGGTCATTCTAACTGAACTAAAACAAGCCGTTTAGTCTGGTTTAACTTCCGACGGTAAGGGAAAAAAAACAAAACTGAATGTGTCTTTCTATTCGGTGTATGTAAACTTCTGTTTTCAGCAAAATCCGGACCGCAATTAAATATTGATTTTTGCAATAAACATGTCCACAACTAAGCAGGTTTCCAAATGTTTAATTCAAAGAGTTTACCTTATTTAAAATGTTTGTATTAAAGCACTTTGATTCACAATATTTTTATATAAGAGTGCTGATTATTTCCGTATGTTCATAAACTGTCTAGTAGTGAACTGAGTAAGATGGTACAATCGTATAAGGTCTTGTTTTCTGTTATCAATATTTGCTAAAGAAAGAAACCATGATGATCTTGTGTCCTGAAACTGATACAAACACACCTCTGACAGTGAATGACTAAAAAAAAAAAAAAAGCCCATTGTCCATGAGGCCGAGCCATGTGGAAGCATGTGATCATTGGCAGTGTGTGGCACTGTGCCGCTTGACCCACTTTTCCCAGTGTCATTGGCCCAAACACAGACATGTTGATACTGGAACAGCAGATGCCAGGGTCACTGAGTGCAGCTCCTCACTTAGTTTTTAATACTCCCTGTGATCATGGCGACTAACATGGATATTTTTAAAATGAAAATAATTGTGTACACTGAGAATTTGGTCACTTTGCAGTATTAAAACTATAGATTTCCAACTAATTCAAGAATGTTGTAAGTAGCAGTTAAACACAAGCTAACTCTTGGGTGTAAATGAATAGACTAAATGAATAAAACAGCCTGTGGGTTAGGCTGTCCGTGTTTTCCAGGCATCACATGAGTGTGAGAAGGCTCTCTCATGACTTTTAGGACACAATTTATTTGTTCACGGGGGTTATTGTTACTCTCTGAAGACGGTGTGTATTTTTGGCAAAAGCAATACTAATGTAGACCTCTCTTTTATTTCTGTCCTCTTCTATCTTCCTCTTTGCCACAGAGGTGTGGAGGTGTCGCATTTAAATGGTTGGAGCAGAATGCCATACAGGATCGCATGCTGGGTAAGAACTTTTGATGCTCCTGAACAGCTCTGTGCCAAAAATGAATGATGTGTACTGTGTGCAACCCACTGCGGTTTGGTGTTGATTCACATGCCTTTTACCCAGTGTCACTTTTAGGTGAAACACAGAGACATATCCCTTGCAGTCTCTGTTTATACTCCGTATATAATGACCAGACTGTGTGCATGTGTTCCGCCTGGAGTTTATCTTTATGCACATTTTGCAATATGCCAGGACTTGGGTCAGTAGATTACACCGTAGATGTAAATCCAAACCACAGACTCAGACCTTGTGAATTCAGTCCCTTTTCCAGCCTTTTCACATCACAACCGTAAACCGTGCCATTTATTGGAATCTTGTGCTAGACCAACCCAAAGTAATGCATCATTGTAAAATAAATGTGTGGTTTTCAGATTCCAGATTGTTGTACATTTGTATTCAGACCCCTTCCCTACGATACTCTTAAATTAGATCAATTGCAGAGAAAGATGGTTGGACTCAGGATGGCTGAATATAAATGCCCACCACATGTACATAAATAAATAAATAAAAGTGAAAACTGTTTTGTGGTTGTAATGTGTCAAAATGTGGAAATGTTCAAAGGATATGAATCCTTTAAAAGACCCTGAAAACCTGCAGCTTTCTCTGCTGAAAGTCCGCTTTAAATAAAAGAAGAGAAAGGGGGAAGAAAAAAAAGGCTGCAAAGCTCTGCTTGTTCACCAAAAAAATGGTTTCCTGTGACCTGAACAACTTAAGGTCATCAAACTAAAGGCCAGAATGAAAACTGTGCTACCTTAAATGTCTTTATCTAGGTGTTTAAACCCAAAAGAATGCTTTTAAGTGCAATGCAAATGTGACCAACAATTCTACATAATCTGCACTTTAGAAGAGGATGCAGCTTTCCACTGCAGAACGAAGCAGTGCCCTATACGATATTGAATTGGTGAAACTAAAAAGTGTGTGGATAAAGCCATTAACAAAACTTGGTTTGTGCTGATAAAGAGATCCATTGAATTTGAACATCATATGAGGATCATCACATTTTGGTTTACGTTATATCATATCAAATTGTTTTCAAGAGCTCCTTCATTTCACTGAATAGCCTAATTGAGTGACGTCACTCACTGACATGTGCTCTGGTAATAGAGATCATGCACATGATAACATTGCATACATCTCCCTGTGGTACACTGATGGAAAGCATCATTTAAGAAGCAGAAAAAACTCCTGAATGAGTGACTAAGTATTTAAAAGGAGAGTTGCTGAGAAAATCTGTATCCAGTAAAAGTTCATGACTGTTTGTAAGAAGGATCAGAAATATGAATTTGATTGAAAACTTGGTCTACTCTGTCCGTTTTTAGATCGAAAGTACTATGCTACTATGTACTGGTGAACTGTAGACAGACCGTTCAGTGCTCTTAGTTATAGTTTGTATAGCTGCAGTATATTTGATAATATCTGCATTGTGGACAAAGTTAGGATGTTTGCACCTCAATATAGAATTAATGTGTGTCTTAGAAAATGTTAAAATTCTTGTTTTATCCTGCACAGATTGTGACGTCAAAACATTTTTACTGAACGATGTAAATGGGGCAGTGGATGGTTTAGGGGTAGAACAGGCCACATCATATACGGAGGCTATGAGTCCTCAATGCAGCTGTCCAGGATTCAAGATCCTGTCTGATCTACTGCAAATAAAGGTCATTGGTGCCAAAAATACTTTATTTTTAATTTCTTTTAAACTATGTAATTTAATCCTTGCACAAAATTAGTGCTTACTGTAAACCAGAATGTCCACTTGAGATCTCATAAGATTCTCTAATACATCCTGATCATGTGCTGAACCAGGTCATTTAATTATCCTCAGACTTTGAGTCATACATTTTTACAACATAGAAACAAGAAGTGTAACAAAGTATGAAAAAAGGCAATTTCTGTCCAAAATTTAATGTCTGTAGTGCGAATATTCCTTAGTATGTTGTAAGGATATACATTTCATATTATGAATTTTTTATTGTTTTTTAAAAAAAATAAAGATTAAATTCATTCATCAATACGAAAGAATCACTGTTGAAACCAGAATGCTTTAATTTACGGTGAAATTCACTTGTTATACTGTGGGTTTAGGGGAGCATGGGTGAGATGTGCCATGGAGGAAAATGACCTCATGACCTTTGTTGTACAGTTATTTTTTAAAATTATTCATACCCTTGGCAGCTTTAGATTTAAATAAATATTTCAATATGATCAAAATTGATCTTCTTGCTGGAAGAAATATTTTAGAGGGCCTTGCTGGAATCCTGACTTGAGTCTGAGGAAGGAGTTTAAGATTAGATTAGAATGGTGGCAAGAAGGCCTTCCACTTGGAGCTCATTACCAAAAAGTATTTTTCAAAAATACCAATGGAAACAGGCAAAAATCTGGCCAGCACGTATGAGAACGGTTTAATTACTGTAATAGATTAGGGAAAAGGGTTTAAATAATTTTTCATACTCCTGATTTTGCCAATTTCCTCTTCATTCAGAAGCAAACTTCTTGGTTAAATGACGACATTTTAATTCTATCTACCAGGGATATGAATAATTTTGAGCTTAACTGTATGTCTTGAAATTGCTGACAGAATGTTACGTGGGGTTTCATCTTCAAGAAAAACAACCAAGGAAGACAAGAGCAATAGATGGTCATAAATGCAATGGCAGAGTCGTGATATGGTCTGTTGTTGCCTTAAATGCAGTCTACATTTGCTCGGTCACATTTGAGTTTCATTTAAATAACATCAAGATCAATGATTATTAAAAATGCGTGTTTATGATCAACAGTATTGACAAAAGTAAACTTATTTGCATTTCGCTATTGTTTTGGGGCAAGAGGTGTTTTTATTTGCTTAAAACGATCTCATCAGTAGGCCGCCAATGTTTCCCTTTCTGTTGTTTATGCGATAAAACAGAAGCAGTGTTGCATTATACTTGTCTTTAAACAGGACAATGATTTCACAGAATCATCTGAGCAACAACAGAAGTGTTTATTGAAGTGGCGCCAGCTCTTCCTGACTCCTACACAGTTTTGGCAACTCAAAACCATCTTAGTTTAGACTCATCATTATTTCCAGAAAACCTGATATAGATGTATCACTCCTGCCTTTATAGAGCTATATGAATAAGGCCAAAGTCCAGACGAAGACAAATGTTTTGACTGTGTTTCTGCTCCACCACACCAGAATCAGATGAATTATCTCTTTGGCATTTTACCAAGTTCTACAAGAGCCTGCTGGTGGCACTTTTATTTAAATTATGAGGGTTTAGCCAAGCAACATCTAAAACATGCAGGACACTGGCCCCTCAAGGCCCAGAACTGTCAATCTCGTTCTAGAGTAAAGAAAGTGATGAGGACAGTTTTCCATTTAAAGACAGAGTCCTGTTCCTGTAGGCTTACCGTAATTCATTCAATTTGGATAAACAGAGATGAGTTTTTATGTTTTAACTGATACCTAGTGTGGGTTAAGGGCATAATTGTATGAATGTATTGAAATTACTTCTTGTTAAGTGCCTTGAGATGACATCTGTTGTGAATCAGCGCTATATAAATAAACTGAATTGAATTGAATTACTTGCTGTAGAACCCTAAATATACTACAAGATAAAACCTGTACATGGTATATGACAGAGCTTCACTTATGCATTTTTTTTTAAGGCTGACCCAATTGGTGACATCCTGACCTGTCAAAAAGTGTGATCAGCTCAGAGCTGAAAGTGGATCAGCACACTTTAGGTGTCTTTTGTCTTTAGTGACAGGACCATGTTTGGGTTTTAAAGGGAGGATTTGCAAAATGACTTCGGAGCCAGCAGTCCTCTTCCTACCAGAGTTTATTAAACAAGACTTCCTCTGACCTTGTTGTCTGGCTGCTTTCTTTCTGTGCAGATAGGCCTTTTTTCATGAAAATCTTCTTTTTTTCACGCATTCAGAAAAGCTCTTTTAGTTTAAAAAGTCTTTTTAGATTTATTGCCGCATTCTTCTCTATTTAAAAAAAAAAAACATGTATGTGCTTGTCTGCTAATAAACACTGTTTTAAGATGATCTTGCTCCTGGTTATTTTTAATTTTTTACAAAACTTAACAGTTTTATTGTAATTGTTTTTATGTAGCAATAGATGGAAACAAGAATCCAGTCTAAATCTACTTTATCGGATACATGTTCTCATACATTTACTACATGGTTTTATGCAATAACTACATTTGATATATGCTGTTCCTGGAGGATATATTCTTTATTTTGCATAAACTTGAAGCTTATTGTAGATTTTTATGCACCCATCTTTAATCATGTTATACCTTATTTCGGTACTTCAGTAAATTTGTATGTGGATAAAAAAAGTAAAGGTAAAGGTGTAACACACTACACAGTGCAGCAGATCCAATATTTTACTCTAAAGAGTTGTCTGCAATCAATTGCAGAAGCAGCTGTATGCTGCCATGATGCTTTAATGTTGGACATCATTTTCCCGCCTGCCTTTCCCATTTTCTCCCAGGCTATATCTTTGTCTTGCAGATATCCGAATCCTTTTTTGTAGCAAACTTCTTTCATCCGATCTGTGATGTTCAAGGCCATGTGGAGGACTGAGTGTGTACATGTCAGTGAGTGTGCCGTTGTGTTTGTCTGCACTTGACCGTTATTTGCACAGTGTCCTTTGTGCTTGCATGAATGTAAATAGTGTGGATCGTCTGCTGATTTAAAGAAAGATAACTATTTTGAGGTGATAAGAACAAACTTGCAATTAAGCCTCTGCAGTTCTAGTTGTTTATAGCTATAGTTTGTCATACCTGCATATTTTATTTTTGCTAGACTACATTTTTTTTGCAATATGTGTACCTGAGCTTAAGTGAAAATGAGGTTTGTCCCTTTGTGTGGTTTCTGAGGGTTAAATTCTAATATAGTGGGTCAGAAAGAGAAGATTTTAAGATGCGCTAAATGTTTGAGTTCAGACTGAATGCAACCCCTTCTGCAATGCTAATCCTGTTTGAGGTGGTATGACTACAGTGTTGCATTTGTTTATTTTACAAAGTGGCAAATATCCACAGAAACCAATCAGATGGAAAAAATCCAAACGGGTAGATTAACATATTTATGCATGTTAAAGTTCTGAAGATGTTGCTTGACACCTTTTTTCTCCGCTTCCCTGTCCACCGCTGTATCCATCATGGCTTTGGAGTCAAATTCTGCCTTAAACAGTTGGGTTCAATTTAATTCAGTTTATTTATATAACGCTGATTCACAATAGATGTCGTCTAAAGGGACTTTACAAGATAAGTCTTTTCAATACAATCATACAAACATTCCAACCAGTTTAAAGTTTGAAGAACTGAACCCCGTACAACTCAAATGCTTCAGAATCTATACTATAACCTGTTAAATGTCTCAAGTGTGCGCTGATCAGCTCAATTATTGTGCCTTTTGTAATATCACCAACCCAAATACACATGACGCAGGATTAGTGGGGTTGTTGTATTTTTCTGTGTATACCCTGCAGTGGAAATCCATACTTCATTACCCAGCTTAGTTTTTGCCGTCAATGCACATTGTTTTTTGTAAAAAACAAAACAAAAACAATGTTTGATTTTACAGTTTTTAGCTTAGAGAAACATTTGGGAGGAGGTGATTTTTTTTTTTTTTTTTTTTTTTTTTTAATCTAATGCCAATTCTGGTTTTTACATTTCTATGTATTTTAGGTCAGATATTTTTGGAAGGTGAATTAGATCGCTTGTTTCAATTTAAATGTCAAATTTATGCAGGTAGACCGGAGGAGTTCCTTCCTACTGTAATTCATTGTTAGAAAGGCAAACATGTGGGGAAAGCATTAATCTGTGTGCATGGTACTAGTCAGGCTGTCAGCGTGTTCTTAGGGTAGCAGCATATTGGTTGAATGAGAGTGTGTAAGTGAGCTCAGAGCTGAGAAAGGAGGGGCTTTTAGACTCAACACAGAATGAGCGGGACTGTGGAGATGAGTGGGAATGCGGCAGAAGGAGGGAGCAGAACATCAGCTGTGGACTCAGAGAGGGAGAAGGATACCCACAGATTCTTCTCTTGTTTTTTGGACTTTTCTCTGCTTATCATATTTTTGTCCATTATGGAGTGCTTTTCTTCCTTTTAAATCTGTTCTCTGTGCTGCTGATTCCATCTCTCCAGACAGTCTTTGATACGCTGTCCTGATTCCAGAGTTGTTTCTGTCTTAGTTAGCCCTCCTTTTCATCTGTCATTACAATCGGATGGTGAGCTGTCCTTTCTTCCATGACCCCTTGTCACCATCATCCAGCTTCACTTCCTCTTGTATCTGCACCATTAATCTCTTTGTGGTATTACAATGCCAGTACTGGAGAGGCTCTGGGGTCCAGATCTCAGGATGCGGGACTCTGCTCTCGGCGTCGGGGTCTGTCTGGACGAGCCATCTGGCTCACGAGTGTGGACTCCTCCTGTGACTTGTGCTGGCCTGTCGCTGGCCCTTGAGCTTCCCGCTCTGTTCCGGCAGCTCAGGGCGGCTTGGAGAGCTCGCAGGGGAGGCCCTCAGGGGCCGGAGACAAGTGAAGGCAGCATTTGGGTGGAAGAAGAACAGGAGGAGGTTGACGATGTTAAAGAGATCAAGCAGGTCACAGAGATCAGGAGTACACATCTGGAAGGTAAAGATTCCATACTACATCATCTAAGGAGATTGTGGGGAACGCAAATCTAATAAATACATGATGTGTGCTGGTTATGTTTCAGCAAGCAGCAGTTTATGCTGCATCAGACAGGACAAGAACAGATTAATCTGTGACTCATTAAAAATTCTTAACATGAAGGCATTTGTCTGAAATCTTTCTCCTTCATACCAATTTAACCCTGGAGAACCCAAGAACCATTATCTTCTTTGGGAAATTATGAACTTTGCATTAAATTAGTTCTATAAGTTCACTGAACATCAAATTATCCACTTTTTCAATTTTAACCTTTTATTCCCTAATTTAGGATTAGGGTCAAATTTGACCCATTGGGCTTTAGGCATATCATTTCAAAGAATCGCAATAACAAACACTGTTAATGTAGACAATTATAAAATGAGGAAAATAATCAACCACACAGCTCGGGGATCGGAAAAATGAACAGATCCACTGGCCGATCCAGTCTTTTTTTTGTTTTTTTTTGTTGCAGCAGAACGCATTTCATGCGTCATCTTCACGTGTGTCTCATGCTAGAAGCAACATGGAGCGAGCCAGAGGGTCAGCTTTGTGGAGATATTTCAATCTTGCCACTCCAACTAGTTCGTCGGCTGTTTGCAAAGTAAATGTTTCGAGGGGAGGTGGTATTACTGCAAAGTACAACAGTACTACTTTAATCAAGCACATCCAGAAATACTATGCAAGGAGCACGCTGAATTCCTGCAGCTCAGCAAAACAAAAGGAGTGGGGTCAGAATGGAAAAAAGAAGTCTTAGTTATGTTTAGTTAGTAAAGTATGGTACCTTTTAGTCTCTTCAAGTAAGGTATAAAGTGGAGGGTATACAGTTTATTATTAATTCAACAATAGTATCGGATTGATATCGGGTATCGACAGATACACAAACCCCAGGCATCGGTATCGGGACTGAAAAAGTGGGATTGGTATTTACTTTATTAGTCTCTGACCCTGTACTACATAGGTAACTTAGTAAAATTCATTATACAAATGAATTTATTTCAAGGCTTTAGTCAAATGCAGGACTGTAACCATTCTCCATCTACACAGTCACTCAATGAACCAAAGGGTCATTTTTGACCCGACATTTTTTAACCCATACACCCAGAGGGTCATTTTTGACCCATTGTTTTTTTTTACTAGCTCAGAGTCGCTAATTTATCAAAAAATAATAAAAAACTTACTTCTAGGCATTTTGCAAGTTAATACAAAGTAGATTAACAAAAAATACAAAATTTTACCAACTGTTGGTTTGCTGAGAAGACTATTTTGTTTGGCGAGGTTTCCAGCTCAACAAAACAGCATGTGGTCAGCCATCTTCTCACTACCACTCTGGCTCATGTGAGTTCAATATGCATCCACTAGGTGTCTCTATGCAGGGGACAGAAGTGGCACTCTGGGCTTTAGAAGTTAAATTTGACAATTTTTTTTTTTTGTTTGTTCATTTTGAGTAGCAGCAATTAACAGCGGCCAAATTTGACCCCGTGGGTTCTCCAGGGTTTTAAGGACATTTTTGCAGCTCATTTTTAAGATTCACGATTTAATCCCCTGTTTTCTTTTTTCATGCATAAACTTAATGTTAGAACTCCCTCTCTTGCCCTGCTTGTATTGATATTTGCAGTTTTTGACAAGTGCATATGTGCGTGTGTGACAGATTAACTCCGACAAGCGTGCCTCCGGCCGTATGTTTACAAGTGACGTAGGTGGAGGCTTGGAGACAGTGAAATGAGAGATTTGGGGTGGTTGGAGCCAGAGTTTCCAATAAATAAAGCTGCAGTTGTCCTCATGACACCAATGTGGCTTCCTCAGTCAAGTATATATTCAATTAAAGAGGGATTTGGCAAAACTTTAGACTTGACACTTAACATTACTGGCAATAATTGTAAGTAATATGTCAATCACAGAAAATGTTACCTGTTAATGCTGAAATTATGATTAATTCTGTGGGAAATTCCCTGCAGTGACTCATCTGGTGGAAGACTGAGAACTACCTGTAGACTTTCCCCTTAAACTGTAATAACCTCATATGATCATTTCTTTTGAAGGGTTGAAGAACTTTTAATACTGTAGGCCTATTGTTTCTTGATACCATGAAATTGAAACCGATAAACAGTGGTGGTTGTTGGGACATTTAATTTATCCAAGATAATACATTTGTAAACACCCAAAGTTACTTCTCAGTTTTATGTGTAAAAAAAAAAAAAAGTCCTCATGTCAAATATAGATCTAAATGTAAATTCAGTGTGATTTTTATTTTTTTATTTTTTTTTATTTATTTTTTTCTTAAAGTTTAGGCTACATTATAATGGGATCACATGGTCTTCATTAGTATTCTGTAACTATTCGTTTTCTTGATAGAAACTCCTATTTTATCTCAGAAGGGGTTTCAGAGGGAAATCCTTATCTTTCCTATTTTTTATGTAACTTTACACATGCCACATGCAGCTGCAATTTTCTATGAACTCACATTTTGCTCTGTTAATCTGCTAGGCTAATGTTAGCATGTTTGCTATCTGATAATTTATTTCATTACGTTTTGTAGTAGCTACAGTTTGCGATGTGTGGACAAAATGTAAAGCAAAAGTTGCTCTCCTGCTTCATACTTTCCACTCTCCTTGAACTCGTTTACAACTTAATTAGTGTTTCCACTTTTCACATATGGGACCGGAGGTTGCAGTAGCCAAAACAGTCATTGTAAAAGGTAAAAACACTTTCATTATTTGGGAAAATCCAGACTGAGCATAATAGTGTGCACAGCCTATATTACTGTATGATAGCCATGGATGGAAAAATTCAATTCAGTTTATTTATATAGCGCCAATTCACAACAGATGTCATCTCAAGACACTTAACAAGAAGTCATTTCAATACATTTATACAAACATTCCAATCAGTTAAAAAGTTTCCTATTTAAGGAATCCCAGCAGATTGCCTCAGTCATTGGCGTGAGGTTGGGCCCCGTTGATGCAGACTTGCCAACCACAGCAATCCTTCAGCAATCCCTCATACTGAGCAAGCATGTAGCGACGGTGGAGAGGAAAAACTCCCCTTTAACAGGAAGAAACCTCCAACAGAACCAGGCTCAGTAGGAGCGGCCATCTGCCACGACCGTCTGGGGGTTTGAGAAGACAGAGCAGAGACACAGAAGGAACAGAAGATCTGATATAAGAGAACTTTCTATGTTACAGAAAGTAAAAAGTTGATAACAGGTAAACAGATAAAAATAGACCAGAGTTTATAAAAACAAAATATCTACCTATTGTGACTGCATGGCTTGCCGTGAGTCCAGCTGACATAAGTAGAATCACAGTCGGTAAACCCTAATCCGATATTAGATGCTGAGTTTAGTAAGGCACTAAACTCTATGCCCTGATTAGGATCTTACCCTGACTTACAGTTGAAACCAAATATTTAATTAATCTATTTTCCAGCTCTCTGGCATTAAATCAAACTCAACTTGTCCTGCTTAATTTCAGTTAGATTACCAAACGTATTTATCTTTCCTAAATGCTAGAAAAATTAGAGTTTTTGACAATTGTTTAAAACGTATGTTGTTGTTTTTTTTTTTTTTTTAGTATTTGGTTGATTTGCCTTTTTTTAAACTATATGAAGTGAATTTTGAATATGCTTCTACAAGCTTCTCACATTATTATGACCCAATCCTCCTGACTTAACTAATAACATTGATTTACATTTGTAAGCCACCTTGCTCACACACACCTTTTCAGCCCTGTTTACACATTTTCTATATGAATGAATTCAGGGCATTGTGGCAACCACTCTAAAACCTATAACTTTCAAATTCAATTCAAAAATACTTTATCAACAGATAACTTGTTGCCCTTAAACCAGTTAATAACTAACACAGTCCACTTGGAAGACTTTTGTGCCTAAACCACCTTAGGCACAAATCAGCATCCTGGCTGATGTTTTAAGAAGTTGCTAAAATATTGCCACATCATGGTCTTCTCCATGATGTTTTGTGAAGTGCACCAGTCCCTCCTGCATGGAAAGAACCCCACAACAGGATCCTACCACCTTGTAATTCACAGTTGGGATGGTGCTTTCAGGCTTGCAGGCTTCTCCTTTATTCCTCCAACTGTAGTAATCTGACCAAACACCTCAGGACTGGTCTTAAAATAATGAAATCTGTTGCTTTTGGAGTAACTGGCTCTTCCTGTCTGAGTGGCCTTTCAGCATGTCATCAGCACAAGAGATTTAGGAAAGTTTATATCTGATTTAATGTCAGACAGTAAGGAAAAGAGAGGTTATATGTCTTGTCATATAGTGTATATGAATCTCAGATTTTAGCGACATATTGTGACATATAGTTTATTACTAAAATACAGCTGTATAGATGCATCAGATGCATGTAAATAAAGCAGGACCAGCTGCAGGCAGGAGGAACCGCTATCTGCTTCTGTGCATTTGTAACGTGTAGATTTGAGTTTCTGCAACGCTCAGAATGGCATCATTTAAAATAGGGAAAACAGCCCCAAAGCACGGTTTGTGCCATAAACACCCACAGACACAGTGAATCCAAGTCAACATATTTCAATCAGCTCCCCGTGTCAGTGTGTGTGGGTGATGTGTGCCAAACGTACACTCATGTTTTTGCTTCTGGAAACTGGGATTTAACCTAATTACAAAGCGAGAGTTAACGTTTGGGCACGTTAGCGCTTCCTATAAACACACTTTCTGATTGACTCGCATTTTCATCGTTAATGACCCAGTTCTGTGCCTCATGAAAACAATGACCTAGATACCACAAAGCTAAGGGAAGAGAAAGGGACAGAGGAGGGAGGCGGCTGGCGAGACAGAAGGATTGGATCAGATGGAAGGAAGAGGATGTAAACACAGGAACCAGAACCAAAAGAAGAATGGGGGGGGCGTGGAGCATGAAACGAGAAGAATTAAGAATTAAAGAGAGCTGGAGGCGGCTATTTGTGTGAATGACTGATTGTCTGTAATCTGTAGGTGTTATCTGTTTCTGGGGTGTTTACCAGAAGATGTATTTTGTCCTCATCTTCTCTGCCAACGCTCCGGATTAAAGGAAGACCGTGGTTCCCCGTTTGCTCCTTCTGTTGCCCAAAGTAGGCCACTTGAAAACGATGAGTCACGTTTCTGTGTAAGTGTTCATGTGACTGTGCATGCAAAAGTAGAAAGTGGTACCAGTTGTCCACGAAGTTGAGAAAAGTAACACCTTCCTTCATGCCCAATGCTTTCTGAGGCTACACTTTGAAGGCAGGATCTAGTGCATCCCGGCAGTTTCTACGGTGACAGCAACGCCATTGCCAGCTGCTTTTAACTGCAGTTGCTGAGGTGATGTGAACTGGCAACCTTAGGGATAAACTACGCTCCAGTTCCTAACTGCTGATCTATAAATTATTCATTATTCCCATATTCTTCAGACAGTTCAAGTGAAGATTTTGTGTGTGTACCACGACTCGAGACTTCATTCTGCTTTATCTTGTTTGTCGCTGGCCTCTGGGTGTGTTTTTTGTTGTTGTTCCTTCTCCAAATCAAGAGCCCCCCAGCAAGTAAAGACCTGCAGATAATTACCGTGATCTAAAAAAAAAAAAGAAGTTCTTTCTGATTTCATTTAAAAACAAAGTTTATGGTCAAACCCATATACACATTTTCTTGTTTTGTCGAAAAACAACAGTCAGATACTTGCACAACATTTTGGTGATTAGACTTCTTGCTTAGAACATCTTGGAATTGCACCAGAAATGTACAAAGCCAAGGCACATAAACTAAGATTTTATACATCTACATGCATATGTAAAAAGATACAATCAGCATTTATGCTACGGTGTTTTATCTAAAGAACTCTGTCAGGCTTCTCAAAAGGTTTCTGTTTAAAACCTCTTGGATTGGAAAAAACACTGATTTGGGCTCACTGCATTGACCCTTTTTTGCTGCATTTTATCTGCGATTCTCTTTGTGGTTTTTAAGTTTTTATTGTATGAATCAATCCCAACAGCCTGTATCAAGCCAGCTCACATTAATTTTCTTCACACCAAATAAATCTTACCCCTCCCTTAGAGTACCCAGACATCCAGAGACGCGGAAAAAAATAAAATAAAATCTACATGCAGCACTGTTGACCTCTAAAAACCCTACTGGTGCTTGACTTATTGTTTTTCTTCATTTTGTTTTTAGTCTTGCCATTTTTTTTTACCTGCCTCTCCTTCTCTCTTTCTCTCCTCTGATAGCTGATGGCAGGCTGAACGCTGGTCATGCTGGTGTATTGCTGGCTGAGAGACGAGGTTCTTACCCGCCGATCGATTTGCGGATCCTGAAAAGTAAGATTCCTCATTATCTCAGATATTCTCTATTGAAATCCATGAAGCCACGGTTGAAATGGTCTATTTAAAGCTGCTGTCCGGATTATTTGAAGTGGAGAGAGTTTTTGAATCGAACGCTTTTCTTTGGTGTCTAACTTTGGGTAGAGGCCCCCTGCAGACATGAACTAGAACTCTGTGTGGGTGCAGATGCAAGGTGCTTTCCAAAACATCTCTTCTCCCCCCATCCCATTCACCTGTGGTGTCACAGCGGGTCAAAGAGCAAAGCAGCAGCTGGGGATTTGCTGACTTTTTAGACAGAAGTTCGCTCCGACTTCTCCATGACTGACGCTCTTTCGCATTATGATGTTAAACAGGAAAACACGGAGCGGCCTGTGTGGGCGGCCACATCTTCACAGGATTGTGCGATGCGCTTGCACGTTGATTGACAGCCGACAAGGCGAAAACTGGAATTCTATTTGCTAAAAAAATTGAGTTTTGAATTGCATAGGGGTCTATGGGAGGAAGGCGGAACTTAGGAAGAATAACATATGTTGTGGAACTCCAGCCTTATATTATACTATAGAACCGCATTCATTTTAAAGATTTATGAAACTTTGATACATGAATCTATTCTCCGGACAGCAGCTTTAGGCACAGATTTTTTGTTTTTATAGACATTTTTGTTGTTGCAAAAATCCTTGTTTTCCTTCGTTTTCTTTGAGAAATACAGACCAACATTTGTTTTGATTTCACTTAATCTGTTTTCCTATCAACTGTATTCAAGTTAAAAACAAATTGATTGAATTGATCAGATTGAATAAAATCTATTTAGTACAATAAAAAAAACATAGAAGCATAGATAATCTTTTCTTTTGCACATAGAACCCAACATCCAGTCTTGGTTCTGATGTTCTCCAGACAATATGAACATCCTGCTGGGGTTTCATACCTTGGCTTTATGCTCCTAATCTTAGACAGACAGTCAAAACTTGTACTTTTATTACTTTTTTTATTTTTAATTCTTTTTTGTTATCATAATTTTTTTTGTCTTTGTTACATCATTAACTTTTTTATGAATTTTCAGTTTATTTTAATTACTTTTAAATTTTAGCAAATTCACGGCCGGGGGAGGTCGAGTCCGGGACAAAGAGAAAGCTGAAGCGTCTGTTAAGCTTCCAGAGATACTGCCACGCCTCCAGGTTGCTGAGGGGATTAATGCCTCACATGCCCGGCTCCCTGCACTTGCTGGATGATGACTATTTGGGACAGGCAGCTGTGAGGGCACAAAAACACATTCCTACGCAAACGAAGATGCACACATGATTTTTGAGACTGTATATGAACGACAAATCACCCCTGATAAATGTCTTTCTTCACAGCACATGCTCTCAAAAGTAGACACATGGAACTTTGACATTTTCCTATTTGATCGTCTTACAAATGGTGAGTTTAAAAAAAATCTGGTATGATAATTCATTAATCAATTTATTGATATCCCTCACCTACCATAAGCATATATTCTATCATGTCTTTTATCATGTTCCCTTTCTATATGCCTTTTTATGTTTTTGATGATTATGTTTTATAGTCTGATGGATTCAAAAATACAACCTTTGTATACAATTCAACTGTTTAGGTAACAGTCTTGTGACTCTGATGTGCCATCTCTTCAATGTTTGTGGACTGATTCACCACTTTCAGCTGGACATGGTTAAACTGCACAGGTTTCTTGGTAAGTTAGCAATAGACTTTTGCTATTGTTTTTATTTGTTCTTCTAGCAAGAACAGGTAAAACAAGGTCTTTATATTTTTACCTTCCTGATTCACACTGACATTTAAATTGACATGTCTGCTAGTTGACAGCTTTAAAACTGTTTTTTTAGTGTTTTTTTAGACTCGTTCAAACTCTGTGTATTTCTATAGCACATTTAAATAACAGTAGCTGACTAAAGTGCTACACTAAGTATAAAATCAAAGTTTATTCTGTGAATTAAATGAAACAATAAGACAGTAAAAACCAATAATACATGACCAGATTAAATGGCAGTTGAAGTTACTAAAATAACTGACAAGTTGTTCATTAGAAGCTATAATATATAGCTTAACTAAAAGCCACAAAATTTATATAAGGCTTTAAGAGTCCAAAAATTATCAATGATTATTTGCTGGAAGAAGTGAAATACATACTTTAGTGTAATGAAGTCTTGAAAAGTGTTGAATTTTGGTGTTTTTAAGGTTGGAGTCTGATTAGAGTTTTTGAGGAGTCTTAAATGCAGTTCATATGTGTCCCGATACTGTTTCCATTCAGATGTTATTCCAAGAAGCTAAAACTTACAGGAAGTTAGAGCAAAGGCAGTTCTAAAGCAGTTTTTGTGATTCGATGATTTAAACCCAGGAATTTACTAAATGATTACGGAGTTTACATTTTCAACCATCTTGTATTTCTAGAACAGCAGTCCTCATGTGTATATTACCTCATATGAACTTTGACATTTACAAGAAGCTCCCAACATTTCCAGAACCTAAATTTCCCATGATACAGTGGTTGAAACCTCAAAAAGGTAAAATAGAGCAACTTTACTGTCTTCATGTTATCTTTTGAAAGTCTTACTCTATCTGAGCTAACTTTATGACACTTCGCTGATGCTGAAAATGACTAACTCTGAGTCTTTTTCACTCAGTAACTGCATCCACACCAAGTAGTGTTGTTATGACCATGGCCTGGTAGCACATAAGTCTAGTTTTGGTGAACTCACTGATCAAAAAAGTTTACTTTTAAGCTTCAGACTAGCTGTTTGCTGATTAGGGCCGCTCAATCTAAAAATCATCTGATCTGGTCACCAGCTGATTTCTCCATGCACCTCTTGTAATCACAGGATTCACTTTTATTCCCAGAACTTTCAGAACCCTCATCTCTTATAATGTGTTCTGTGCCAATGGGAATTAAATTTATTTAATCTCTACCTTTACTTTTATCAGTGGAGCTGTAAAGTCCTGAAGCTTGTCCGTCTAAAAACAATACTTAAAAATCAGATTCTTAATCTTTTTACAAAACCGTTTTAAAAATGATGACTCTTATTTAGTAGTGCTTCTAATTGTATTGTTGTCTGACTATTTAAAAATTTCTCTGGAGGGCTGTGTATTGGCAAGAATTTGATGATACGATATGTATTACAATAAAGTGGGGACGATACAATATATTGCGATACTATGAGTAAGACAATATATTGGGATTTTTGAAACTTAATTTAATTGTAGAAAAACTGTCACAGCATTCTATTTGTTTCTAGATCTAGTTGATCCACTTTAACGAGGAAGGTGAAAACAGCCACCAACTAGCAAACATACTTTTAACTTTACTACAAAAATGACTGTCATCATTAATGGTCCATCCATCCATTTTCTTCCGCTTATCCGGGGTCGGGTCGCGGGGGCAGCAGCCTAAGCAAAGAGACCCAGACTTCCCTCTCCCCAGCCACTTGTTCCAGCTCCTCGGGAGGAACCCCAAGGCGCTCCCAGGCCAGCCGAGAAACATAGTCCCTCCAGCGTGTCCTGGGCCTTCCCCTGGGCCTCCTCCCGGTGAGACGTGCCTGAAACACCTCACCAGGGAGGCATCCAGGAGGCATCCTGACCAGATGCCCAAGCCACCTCAACTGACTCCTCTCGATGTGGAGAAGCAGCGGCTCTACTCTGAGCCCCCTCCGGATGACTGAGCTTCTCACCCTATCTCTAAGGGAGAGCCCAGACACTCTGCGGAGGAAACTCATTTCAGCCGCTTGTATCCGTGATCTCGTTCTTTCGGTCACCACCCAGAGTTCGTGACCATAGATGAGGGTAGGAACGTAGATCGACCGGTAAATCGAGAGCTTCGCCTTTCGGCTCAGCTCTCTCTTCACCACGACAGACCAATAAAGCGCCCGCATAACTGCAGATGCCCCACCAATCCGTCTATCGATCTCCCACTCCATTTTTCCCTCATTCGTGAACAAGACCCCCAGATACTTAAACTCCTCCACTTGGGGAAGGACCCCATCCCCGACCCGGAGAAGGCACCCCACCCTTTTCCGGCTCAAGACCATGGCCTCGGATTTGGAGGTGCTGATTCTCATCCCAGCCGCTTCACACTCTGCTGCGAACCGCTCCAGCGAAAGCTATAGATCACGTTCCGATGAAGCCAACAGGACCACGTCATCTGCAAAAAGCAGAGACCCGATCCTGAGGCCACCAAAGCGGATCCCCTAAACGCCTTGGCTGCGCCTAGAGATCCTGTCCATAAAAGTTAGGAACAGGATCGGTGACAAAGGGCAACCTTAGCGGAGTCCAACTCTCACTGGAAACAAGCCCGACTTACTGCCGGCAATGCGAACCAAACTCTGGCACCGGTCGTACAGGGACCTAACGGCCCGTATCAAGGGGCCCGGTACCCCATACTCCCGGAGCACCCCCCACAGGGCCCCCCGAGGGACACGGTCGAACGCCTTCTCCAAGTCCACAAAACACATGTAGACTGGTTGGGCGAACTCCCACGCACCCTCCAGGACCCTGCTGAGGGTGTAGAGCTGGTCCAGTGTTCCACGGCCAGGACAAAAACCGCATTGTTCCTCCTGGATCCGAGGTTCGACAATCCGTCGGACCCTCCTCTCCAGAACCCCTGAATAGACCTTACCAGGGAGGCTAAGAAGTGTGATTCCCCCTGTAGTTGGAACACACCCTGTGGTCCCCCTTTTTAAACAGGGGGACCACCACCCCGGTCTGCCAATCCAAGGGAACTGCCCCCGATGTCCACGCAATATTGCAGAGCCGCGTTAACCAACACAGCCCCACAACATCCAGAGCCTTGAGGAACTCCGATCGAATCTCATCCACCCCCGGAGCCCTGCCACCGAGGAGCTTTTTAACGACCTCAGCACCAGAGATTGGAGAGACCGACCCCAAGTCCCCAAACCCTGCTTCCGGATTGGAAGGCGTGCTGGTGGGATTGAGGAGGTCTTCGAAGTATTCCATCCACCGACCCAAAACGTCCTGCGTCGAGGTCAGCAGCACACCATCCCCACTGTAAACAGTGTTGGTGGCAGACCGCTTTCCCCCCCAAGACGCCGGATGGTGGACCAGAATCTCTTCGAAGCCGTACGGAAGTCGTTTTCCATGGCCTCTCCAAACTCCTCCCACGCCCGAGTTTTTGCCTCAGCAACCATCCGAGCCGCATCCCGCTTGGCCTGTCGGTACCTTTCAGCTGCTTCAGGGGTCCCACAAGCCAAGAAGACCCGGTAGGACTCCTTCTTCAGCCTGACAGCATCCTTTACCGCCGGTGCTGCCGCAGGTGCCAAGTGCACATATGGACACCTTTATGCTTGAACATGGTGTTTGTTATGGACAATCCATGACGAGCACAGAAGTCCAATAACAAGACACCACTCGGGTTCAGATCGGGGGGGCCATTCCGCCCAACCACACCCCTCCAGGTCTCACTGTCATTGCCCACGTGAGCGTTGAAGTCCCCCAGCAGAACAAGGGAGTCCCCAGGAGGAGCACTCTCCAGCACCCCCTCCAAAGACTCCAAGAAGGGTGGGTAATCTAATCTGCTGTTTGGCGCGTAAGCACAAACAGTCAGGACCCGTCCCCCCACCCGAAGGCGGAGGGAGGCTACCCTCTCGTTCACCGGGGTAAACCCAAACGTACAGGCGCCGAGATGGGGGGCAAAGAGTATGCCCACCCCAGCTCGGCGCCTCTCAGCAGGGGCAACTCCAGAGTGGAAGAGAGTTCAACCCCTCTCGAGGAGACTGGTTCCAGAGCCAGAGCCGTGCGCCGAGGTGAGTCCGACGATGTCCAGTCGGAACCTCTCAACCTCGCACACCAGCTCCGGCTCCTTCCCCACCAGAGAGGTGACGTTCCACATCCCGAGAGCCAGCTTCTGCAGCCGAGGATCGGACCGCCAAGGTCCCTGCCTTTGTGGCCGCCCATCTTTCATTGCACCCGACCCCTATGGCCCCTCCCACAGGTGGTGAGCTCATGGGAAGGGGGGCCCATGTTGCCTCTTCGGGCTAAGCCCGACCGGGCCCCATGGGTAAAGGCCCTGCCACCAGGCGTTCGCCAACGTGCCCCACCTCCAGGCCTGGCTCCAGAGGGGGGCCCCGGTGACCCGCGTCCGGGCGAGGGAACACTGAGTCCATCTGTCTTGCTCATCATAGGGGTCTTTTGGGCTGCACTTTGTCTGATCCCTCACCTAGAACCAAATTGCCATGGGTGACCCTACCAGGAGCAAAAGCCCCCGACAACATAGCTCCTAGGATCATTGGGACACTCAAACCCCTCCACCACGATAAGGTGGCAGCCCAGGGAAGGGATCATTAATGGTTTCATTCAAATTCTAAAAAATAAAATAAAAATAAAAATCAATACATTGCTTTTGAATATCATAAAATAGACAAAATATTGCGATATATATTTTTTAGTGTAGATATGTTTTTTAATTTATTTTATTTTAACCAAATACTTAACCCATTTCCCGATACAATTCTAGAAGAATAATGCCTGTATTGTACTTCAAATCAAACTTTATTTATAAAGCGCTTTTCATACAAGAAGTTGCATCACAAAGTGCTTTACAGATTAAAATGACCCCACATAAAACCACCTTCCCTTCCCTCCCCCACAGATTTAAAAGCATGGTCACAGTTATACCCCCCACCCCCCAACCCATCTCCCATGCATACACAGAGTTAAAAGAAAAAATTAAAAAGGACATTGGGCCGAGTGTAGATGAACCATGCAAGGAAACGCCATCAGAGGTTTCATGTGTTATTAAGAGCCAAAATGAATGAAGACCTTGTTGATTCGTTTTTTACAATCAGTGCTTATTGATGCTTTACAGGTATGGTGCAGGAAGATTACCATTCCCACAATCCTTATCATAATGCTGTTCATGCTGCTGATGTAACTCAAGCCATGTACTGCTACATAAAAGAGACCAAGGTAAACACACACACTCTTTTTTTCTGTCATGCCCACACTATAAAGCTTCACCAGGCCTGAGCTTCTCCTTGACATAATCTATTAGCTGTGCTCTCGGAGAGACGTCTCCCGCTCACTTGAACTCGGTGACACATCCATCGAGAGCTCTGAGGTTTTTCTGAAGCCCTCTGACCAGATTAAGTGTCTCTGCATTTTTTGCCTTTTTCAGTAATTGCTTCTGTTGCTCTAAGAGGCACTTTGTGATTAATCTGTTTTGTTAAAAGCACTAAATGAAATACAATATGGCATGGTAACTTGTATGTTAAAGGTAACAAATGCACTCTAAGAAAAAGCGAGTCTGCAGTTGACTCAGTATTGTCTTTTGTCCTTTACTTAGCATTCAGGATTTACCTCCTACTATAGTGCCTAATGAGGGTGAATCTTTAAAAGCCTGTAACAATGTAAGTTTTGGTTTTTGAGATGAATTTGGAGGTAAGGATACCACAAGACTAAGAATCCCAGACTAGAAGAAATCTGGTCATTCAAGTCAAGGCAGATGTGTGTTCATTTTCATTTGTCAATAAGTGGCCACAAAAAAATTGCTTCTACGTAAGCTTGCCCAAATGTAAAGTTAAAGCAATTATTGAAACATTATAACAACTGGAACAGTGGCATACAATGTGGGACAAGGGCCCAAGTTTATCTTGCTTCCTATAATCTAAAATGTTTTGTTTTAGCATACTTCAAATCTGACATGTTTTGTTTAGTTAAGTTTTGCTCACCTTCTTTAGGTAAGCCTCAAAATATAAAGAAATGTCATACTAACCAAAGGAACCAGAAAAGGGATGTTTGACAAAATAGATGCTAAGGTTTTGGATTAGCAATGGCACCTCAGTTAGACTGTTTACAAGCATGTCTAGGAGATTCTCAGAACATTTGTGTTACAGCTGGCAAAGCAGCTGACTCCGCTGGATGTGTTCCTGGGTCTGATGGCAGCAGCAGCTCATGATGTGGATCACCCAGGAGTCAACCAGCCTTTTCTCATTAAAACCAGACACCACCTTGCATCTCTCTACCAGGTAAACACAAACAGGCTGATGGGTGTCAGCATCTGGGTTTACCTCTGGTACATTCAGTGTCGGAGCGCAGACTGAGTGACATTCCCCCTGTGCAGAACACCTCTGTGCTGGAGAGCCACCACTGGAGATCCACCGTGGGCATGCTACGAGAGTCTGGTCTGCTGAGCCACCTGCCTGCTGACACGTCGTAAGAACACACACAAACTGACAGTTTTTTTTTTTCCTTATTTAATCTGATTTTTAAACAAAATTGTTTATGATCTGGTTTTAGAAATCCTTTGTTTAGGTTTATTCATGTTATAGTTTTTATCATTTTGATCTTTGGACAAGTTTATCTACAAAAGGCCTGCATTGCCCTCCACCTTTTTCTTACTGTATTTTCTAAAAGGCAAGGCAAGGCAAGGCAATTTTACTTGTATAGCTCATTTTCAACAGCAGGGTAATTCAAGGTGCTTTACATGATTTGGTGATTTAAAAAACAAAAAAACCCACATGGAATATAACATTGGAAATTAAAAGTTAAAGAAACACACATTACACATGATACACAACAAAGCAAGAGAAAGATCAAAAAATCAAGTGAGCATGAACACATTTCATACATTTGACATCAAGCATTTACTCGAAGGCAATTCTAAACAGATGGGTTTTTAGTCTCGATTTAAAGCAGTTCAGAGTTTCAGCAGCTCTACACTCGTCAGGAAGTCTGTTCTAGATAAGGGGAGCATAGAAACTGAAAGCTGCTTCTCCATGTTTAGTTCTGAGTCTAGGGATGTTTAGTAGGCTAGAGTTGGAGGACCTGAGTGGTCTTGGTGGTTGGTACTTTGACAACTGGTCTTCAACATATTTTGGTGCTAAGCCATGCAATGATTTATAAACTAGTAGGAGTATTTTGAAGTCTATTCTCTGAGCTACAGGGAGCCATTGTAAGGACTTTAGAACTGGGGTGATGTGCTCTACTTTCCTGGTTCTAGTGAGGACTAGGACAAGCACTAATTACCGAAAGTGAACTCATTAATCCATAAAATATGTTACCATTTTGTACATTAAAAATCTGATTTCGACAAACTCTGTACAATGAAAAGCAGTTATTTGGTATTTGATTTTTTTTTTCACTAAAATAACACATTAAATTTAAAGGTTGGATTTTTCTTAATTTTACATTGTAGCTATAGCTTTTGTTTTCATATGAATTAGTTTTGCATGAAATTGGAACTTAACGGCAATTTTCACTAGACTAAGTAATAAAAGTGAAAATACATGAAAGCAGCAAAAACCTTTTTGAGCCTTAAATGAATGTGAGCAGGAACAGTAGGATAATTTAGTACAAAACTTGTACATCTTAAAAAGAAGTTGTACCAAGTGAAGCAGAACTTATTAGTTTGCCTTCCTTAACTCTACAGACAGGAGATAGAGCAGCAGCTGGGCTCACTCATCTTGGCTACAGACATCAACAGGCAAAACGAATTCCTAATGACCCTCCGAGAACATCTTGATAACGAGGATATGGATCTTCAGCTGGCCACACACAGGCATTTCATACTGCAGGTATAATGCCTGTTCCCCTTAAAATGTGCTGCTGAAACTAGATATTTACTGTACAAAAAGAGGCATAACCACATTTTCTCAGTTGATACTGAAATATGTGGTAAGCTCCTGATTAATCCACAGCCTTTGAATTATTTGGAGGGGCAAGTAGAGTGCATTTTTTGGGACACCGCAAAAACACACTGCATCCCTGTGTGACATCATGGCAAAATCTAAAGAGAACAAACAAGATATCAGGAAAATGAATGTAGAGTTCCAGAAGGCTGGTTTGTTATTGGGTACAACTTCAAGATGCCAGAAGTTGACAAATCCAGTTGTTCAAACAATAATATGCAAGCATTAACACCATTGGAAATCCACCATACTGTTAAGAAAAGGGACTGGTTTTGGGTCTCTTACATGAATGTGTTTCCTCAGGAGGGTCATTATCTATAATGAAACAAGTCCCATACCAACATGGTCTAAAATGACACTCGAGGAAGAATCCATTGCAACATAAAAAGGCAGATTATGCTCTGCAGACACAGTTGGATACAAAAACTTTAATCTTAGGAGACATCTTCTGTAGTCTGAGGAAACTAAGATTGAAGTGTTTGGTCATAATGGCAATTGTACAGAGAGGAAAATATAAGTAGGATTGTAAACCTAAGAAAACCAACTGTGAAGCACAAGGGTGGCTGCATCGAGCTGTGTGCCTGGTTTTCCTGCAGAAGTGGTTGTTCCACTTCACAAAGCAAGATGACACCATGAGGAAAGAACATTGTGTGGATATATTGAAGCAACATACAGAGACGTCAGCCAGGAATTTAAATCTTTGGCACAAATCGACAATAAACCTAATCACACAAGAAAGTCGCTTAGGGGCAATGAAGTTCATTTTGTAAAGTGGCTGTCACAAAGTTCTGATCCCACTCCCTTAGAAAATCTGTGGGCCGACCTACGCGGCATACATACCTGACAATGTTATATCCGTTCTGTCGGGAGGAATGGGTCGAAATTCTAGCAAATCTTGTAGGAAACCTAAAACCTTTGAAAAATATATGTACTGTTCTGAACTTGAAGAAATTAATAGTAAAATTAACTCAATAATCTGATATTTGGCATGCAAAATATTTTCCGTAATCTGTTCCAACTGTTCTAAAACAGGAAAATGCTTGTCTGATATGACAGTGAGGAAAGGGTTTTTACAGTATTTGTAAACGTCTGGCTTCAGCTGCACAGTATCCAAATGAGCTTTTTTTCACATAGTTTTAACGGTGGACCTCCATGTTGAAGCGACATAGTTTGTATTAATTTCTCTTCTGTGCTTTAGATTGCTCTGAAATGCGCTGATGTCTGTAACCCATGTCGGGAGTGGGAGCTGAGCAGGCAGTGGAGTGAGAGGGTGTGTGAGGAATTTTATAGGCAGGGTGAGTAAACTTTTACATATCGGATATGAATCCAACTAAGGTGACTTATCACTGTATGGGCCAAATGCATGCTGCAGTTTGATGTATCAATGTCCTAAAAAAAAATCACTTTTGAGACTTACCTGTTCCTTGTCACATGCTCAGCTTTTATGCAAATGATCAAAATAAAAGTTCTGAACCTGTCCAAGTTTTGAGATATTCTCTCTTGCTCTCGCTTGTAGGCTAGCAAAAGTATTCGGCCCCCTTGAACTTTTCCACATTTTGTCACATTACAGCCACAAACATGAATCAATTTTATTGGAATTCCAGGTGAAAGACCAATGCAAAGTGGTGTACACGTGAGAAGTGGAACGAAAATCATACATGATTTCAAACATTTTTTACAAATAAATAACTGAAAAGTGGGGTGTGCGTAATTATTCAGCCCCCTTTGGTCTGAGTGCAGTCAGTGGCCCATAGACATTGCCTGATGAGTGCTAATGACTAAATAGAGTGCACCTGTGTGTAATCTAATGTCAGTATAAATACAGCTGCCCTGTGACGGCCTCAGAGGTTGTCTAAGAGAATGTTGGGAGCAACAACACAATGAAGTCCAAAGAACAGACAGGTCAGGGATAAAGTTATTGAGAAATTTAAAGCAGGCTTAGGCTACAAAAAGATTTCCCAAGCCTTGAACATCCCACGGAGCACTGTTCAATCGATCATTCAGAAATGGAAGGAGTATGGCACAACTGTAAACCTACCAAGACAAGGCCGTCCACCTAAACTCACAGGCCGAACAAGGAGAGCGCTGATCAGAAATGCAGCCAAGAGGCCCATGGTGACTCTGGACGAGCTGCAGAGATCTACAGCTCAGGTGGGGGAATCTGTCCATAGGACAACTATTAGTCGTGCACTGCACAAAGTTGGCCTTTATGGAAGAGTGGCAAGAAGAAAGCCATTGTTAAAGGAAAACCAAAAGAAGTCCTGTTTGCAGTTTGCCACAAGCCATGTGGGGGACACAGCAAACATGTGGAAGAAGGTGCTCTGGTCAGATGAGACCAAAATGCAAAACGCTATGTGTGGCGGAAAACTAACACTGCACATCACTCTGAACACACCATCCCCACTGTCAAATATGGTGGTGGCAGCATCATGCTCTGGGGGTGCTTCTCTTCAGCAGGGACAGGGAAGCTGGTCAGAGTTGATGGGAAGATGGATGGAGCCAAATACAGGGCAATCTTGGAAGAAAACCTCTTGGAGTCTGCAAAAGACTTGAGACTGGGGCGAAGGTTCACCTTCCAGCAGGACAACGACCCGAAACATAAAGCCAGGGCAACAATGGAATGGTTTAAAACAAAACATATCCATGTGTTAGAATGGCCCAGTCAAAGTCCAGATCTAAATCCAATCGAGAATCTGTGGCAAGATCTGAAAACTGCTGTTCACAAACGCTGTCCATCTAACCTGACTGAGCTGGAGCTGTTTTGCAAAGAAGAATGGGCAAGAGTTTCAGTCTCTAGATGTGAAAAGCTAGTTTATTTATTTTCCATAATTCCATTCAAAATGTTAAACTTCCATATATTATAGATTCAGGGCCCACAACTTAAACGATACATAATTTGGGTTTATAAAACTCACGAAAACAGGAATTAAAAAAATTTGAATACTGTGAAGAAATCATTTACTTCTCAGCTTTTGCAGGAAAAAAAGAAATTTTAATTACATAAAATCAATCAAAATATGGTACTTTCAAAACAATATGTCAATCTTCAATACTTGGTAGGGAATCCCTTTGCTTTTATCACTGCCTCGATGTGCCGTGGCATTGCCTGGGAGTAATGGAAGCCCAGAGTTCCTTGATGCTTGCTGTCAGCTCTCCTTTGTTTTTGGATCTGGTGCCCCTCATTTTCCTCTCGATAATACCCCATAGACCTCAAGCAGCTTGTGTTCTGTTCCTCACCCATCTTCCTTCAGACCCTTGGACCATTACTCCCTAATGAAAGGCACACTTTACTTTCATTGGAAAACAGGACCTTGGCCCACTGGCCAACAGTCCAGTCCTCCTTGGCCCAGTAGAGACTCATTTGAATGTGGTGGTTTTTGAAGCTGTGACTCCCGCCTCCTTCCACTCTTTCTGGATCTCTGCCAGATTCATGAATCTTCTCTGTTTGATAATCCGCTGATAAGCCCACGGTCAGCTCTTCTGCTGGTGCATCTTCTCCTGCCACATTTTGCCCTTCCACTAGACTTTCCATTGATATGCTTGGACACAGCACTCTGTGAACAGCTAGCCTCCTTAGCTATGAGCTTTTGTGGCTTACCCATCCTATGGAGAGTATAAATGACGGTCTTCTGGCCAGTTGTCAAGTCTACAGTCTTCCCATATTGAATCGAACTGAGACAATTGAACCAAATTAAAGCAATTTAATTACACTTGGGAAAACCTGTGCAGGTGCTCTGAGTTTAGTTGATGAGTAGTGTGTGACACTCAGTTTAAAACATTCATGCCCTGTAAAATGTTGGCTGATTTTTTCAAAGTATTCTAATTTTTTGAATTCCTGTTTTCGTGGTTTTTATGAGCTGGTAGCCCAAATTATGTACAGCTAAACAACTAAATACTTGAAATAGTTTAAGTTGTGGGCCCTGAATCTATAATCTGTGGAGATTTAACATTTTAAATGGAATTATGGAAATATATAAACTTTTCCATGGTATTCTAATTTTTTGGAAAGGGTCTGTGAAGGATCTTTATATATTTATATATTATATTGACTTTAGAATGCTACACTTTTGTATAGCTATGTGCTTTATTTCACTGTTTGTTCTTGTTCCAACTGTTCTTATACATTTTGTCTTTGCTGACCTGAAAGGTGACCTGGAGAGGAAATTTGACTTGGAGATCAGTCCCCTGTGTGACCAGCAGACGGACTCTGTCCCAGCTATCCAGATTGGTAAATTTTGTTTAATTATAAAGACTTCCTCACAAAATATCCATACAGCAAGTGTGGGCCTTATTAAAGTATATCTCATTTTTCAGGTTTTATCTCCTACATTGTGGAGCCTCTGTTTGAGGAGTGGCAGCGCTTCACTGATCCCAGCATGCTCAGCCAAATAATGATGGGCCACTTGCACAAGAACAAGGCTTGCTGGAGCCACCTCAGATACCTACACGCAGTTGCAGAAACGAAAACTCACTCTTCTGCCGAAGAGCCTGAGCTTGAAGGAGGACAAGAGGAGGCAGATGACATCCCATAATGTCTCTCTTGTAGCTTTGAAGGTTTTTAATCTCCTACATACATGGAGGGAAGACGTCCTAATCCAAATCCATGTTTATTCTCCAGACAGTTTGTTTCCACAGCTGGTTGCTCTTAGGGTAGGAGCACTGGAAGGCAGCACGACCAAGTAAGAGGAATAGCTCCCCCTGCTGGAGCAGGAGATGAATGTAGCATTGCAAGAGAAAAAGAAATGGAAGGGGATTCCCTGAGGAGCAGAATATTAGTAAAAAACTAACAAATATTGACGTGCTTTTGCTTGTGACTTTACGCTCAAATGGAACTCAAAAAGGTTAATTAACAAGTATTGACTGAGGGTTCAGATGCAAATATTAATATGGGTTTTGTTGGGGTAATAGTGATACAACTATAAAAAAAGACAGAATTATAAAATAGTCAGCTGAACTGTGCTGAAAAACATGACAGAATGAGACAGTATATAATCTCTTCACATCCTTCCTTGTTTTTAAAATTTAAAAATGCTTGCACTCTTGTCCAGCATCTTTTCATGTCTTTATCTCACTTGTTTACTTTTTACTGAAGTGCGTTTTTAACTCTAAGCATTGAGTCGTTATGTCGAAGTAGTGTACACTATAACATTCTGCATGTTCTCGGTGTAAGACTGACTCAGCTCATCAATTTAAATAATGACTCACCCTAAAAGTGGCTTAGGTCGGTGTTGCTGGCTTGATGTTTCATAGTTGAGCTGAATCACCAACATGAAGAGCCAAATTTTAAAATAAGGTTTATCTATGTATTAGAAGTTGTATAAACTGTACATACTGTGATGGATAATCCCAAACACTTCACATGCCAAAACCTTTTTATCTCTGTCTCTGTAAGTCACTTGGAAATGTAACTCTCTTCGCTTTTCTCTAACAGCCAAATGGACAAATCTAACAGCCTCACTTTACAAGCTCATACACAACAAAGCCTTAACAGCTGCTTGGTCTGTCTGCAAAAAAAAAAATATTGTAATAGGGTTTTCTGAACAATACGTTTTCATGATAGCAAAGTTTCTGCCTTCTCTTCTTCAGCCATATCAGCACACTGAAACACAGACTCAGTACTGTAGCAGTTTGTATCCTGGTTGATCTTTCACTTAGTATCAGGGTCAGATTGGGTTTCTCAGAGCTATGGAGCATTGCCAAGGTGTCTGTGTACTTTTATAACACATCAGCTCACTGCTGCGTTGGCCATGTAGGGCTTACAATTCCAGCAGGCCCTCCATGCTGTATTTTAATTCATCGGTTGATAAAGAAACATGTCTTGAATTAAAATGTATATTAGCTAGAGATGTACTGTTATGGGTTTTGTGGCCAATTTCTGATCTTTGGTTTTATACAGCTTTGACCTGCCCATACTGCTTTTAGCTAATTTCCACATCTTTAATTAGAATGTAACAGTATTTAAAATATTTTTTAGTCTTCTAGCCTTGTGTAAAAAACACGAGTTGCTGTTAAACAGGGTTAACATTCATTTTATTACAAAGGAAAAATTATAACAATTTAGATCATTTAAATTTACTTAATTACGTAAATCATTTAACAATTATTGAATTTCCCTGTGAGATTAATAAAGTTTTTTTATTTTTTTTTACTGAATATAAATTGAATATTAATCATGTTGATTTTAGGGGGTTTGCAGGCAGCATACTTAGAACTGGAAAATGACTCGGTTGGGTTTGATGTCATTCCCAGATTTACATCTCGACTCAGCAGGTAAAGGGAACATCATCACCAGTGGTACTTTTACTCCAGTTTGAGAACCATTCCCCTAAAGAACAATGTAGACTATTACCTGCACTCGGAGATTTACAAAAGGCTACCAACATTTCCAACTAAAGAGTGTTCAAGTTTCAAGCTCATGAGGAAAAAACAAAACAACTTTGCTGTAATATGTTTATCTCTTCTGCCCAAACAATCCCAGTTTAAAAGTAGAAGCCTGATTGAACAGCAGAGTTGTTTATATAGAAAACACCATTTTCTTTCTAGATGCTTACTATGCCTTTTGTGTTTTCTCTGATTCCATTTGAAACACCTTAGTGACTGTAAATAGCTAATTATCACTTCTTTAATCAGTAACATCTTCCACACGGAAGTGTGAATCCAAACATGATGGTGCTTGCACTACATTCTCATTCTGTTTTTATACTCCAAAGTCCTGGTTGGAAATACAACAAGAACACCACCTGAAGTTAGAATTCCAACTTGGAATATTGGATGTCTCCTTTTAAAGAGATCGAGCTCAATTTACAATATTGCTCCCATGCAGTCAAAATGAAAATTGCAGGGACACTATTTTTAGCACTTCCGATAGTCAGTATCTAATTATATTAGTGGCGTATACAGTACTGTTTAACCTCTATTTGTAAACCTATTACCTTTTAATGTTTGAACACATAAAATTATGAGAAATGCGTTAATGGAGTGTATTGTTACTAGTAGTTGGCACCGCAAACGTGCTAATCCCACTGAACGCAGTCAACTACAGTGGGAGATTGGTTCCCCTTTTTATATCCAATGTATGGGACGAATCAAACAGCCATAGCTATGGTGTGTTCACTGACTGGAAAACTGTCAGACTGAGTTTTCGGATGTCTGTTACTGTTCAGGGCCAATCAAGAAAATCAGCTAGCTCTGGTCACCAGCCGATTTCTCTGCATCTGAATTTATTTGCTTCACTTAATGTCAAAGTATATGCTATATTTACTATAAAAGTTGGCTAAAAAGATATTTATGGGTAATATATGTGTAATGTCCATGGATGCACTGAGCCACATGGAGATGATGCTTTCAACACCAGGTCATCTGGTATTTGTAAATACAAGTATAGATATATGTATTTTTGCCTCCCTGCTATACATGTGTATACCTGAGGTTGTTGAATTTAAGATTTGTTACCAGCAAAGAGAGTATGGTGTAAAATGATCAGCTTGATGAGAAATGCTTGGTTAAAAGTTATACAAGCTGTGAAATCTGCCCTAATTAAGAGGTGCAGTGCAATAATAAATGTACATGTATAGATCTGTTTTGCATTCTGTCAGTTACAGTTTGGCAAAAAGTATTTGGCAGCCACTGATTGTGCAAGTTTTTCCATTGAAAAAGATAAGAGAGGTCTGTAATTTTCATCATAGGTACACTTCAACTGTGAGAGACAGAATGTTGGGAAAAAAATTCCAGAAAATCACATTGTATGATTTTTTAAAAATGTATTTGTATAATGGTGCAGAAAATAAGTATTTGGCAAATTCTTTACTGCATTGAGGTGTGGAGACTGGCTAGGCCACTGCAGAACCTTGAAATGGTTTTTACATAGCCATTCCTTCCTTTGTCCGGGAGGTGTGTTTGGGATCAATGTCATGCTGGAAGATTCAGCCACGTTTCATCTTCAATGCTCTCACTATGGAAAGAGATTTTTACACAAAGTTTAAAGATACATGACCCCATTCATCCTTTCCTTAATGCGGATCGGTCATCCTGTCCCCTCTGCAGAATCGCAGCTGAAAAGCAATGTTTCCACGCCCATGCTTCACATTGGGTAAGGTGTTCTTTTGATTCAACTCCGCATTCTTCCCCCTCCAAACACAGTGAGTAGAGTTTATACCAAATAATTCTATTTTGGCCTCATCTGACCACATGACATTCTCCCAATCCTCCTCTGGATCATCCAGATGGTCTTTGGTAAACTTTAGATGGGCCTGGACATGTGCTGGTTTAGGCAGGGAGACTGCAGGATTTTAATCCAGGATGCCATAGTGTGTTACTATTAGCAACCGCTGTTACTGTCGCCCCAAGCTCTCTTCAGGTCATTCCACCCTATTAGTTCTGGGCTGTTTCCTCACTGTTCTCAAGATCATGTGTACCCCACCAGGTGAGATCTTGCATGGAGCACCAGGTCGAGGAGATTGTCAGTGATCTTGTATTGTTACACGTTCTAATAATGAGGCCAAAATAGAATTGGCTTACCTATTGTAGATTGGTTCATCCCAGTCTCATGCAGTTGTACAATCGTGTCGTTAGACAACTCTCCAGTCTTGGCTATGGTGGAGGTTGGAGTCGGACTGTTTGAAGGTGTGGACAGGTGTCTTTTATGCAGATAACGAGTTCAAACAGGTGCCATTAATACAGGTAACGAGTGGAGGATAGAAGACCTTAAAGAAGTAACAGGTCTGTGAGGGACAGAATTCTTGCTTGTTTGTAGGTGCTAAATACTACTTTTCTGCACCATTATACAAATAAATTCTGAAAAATCATGCAAAGTGATTTTCTTGATTTTCCTTCGGTCTCTCACTGTTGAAGTGTACCAGTGATGAAAATTACAGACCTTTCATCGTTTTAAGTGGGACAACTTGCACAATTGGTGGCTGCCAAATACTTTTTTTCTCCACTGTATATAATTATATATGTCTTTACATTGGCACTCTTCTTGCTTTACTAAAATGTCCACTTCGTTCGAGCAGCACTGGTGCAACGGGGAAGCACTGACAAAATGTTTATGAAAACAGTGACAGGTTGAAGTTGATCGAAGATGCACAGTTGCCTCTTTGAGCAAAAGTTTCCAAGTGACCCGAAACAGACCGTTTCAGTCCTGTTTTGATTTTTACATCTTCCAAACCTGAAACCAGCTATGAACCGGGAACAAAGTGACACATCGCTTTCTGAATATGCTACATAAGAAGTGCCCCAGATTATTCTCTGAGTCATATATTTACTGTGGAGACCTGGTCCAGACAACAGGCATCAGGCTGCCTTGTTTTTGATTACCTCTCAGAACGAACACTGTTACAGGGTAACCGAGCCATACTGGTTTTCTTCAGCAGAGCATATACTGTATGTCTACATACATGAGTAATATCAGTTTCACTAGGATTAGCATCTTAATGTATACTAATGAAATATGCACGTTTAGTTTGAAACTGTAACAGTCAAATATGTCATTTGATGCCATGAGATAATTGGATAATTCCCTTTCTGTTAAATTCATGTGTTTCACACACTCCAAAAAAGGACTTTGCAAAAGTATCCATGTCTTAAACATAGATATTTTGTAATGCTACAACCACCAACTTTTTATATTTTATTGGAATCTTATAGATCAAGATGAACTTGCACATGATTGGGAGGTGTTTGGGCTTTTTAGCGTTTTTACAAATTCAAATTTATGAAATTGTGGTGTGCATTTGTATTTTGCCCCCTTAGCCAAAACAGAAATGTATTTTAAATGTATTTTAGTCATCAGCCATATGGGGCATCTCTGTACCAGCTGTGCACATCTGGAAACTGAAATGTTTGCCCATTATTTGCAAACTTGTTCAAGCTCAGACTGTATGGGGAGTGTCATTCAGCATTACTTTTAAGTCTTTCTGTAAGTTCTTAGCTGGATTTGGGATTTAAGACTTTGGGCCATTGTAACACATAAGCTGTTTTGATTTAAGCCTAAACATTGTAGCTCTGGTTGCATGTTTATGATGATTATCCTCCTGAAAAGTGAACCTTTTCCCCAGTCTCAAGTCTTTTGCAACCTCTAACAGATTTCCTTTCTGGATTGCCCTGTCTTTATCTTCATCCATCTTCTCATTAATCCTGACCAGTTTTCCGGAGGCTGTTGAAGTTTTCCTGCAATATGATGCTGCCACCACCATGTTTCACCATGGGGCTGGTGTGTTAGCTAAAAATCAAGTTTTGGTCTCATCTGACCAGAACACCTTCTTCCATTTTTATGATGTATCCTGTACATGGGTTTCAGCAGAATTCAGGCAAGACATTGTATAGCTTGCTTTCAACAGTGTCCCTCTGCTTGTCACTTTTGTCACTCTCTCAAGGCAGTTGGTTGCCCTGGATTGTCATTAGGGGTATCACATTAAAGAGGGCTGATTATAATTGCATACCACATTTTTCTGATTGTATTTTTCTCTGTCTTGTCCAAAAATTTTAAAAACCATAGTGTTCCTTCTATTTCAGTTTTATTCACTACTCTGTGTTGACCAATCACACAGAATCCCAATAAAATACTTTGAAATTTGTGATTGCAATATGACAAAATGTGAAATTCAAAGGGTATTAATACTATTGCAAGGCACTGTGCATTTTTATACAGTTCTTCAGTTACAAGTCTCTGACGTAATGCTCTTAAATGATGCAATGTCCATGTTTTGATTTCCTTCATTTTCTTTGGACTATTTTTATGTTAAATATACGTTTTAGAAGTTTTTATAAACCTTGAATGTCAACAGTAGAACGAGATTGATCAGATGCATATTTTATGATTTCACGTGTGTACTTTATGGACTAACATTTTGTGCAGCTTGTAATCTTTTAGTGGAAGCCCTTGGTGTCAAAAATGACTGTAAAGATAGGTTAACCGGAAATTATTTTCAATTTCACAGTTGAAATGATAATCCTGGTGTCAGGATGGCTCACCTGATGTCTCTGTATAATTCTGGGCACTGTGAAAAAGACAATAAAGTTATTCTTTTTTTTTTTAAATGGACATCAAGGTAATTATGATTCTTATGTAGGCCTACTTTTTTGTGTTTAACAGCAGAAATCTTGAAAGGAGGAAGTTGCAATATTAAATGGCCACTAGATGGCCACCAAGCAATTCTGGTGATGTTGTATGAGAGCAATGCAAAAGGGAGACCCACCATCCCTCATGGCTATAGGGTAGGGGCGGGGGCTTTCTACACTGCTTTGTTTGCAGTATAAATAATAGTTAGGTCACGTATGAATCAAAGTGATGATTTCTGTTATGTAACCGTAGCTTGGGGCCATAAAGTTTATGTGTCAACAAGAGACTTTGGAGGCAAAGTTTAGATCAGTTGTAGTTTACAGGTCAAACAACACAGAGGATGAGGATAAATGAGTCACACTGTTGACTCTAGAAACTGAGATGCTCTCCGACCTCTTTTGGCCTACTTATAAAAACTAAACTTCTCTGATAAAACGGTCTAAAAACCCGAAATGTTTTTTTTGGGGCTTTTTTTGATAGGGAGCAAAAGTTAAACTACGTTTTAGACATGAGAGAAAGAACGTAGGGTGTTGTTGCAGCCAGCCTGTGTTTCCCTCATTTGCATGCTGTCAATTTGCAATGCAAATCAGACTTGTAGATTGTGTAAGATGTGGAGTCCACTAATAAATCACATTACACAGTGGGTGGTTGACTTTTCTAAACTTTATCTTGCTCAGAGTTACAACCAGAAGCCTGTTTCAGATGCTCCAACAAGACTTTCTCTTGTTCTCTGGGACTTTTTTTTTCCATTCATGCCAAGAGAAAAACACTTACCAACAACCACAGCAACATAACTTACATTTTAATTGATTTTAAGATGCCAAAGTTATTATGACCTTAGGCTTCTCAATCATCAGGTGCCTATTCATGCTCTGTCCTTCACTCCAGCCCCCCCAACACACCCATACAATTTTTACCAGAGGCAGTCAGCATTCATCCAGCATGTCACTGTAAATATTGACAGTGCAAACAGAGCCCCCTCTTTAGCCTCTTGGATTACACTCATTCAAACGCTCCCTTAGTAAAAAAAAACAAAACAAAAAAACACGCATGCTATCAGACCACTGCACCGATGAGCATCTACCTCCGAGCGTAACCCTGCCATCACCTATAGCTGCGAGACAGTGCGTGGGATTCACACCCGGCTTTATAGATGTACATATTTTTTCACTGAAAAAAAGAAATGTCAACTGTATTCTGTATTGGCCCTGCAGCTCAAAGATAAAGAGTGAAGGCTATGTACAGAAAATGAAAAATGAAACCTGTGGCATTCATGTAGAGTCTATTTCTCAGTTCCAATGTCTGGCTTCTGTGCTGTGCACTGAAAGGGTCAATCTCCTCTTGTTAGTCAGCATCCTCTCTCTCTGTTTTTTGTTTTGCTCTTTGTCTTCGTATTGTCTGACACTTAATCGGCTGCTTTGAAAAACTGGGACTTAGTGTGATCTTAATTCAATCATAAACGCCACTTCAACAGCTGCTAGAACATAATTTCCTTGCAAAACCAACTTCTTGGAACAAGCATGCCCCAGCTCTGTTGTTAACAGTTCTATTTAACTTAATATCTCTGCTGTCAAAAGGACAGAAAAATTACAGCACTGGAAACATAATTGTACCTTAGATCCTCCATTTATTTATTCTATATAACTCTGTCCAAGGCATTTTACATATGAGAAGCCCCTGAAGAAACCAATTTCTAAATTGGCCAGAGAGAAGCCAAGACCAAAGCGGACATGTACTGTTCTAAAGAAAATCTAGTTTGGGCAAAAAAATTATATTATGAGCCTTTATAACCTTTAATTGGATAATTTGCATGAGGTGATACATTTCACAGGAAACTGCCAGGGCACGACTGATGGTCTTCATGTGTGCCACACATACTGAGAATATGTGAAACGTGTAGTGTGGTGTAAAAAAATGTTTTTAAAAAAGTTGTATAAAATTAAATGAATAGTATTTTATACATTTTTAGAACTGCACTGGTTTTCTGGAAATGCCTGACTTGTTCTGTTCTCGGTACATGTTTCACACAGGAGGATCATTGGTGCTACACTACTACCTACCTCAATTTCCTTTGTAAATACTCATCAGTTGATGTATAAATAGTCTACATTGTTTCCATTTAATGAATTCCATTATATACGACAATAGTCTTGTGGATTTCTTTAATCAAATTCAGTAATTTACATTCGCTATGATTACTGCCTTTAAAAAATTGGGAAATCTCAGATGACCTCATGATACAGGGTTGTCAAACTCTTTTCCATTTTGGACCACATCAAGATCATGAATGTCCTTCAAGGGCCGTTTGTGGCTAAAACTATAGCAAACTGTTAAAGTATTGATAAATATCTGTCTCCGCATTCGACGAGTACTTCTTAAAATAAACTATTTGGCCCGCGGGCCTTGAGTTTGACATGTTCTGATATGTAAACTGGCATTGAAGTAAAATTTAGGGCCCAACTGTGGATGCATTTTTAAGACACTCCAAAAACACACAGTCTCTTGAGTGACATCATGAAATAATCAAAAGAAATCAGGGAAGATATCACTTAGAGACTTGTGGGACCTCTACAAGTTGTACCCAATCCTTGGGTACAACTAATAGGTGCCAGAAGGTGCCATGTTCTCTGTTCAAACAATTACATGCATCGGAATGTCCAGCCGTCATACTGTTAAGGGAGGAGAAAAGTTCTGGTTCTGCTTAGAGAAACTCCTCCACAGTGAGAAGAGTGCTGGGCTGAAAGGTCACTCGGAGGAAGAGACAGTTATTCAGCCGGATTACAATTTGTAGATGTACAAACACATTAGTTTTTAAGCACATGTCCACTGCTCTGATAAACTGCAATTTAAGTGGTCATAAGGAGTATTGTAATATTTGGAGGAATAAGAGACAACAGCTCAAAGAATCAATCAGAAAAAAAGCTTGGGTACAAATAAGTAGCATGAGGACACTAAGTCAATGTTTAAGTGTGGCCATTGCAAAGCACTGCTCTCAATATTAATTTGTGGGAAGAGCTGAAAGTCTGAAACCAAAATTTAGGCAAGCTATTGTGAGAAACTGGTGGAAAAATACCAAAAATGTTTCATCAAAATCGCACAGTCTGAATGTCTGTAAATGTATGAATTTTTCATGATCCTAAAACAAATCTTTGAAAAAAAAAATCACTCTTATTATTCTGCCATTTAGGACATAGAAATAATTCTGGTAATCCTGACTGACTCAAATCAGGAAAAATGTAATCATATTTATCGTCAGACAGAAAATAAAGTATAACTGTCTTTTTACACTGTGTTTAAACAGACTTAGAATGGCAGATGCTAATACTAATTTTACTGCTATGTATATGATTCATACTCATGTTAAGTAAAACTTCTTCAATCAGTCCTGATTGCTCTTTAAACAGCATCTCTTCTTTTTGAACATCTTTGCAAAAGGTGGTTTCCAAGCAGCACTTTGTGTTGTAAAATGACTAAAGCGAAAGCTTAGGGGAAGAAAGGGTTAATTTGTCATGCAGTACTAAGATCTTCAACATCAACACCCACACATCCAGTGAAGCACTTATCATTATATAGATGACTAAATAATAAATATTGTCAGTCTACTGAAGCAACAAAAACAACAGAAGAAAAACTGTTTGCTGCCCTAATGTGATGTTTCATGTTGTGTTGCTGCTTATGGGATGATAAACAACCCGAAGATCTGCCACACCTGCCACAGTACACCTGTTCCCCTCCAGTGGGTAGGAATCATGGCCAGTGAGTGCTTCACATCGGATGCAACCACAGTCATTTGTGTTCTAAGTTGGTGCAAGTATATGCTTACCAAATGGATGTGTTGACTGATTTTGACAATTTGCATACTCCAAAATGTATGCAAGAGTTTGTGGGCAGATAAAGCAAGACAGATGGCACATATTAACCTTTGATTGGTAAATGTTTGTTTGACACAGGTCTTGTCTGTTTTCACTCGGGCTGCTGCTGAATTCTGCACACGGTGAAAGTTTTTCTGATTTGTGACAAAAACATACGGTTTAGGTGGGATGTTTATGGTTTCCTGTCGATTTCTGAGATGTGCTGATCATATCTATGCTATGGTTTGAACTTTGAACCTTTGCAGTGTAACCCGAATCTATAAAGGAGTCTTTTTGTGTACCTTTTGCAATAATTTGTTCACTCCTTTTAATACTATAGTTAAATACCTTTAGAAAGCTAATTAGAAAAGTGGGCCTACTGATATGCTCAAATAGTATATTATTTTGTTGCTTAAAGGCTAGTGCTGCTGATATACTTAAAAAAAAACATTGTTTGGGACTGCTCTTTAGTGTTTTTCCACTTCTAATCACTATTCGCTCCCTGGTTCACTGAGGAAACACGAGTAGCTTCCTGTAAATCATGTGCTCTTTTGTATCAATTGCAGCTCAACCTGCTTGGCCTGTTCCTCCAGTTCAGCATCATTAGTCAAAACCATATTGCTATCAAAGTCACAATTGCACTGGCTCAGTAATATTGTTGCTCCTGTAAACACACGTTTTAGGTGTAGACTTATCTATGCGTGACAGTGTTTATTTTGTCTAGAGTTTGGGGGGGAATGTGTAATGTTTGTGGTTTGCATGGCAGGGTTTTATGGTGGGGTTCCTTTGTGGGTTGTAAACATCTAATACACCACTAGGAAACTTTTTGTCACTAGGAAACCTTTTTCTTCAGGTCATACAACAGATGCTATTTTGTGTTTTTGGAGAGAGCTGTTTGCACTATACTATACATACTGTACTATACTATGCAAAATGACAGCAAGTGTTTTGTGTGCTGCTAATAACAGATTAATGTTGTCAGCTGAAAGGAATCCCTTTTTAAACCACAGATAAAGACGGCAGCAACGGTGTAAGAAAGGACACACAAAAAAGTTACCTTTAATAGTATTGAAATCCAAGTAGGCCATAAAGAAAACATGTGATAGTGTGATATAAAAAGTTATTCTGTGCACAAGTTTAATGTCTTAAACCACTCCTTGCAATGTTCTCATGAAGTCTAGATTTCTGGACTGACTTACTTTTATTGTTTTGCTGCATTGCTACAAAGAGGATTTTCTCACTAATAGGTATTTACCATAAAACAATGTTTAATTTAATTCATACAGTTCAAACTTTTTTTGTGTGAGTAATATGTTACGGCACAGATGAACAGAAGTGCCATAAGATTAGTTTAGCCACCCCTCTATTTTATTTTACAAGCTAACAATGTTCTGAAACTGAAACTCTCAAACTCCAGCTGAAATACAGCATACAAGAAGAGCAGTAATCTATGCCGTGATTAATTAAAACAAATCTAAACATGTGTATGTGGTTGCAAATTTTTGCCAAACTTGTTGTGAACAACCTCAAAAACTAATGCTACACATGTGCATGCATGATACAAAACGCAAAACTCAGGCATACAACAGGGTGAAGGAGCATATTAGATTACCGAGACTCTTGAACTGCATTTTGCCACTTTGGTACAACTTTATTATAAGTATCTTTTGTCAAAATTAGCTACTTGACCTACTTTCTCAAAGGTTTGCATGAATCTTGCAAGAATTAGGCTGTAAATTAGGAGGAAAATATCCTGGAAACCTTGACATAATTGTAGTCTTATAATACAATGCCCCTTAAGTGAAACCAAAACCTATTTGACTTGCTGGGTTGGTCTGGGTTAAAAACAAAGAATAATAGGTAAAGACTAAGTTCTAGACAAAACAGTGGAGACTTTCATAGTTAGTTGCAATCTGCAGCATTGCCATTAGATTGCACCAAATCCAAAAAGAAATGCAGGTATGTAATAAATATTGTAGCATCATTCCTCTATATAAAACAACGGATGCGTTTTTTCATGAGACCTAAGACTTTTCAAGAAAAGAATAAAACATTAAAAATAACATTACAATAAAGGCTCTATAGCTGTATGGTTGGTTTGAATTCTAGCAATTGCATGTTCTCCTGTGCACTGTCCAAAACCTGCATGTTAGGTTAACTGGTCACTTTAAATTTATCTTACATGTAAGTGTGTGCATGCATGGCTTTTTGTCTTGTGTCTTTATGTTGCCCTATGATAGTGTGGTGACCTGTCCGTGGTGTACCCCTCCTTTTTCCCATTGACAACTGGAAATGGGCAGCTTTATCACAAACTTGCAAGGTTTATATTTCAGTGGTATTTATAAGACTATTATACTTTTGATCATTTGTCATGTAACAATTAAAAAATTTTAATAGACGAACACAAACCACCACATGGTTGGGAAGTGTAAGGAAAACGATTTCAAATACCTTTACAAATTAAGATACACCAAAAGGTGCGATAGGCATTTATTTTCAGCCCAGTTTATTTTGATACCCCTTAAAAACATTACAAATAACTTCCTTCAGAAGTCATCTAATTATTAAACCCATATGTGTGTAATTTAGTCTCCTATTAGAGATTTTAATGAACAAACATCATTGTCAAGACAAAGTGACACAGCGGAGAGGTCAGGGAGAATTTGGTGGAAAATTGTGAAGTAGGATTAATTTATAA